>CM063284.1:98017945-98502945 GCA_032173965.1 Sitta carolinensis | reverse complement strand
TTCAAAAAGAATATTTTATTTCAGCGTAATGAAAGGTTTCCCAATTGATATTTTTATATTGAACAGAATATGTATCTTCATAATTCTGCTTCCTGAATATAATCAAAAAGTACTGTACATGTTTGTTGGGTTTCTCTAATTAAGAAAATAAGAATTTGCATGAGCAAGGAATAAAGACTTCTAAAATATCCTTATGGGCTATTTGCACGCTATATCTTTGGCGTCAGTCTCCTCTTTTGTGTTATTCCCTCTTTTTCTGCACTCATTAAATAGAGACAGCCTCATGTAGCACTGGAAGATTATGCCCTCTGCCAAACAGCATGTCTCTGCCCTGGAGGATGCTAGATAGTACATCTGAGGTGGTTAGGAAGAGAGATCAAAATCTATGCTTTTGTTGGGTTGCCAAGAGTACTTAGACCCTCACCAAGCAGAGGAGGGTTTTGAATATGTTCTCTTATTTTTCTTTAATGACCTCTCCTCTACCTGTGAAAGCTGCAACTATATTGTGCCCTGTATCCAGTTTTGTGGCAGAGCTACGTTTAGGTTTATTTAAAAAAACAGTTATGGAAATTAAGTATGTGACAAGACCTTGGAAATGTATAGACACTCACAAATGCACACCCATGTACATACACATATACACATATTTGCATGCAAAATCAGTATTGCTAAGATTTGTTACTTCCTCCTGTAAACGGGGAAATAGAATTTAACACATTTGGTCTTCAACATGGTAAAGGTCAGTTAACCAAATATATGAATTAAAGGCAAAGATGCATGAATCATGTTGCCTGCCTGTATCATGTGAGTGGACCATTCTCAATGTGAACAGGCATCTGTCTGTATTGATTTGGAATTACTCTGATGGCCCTTTTTCGCCAAGACAAATAGAGTGGTAAATGCAATAAACTAAATTTTTATTGTATGAGAAGAGAAATAGTATCAGGATCTTGGTGAAGAAGTAAAAAAACACATAAGATAGAGTTTTCATCTCTCCTAAAAGATGGACTCCAGAAACAGAAGGAAAACCACAAATGTTTCTTAAAATAACAAACGGAACAAAGGTACGGGGGGAGGGGGAGAGGATCATGCCTGCTGAGGTGAAGGTTCATTTTCCCCCCAGAAAAGCATCTCTGCAAACTGTGGCAGATGTCACCCTGACAGGGAAAGTGGCAAGCGGCCATCTCAGCTCTGCTTGTAACTTCTTTCACAAGAGTCAAGCTGCTTTTCCACTCCATTCAGCATGTTTGTGAGTGCTGGGTTTGTTCAGAAGACAAAAAAGGGCAAGAGCTCTAGAATTCAATAGAAGGTCAGAATGGCAATCTTTTTCGTGGGGCCGGGCTTCCTTTTATACTGTGACATCTGGAGCCATTACCAGAACAAATTAGACCATTCAAACCACCAGCAGGAAAAAGTGGCTTTTCTGTTTTTCATACAGCAGAGCTACAAATTTGAGAGCAGGAACTGGGACTCCCAACAACTAAGCATACAAATAGATTTGATATACTTGTTTTACAGATTCATATGGCAACAAATGTAATCAGTGATTAACCCTTCAGCACAGCCTCCACAAAAGGAAGAGAAGAAATAATTACACTGATGAGTTTGCACTTCATTTTCAGCCTGTTACAGCATGAAGTACTAATAGTTCCTAGGAGGCATGCAGCAGAATACAGAGCACACCTCCTCTTCCCTTTTTAATATCAGTGACAAATGTAATTTTTTAAATTTCATATTCCAGTAAATAATACTGCATATTTTACTTGTAAGTATGACTGTAGACTCCCTTAATTATTTAGAACATTAAGCCAGTTACTGGTGTTAAATATTTTGAATATTTGGCTGACTTTAAGCATTAATGTTTGTATTTTTTTCCATTTTACCCTATACTTAAATAGAAACAAATTCTTTCTACTGCCTGTAAATAGGAGAGTTGCACAGTTAATGCATCTTCTAGGTACATTAGCTGCAGGCAAAACCAAGTCTTACACATGTAATCTATACTTGTTAGTGGGACTCTGTTCAACAGTAAAACAATTTATTGTGTCAGATTGGACTGAATCTCACTTTCAGGGGACTTTCACAGCTTTTATTGTTAAAATCTTTCCCTGGTTAGAATTCAATTTTCATTCTGATGGTATAAGCTTTTTTTTACAAAACATACCTTGCTGTGATTCAAGCAGAAAAAAATGCATCTTGATGGGGTTGAGCAGAATTATATGTGCAGTACCAATGTCCCTGTTCTATTAATAGGAAATACCTGAATATCAAAGATATTATGCTGCCCTCTGTTTACTCAGCATTTGTAAAAATGTTCCCTTCAGGTGCCAATCTCATCTTCAGGTTAGCCTGTTCTGACAAGTCGCTGATGTCTTGATATTGGGCTGATGGCCAGCAGATAATGTCTTTTACTTGTAGTGCTGAGGGACATGGTTTGGTTTTGAAAGGACCTTAAAGATGACCTAGTTCCCCCCACTGTGGGCCAGGACAGATTCCAATGGACCATGTTTCTCAGAGCCTCGTTCAGCCTGGCCTTGAACACTTCCAGGGATTGTACAACTTCTCTGGGAAACTTATACCAATGTCTCACCACCACCACCACAGTAAAAAATTTCTTCTTAATATCTAATCCAAAGTTACCCTCTTCCATTTAGGACCCATTCTCTCTTGTCCTATCACTACACACTCTGGAAAAAGCCTTTCTTTAATTTGGTTTCTTTACACCTCTTTAGGTACTGGAAAGCCAGTCAGGTCCCCCTGTTGTCTTCTGTCTCCAGGCTGAACTGCCCGAACTCTCTCAGCCTGTCTTCATGGAAAAGGTCTGATCATCTTTACAGCCCTCCTCTTTGATGTACTGTTTGTTTCAAACTGCAGACTATTTGACCGGCTATTATACTTACAGAGGGTTCCTGAATGGATATATAATACAAAAAATAAGCAACTGAAACAGCATAACACCACAGGCACCCTTTAAATAGAGAGGATTAATTTGTTCGTGCTTTTTTATTAGGAATAACTGCACTCAATGCAGATTGAGTAGGATTGAAGGATCTAAAATTTGAGTTCCAGTGACACTAAAATTAATCACGGAGTAAATCTTCTAACTCTACCAATAACAGCATCTTGTTTTTTCTGCCTTTTATATCCTCACTCACAATTTTTAATTTTCCATAATTGTGATCTCATGAAAATAACGTGTTACTGTCTTAGTTCACAGGGGCATGGTGCAAAGGTTTCACCCTGCTCTGCATTACTTCTTATCTGCCAGTGTTTTCCCATTACAAGAAGACATGCTGTTTTCTCAACAGAACCTTTGATACTGAAGGACATCAGTCATCCAACAGATCAAAATAATTTTGAAAAACTGCTGGGAAGCTGGTGAATGCTTCCCTATCATCTAGTTTGATAGAATAATAATTAAAAAAAGCCAACAAATTTTTCATCACTGGTTATACAGAAGCCTTCAAACACTCCTTCAAGATGAAGACCTCTTTACACAGGTAGTCCACTTATCTAACATCAGAACAGGGTGTCTATCTTGTTTATGGAATGTCTTGTGTTCAGTAAGACCCCTAAGTGCAAGATTAGCACTGGATAAAACAAGGATTTTTCTCTGTAAGAGGTAGGCTATCCTTCTGAGGAGCAGGGAGCTGTATTCAATAGTCCTTATGGGTCCTTTCCAACTTGAGATACTCTGATTCTAGGAAGAGGTTATACTCTGTATAATTTGCAAGGTGAATCACTTCAACCAGCTTTTGTTTTGTTTCTTCATTTCTGATAGAGGTGGACAAAACCTCTAGAAAGATGAATCAAGCCTTTTCTGGTGGAATTTTACTATAAATCTACTATTTTTTATGTTAATCCATAAAAAAACCCCAAAGCTACCAGAGCTGATATTTGAGACCTAATTAACAAGAAATGCAGCATTTCTTTTCTCACAAAAATCACAGTAGAAAAGACAAACCAAGAGTTTCACCATTAGGTATCATCTAATATTCATTTGCCAGAATAAGTCAAGCTGACCACATGTTTGCAAATACAAAACTGAATTTATCCAGATGTGCTCAGTTTATCCATTCATCCTATGCAAAATAGGTTGCTATGTTACCAAATTACTAAGAATAATTTACAAGCCAACATATGTATGTGTTTGGTCCTTGCCAACACATGGGATTGCTATGATAAGCCACCCAAATTATCAAAAAGTCTATGAATATTAATTTTTCATAATTTGGCAAGCAACTAATGGATTTTAAAAGGCCATTGTCCCACTAAAGGGGACTTTAGCTGAGTAAAACAGTCACCAAAATTGAGATATTTGCATTTTATTTAGTACAAGTTATATTATCACTTGTTTATAGCAACCAAAAGTTTTACTTTTGGGTTACACATAAAGGAAAACCATCTGCTCAGCTTAACCAAATTAAATACCATCTTAACATATTAGATATACTATATTCGTTATCTACTGGCGTATACTTTACCTCTTTGGAAGTACTCAGGAAAACACAGTCTAGGATTCGTGGCAGAACCAGCATATATAGGACTTTAAGAGAGCTGCATTTCACAGAGCATATTTTTACCTAGCGGCATTTACTTAATGAAACTATTTATTTCAAAGTAAATATTCTTTGTCTTTATTTTTTCATAGGAATATGCAGATTCCTGCAAATAATTAATATCAGTGAGTCCTGAGGAAAGAAGCAAAACTATCTAGAGCCTCCTTGACACTAAATCGCTTCATGACTTTTGACAGTGACAATTTCCTTAGAGAAATTTTGTTTCAGGATACTTGTCTTACATATTTGTTTCACATTCAAAATGACATTCATGCTACTTTTGCTGCAAAGGAACCTACCCTTCCTGGGCATGCTGACAGAATGTGAATCATATTCAAGGTTGATAACACACTTTGCTGTTCAAAATACATGCCAACCAAAATAGAACTTTATTAAGTTCTTTCATCTAGCCTTCCTCCCAGATATTCCCCTTTAAACAGATGACTTTTAAATGCTCTGTAATTAACGTTAAGCTGGTCTAGTTAAAGCAGAGGAAGAGATCCTGACATGATCGATATCACAACACTCTATTCTCCAAAGCTGAATCAAATGACCTGTGAAAAGTACTTTCTATTTTTATAGCCTTACACCTTTATATCTGAAGACAGGGAGCAAAAAGTATAACATGGATCTAAAATGAAATGGTCTGTCTATCAATATCCAAAGTGAAGATTCACAACCTGAGTAGTTATTACAACCAGTAAAGCAGAAATACAGCTCAACAGATGAATCACTCTCAGATAATACTAAAATGCAGAGATTGAAAGGAATGCACATAATGTATTAAAATAAAAGTATTTTAAATTAAGTTCTACATTAATCTTTTACTCTTGCTTACTAGAACACTGTACTGGAGAGCTTACTGAGGTATGGGATCATAAGATATTTTCAAGTATGCAATTATCTCATTGCTTATTACTAGAAATACTGCTAAAAGTGCTTTCCATTTTGTTTTTGTCTCCCCCCCTCCCATTATGTACGTTGAGTGCATTGATCCTCTCAAGGAAAACCCAAGCTATGTGCCTTTATGCACAGAAAGAATTTTTTTATTCACCAGGGTGAATAACCAGGATAGTTGTGCATGCAAAGGTAAAGGTTTGTATAAAGACAGGACAGCAAATCTCAGCTGAGATATTCTGGGGCAGGTCACCTTTCCAAGAGTAGAAATAACTCTCCTTTCACCCTCAGTACACAGAGTGTCAAGGTTTCCCTTTTCTAATGCATAAGAAACACATTTGCCTGAACACAAGCGTTTTTTACCGGTTTGTTGCAGAAAATCACAATAATGGTCATTAAGCTGGCTCTCACAGAGAAGAGAAAAGTAAATCTGTAATTCTTTGTTCTGTATGTGCAGTGCAGCAGTCTTACACTGTCCTGATAACAGTAGTCTGGCACAAAACCAGCCTAGTTTTCCTCTGGGCTTACAGTCAAACATTTTGTACAGGCTAACAATAGAAAATGATTTCATAGGCACAGGGTCTGCCCTGAGCTCACCCAGAGGCTTAAAGTCATTCACGCAAGCTCCCTCTCCCACTCCGTCCTTTCCCCTTGTGCCCTTCATTGACATCCAGAACACAAACCATCCTGACTAAATTTGATATTTATATGAAATTTTCTCTTACCTGAAACTGACAGATTTTCAGTGCCTTTCAATACCTTGCTGAAACCTCAGTATGAAAAAGTGGAATACTGAGACCCAACATAAGATATCAGGAATTTGTATACTAGGATAAAAATTTAGTAGCTTCTTCAAAATAATTTTCTGTGTACAAGGACATACTTCTTTTAGACGAGGTTTGGCCTTTGGATTGCAGCTGTACATTGTAGTGTTGGTGTTGAATGCCATGAAGAACCCTCCTAACACTTCAGTTCTCACCTGACAACACCTGTACATGGATGCATGGTGAGTCACACAGGTCACACTTCTCAGACATGACTGGAAGCTGTTACTGAAAGAAAATGTTCTTCCCCACTTCAAGGAAAGGGAAATTAAAAGTGGGATTTTCCAGCTATTAAAGTACTAGCCAAGAACTCGGGCACCCGTTCTTCTAAAGTGACACATGCTGGAAATTGCCTCACTTATGTGTCTCAGAAGTGTTCTTCACTGCTCCCTAAATTTAGGAGCTGTGTACTACCTGGTTGGAATCATGGAGGTGGGGAAAGCTTCTCATGGATATCTTTGGGATCCAGAGAGCCACTCATTGTATGCAGCAGGTTCATACATCTAAAGAAAAAGAAAATAAAGAAAAATAAGAATCCTTTTCCATCCTCGTCCCTTGCAAATTCATTTCTCTGTTTGAATTCCATGCATCAGAGAAGTAGTGCATGATGTATGTTTTATTCTGTCAGGGATGAAATGAAAATCTCAAATGCTTAGAAAGAGAGCAAAGTAAATCTTTTTGAGATTGCCTATCAGATCCAATGGGAATGTCATAAAGCTTTTCATCAAAGTTTTTAATTGTTGGGGAGATATTTCTGTCCTTTGGGTGGGTTTAGTTTGCTTTTGTTTTTAATCTGCCTATCCCAACAATGCTGGATAACTCAGAAATGTGACAGCTTCTCCTTTAAGGAACAGCTTCAGCCTTCCAAAATCATTCTGGTCTTAGCACATCAGGGTATAACTTTTATAATTATATGTCATCTTCATTTCATTTTCTTCCCAGTTTCTTTAGGTTTATATATAAAAAAGTATTTAGCTAGGAACTGTGTCCCAGTGTTTGACAGTTAGATGTTTCCTATATAGTTCGGTGGCAAAGACTGAAACCATGATTAGATGTCTTAAATGTGTTTCTAACACAGATTTGAGATTAGTCTTAATAAGTGGGTATGTTTTATCTCCTCAGGTTTGTAGAAGAAACCTGTAGTGCTAAGCTGAAGATTTTTTCTCTCCCCTTCTTTTTCTTTGTTTTATATTTCATTGAGAAAAAGAATAAATGTAAACTTCAATAGCACATTCACTTTTCCTTTGCAAGTTTTCATTTTTGCACACTTTTTGGTTTTCTCCTAATTTTCAGTATCTATTTAGTTTTACCTCCATGAGACATTCTTAATGTCAAGGGCAGAAATGGGTGAGTTGGTGTTTATAGTTTGTTTTACATCTCACTAGTTTTCCTTTGGTTCTAATCATCCAGCACATTTTTTGCATATTCATATGGCCTCTTACACAGTGCTGGTACAATAATTCAAACACATTTGTGATATATGCCACAGCGTTTTCAGTAACTGCTGCTATTTATAGTCACTGTTGATGCTAAGTCTTTGGAATTACTGTGAAACAAAATGTTCTTATATTTGGGGCTTTTTTTTTCCCAAGCAATTGAAATGATGTCTATTTCCCACTCAAGCAGGAACATCCAAATGTGATTTCAGATAGGATGTCCCAGTTTCCTTAACTCACATTGCACACTATCAAGAGGCATCAGTGATGGAGACACAAAGTTCAAGGCAAAAACTGCTAATTTGTTGTGGACTGAGAAATACTTTGTAAAGTTGTAGAGTCACACTTGTAGTATATCTTAGCAGGGAGAAGATTCCAAGGAAAGTGAAAAAGGAGAAATATATGTAGGTGTTTCTTGTGGCTATATGACACATATGGTGAAAAAGAAGAATTCATATGTTTTAATTATATTTACAATAAGGATATAAATTTTGTTAGAATTCATATTGTCTGTAAGTTTTGTTCAAGTTAGACTAAATTCTCAGGTGTGAATGGAACAAATCCAACACAAAGAAAACAAAATACATCATGGATATAATTGAACACCCTTGCTTGAACACTGCAGAATTGCTATGAGAGCTTTTGTGGGCTTTGAGTCCCATAAGTCATGAGTTTTCTGGTTCTGTTCATGGATATTCTCTGCCTGAGGTACATAGATATGAGCTTCCCCTTGTACTCTGATAATCTTTTGGTACCAAAGTTCCCAGAATGACTAGGTCTTGGAAATAAGGTTTGTCTTCCCCAGACACCTCCAGCACTACTGGCTGAAGATGAAATTCTCCTTTACAATAAATGTTTTTAAGACTTTGTGACAGGTGTGAGTATTACACATATGGGCATTTTGCTCATACCTGAAAGCAAATTGCTGTCAGACTATATGTCAGACTACATTAGAAGAACCAGACAAACCCAATAAAAAACAAAACACTCTTCCCTGGCTTAATGGTCTCATTGCTCTGAAGGGTTCTGGGATACTTCTGAAAGCATACTCTTATGTATCCCCTTCATTTCGTGAATTCTCTAAAATAAAATGTCTTCTGTACTTCATAGAGTCATACAATCAAACAATGTTAATGGGTTGAAATGAACTTTCAAGATCATGTAGTCTTAACCCCTCGCCATGGGTAGGGACAGCTCCCACTAGACCAGGTTGCTCAAGGCCTTCTCCTTTGAAGTGGCTTTGAAGCACTGACAGGGTTGGGGTGTCCATAGCTTCCCTGTGTGACCTGTTCTAGTGTCTAAACACCCTGATAGAGAAAAAATTCTTAATATCTAACATAAATTTTCCCTTTTTTAATTTGTACCCATTATTTTTTGTCCCATGACTACAGTTTCTGATGAAAAGCCTTTTCCATCTTCCCTGTAGTCTCCTTCAGATACTGGAAAATTGCTGTGAAGTCTCCACACAACCTTGTCTTCTCTGGGCTGAACAGTCCCAACTTTCTCAGACTGTGATTGTAGGGGCGATACTCCAGTTCCCTTATCAATTTTGTGGCCCTCCTCCTGACTTCTTCCTTCTCTGTATCTCCTTCTTATGTTGGGGACAGCAGAACTAGACACTGTACTCCAGGTGGGGTCTCACAAGTGCAGGGTAGAGGAGAAGAATCACCTCCTTCAACCTGTTGGCCATGCTCCTTTGGAGGCAGCCCAGGCTCCCATTTGCTTTCTGAGCTGTGAGCGCATTCTGCCAGTTCATGGTGAGTTTTCCATCAACCATCACACTCAAATCTTTCTCTAAAGAGCTGCTCTCCACCACCTCTTTTCCCTTTTTTACTCTTGTCATCTTTGGTCTTATAATTAAACCACATCATTATTCTTTCTCTTCTGTGCCTTAAGAGGATAATTTCCCAAATGTAAGAAATAAATAATTTTATTTTCTTTCCCAAGCATTCTATATGAATTTGTAGGTTTCACCAATTTTGTCTCATTTTCCCAGTAATGTGTTTCTGTCATTCTGTGCCCTACAAGTTTTCACTGCTCAGGTTCTAGTCTCACAAAAGTTATATTCCCTCTGGGACAGATAGTGTAATTAATAATCCCTTTGAGAGCACACTGACTCCCAAGGGCATCACTGCTACATGATGAGAACACAGGCCTTATGATCTCTCTGTTCCTAGTCACAGAAAGATTTGTTTCAGCTTCTCTTTGCCAACAGAAACTTCTACACTTTCTGAAACATTGAATGATACAACAGGAAAAGCATAAATGAATGGAACTTCACAGCCTACATCTGATCTAATAAACTGTACTGGTATATTAGTTTTATTTGCTTTGCAGGAGAAGCTGAGGATGATCTGAAATTTTGATTGCTGGCTGCTTTATTCTCTTAGATGTTCAGGTTGCATGAAATTCAATGTCTCAAAATAAGGCATCAGGAGCATATTTCCAGCTCATTTCTAGCCATCCAAAGCACAAACTATGCAGCTAGATTTTTTTTGTTGTTCGTTTTTAAAGGAATTCAAATTTGTTCATGTTTATCACAAAATCCACTAGCCAGAGGTGGAAAGTTCATGCTAAAAATCAGTCACAGTTTTCACACTTATGATAAGTAAACACTGAAACCAATACCACTGAAATCAATATGCTGTTGAGCTCTGCCTCTGCAAGTCTTTAACATTAGATTAAGAACCATTGTAAAAGTTGATTTTGTAGCTCCAGCAGATATTATCTATGCTAATATACTGAAATAATGTGTAAAAATATAAAGCCTTAAGAAAGACATAAAAATTATGGGATAAAAATCTGTCACCTGGTTAAATTAGGTTAAAAAGGTTAAATTAGGTGACCAAAAAGTCTAACTGTGGTTGGAAATTGCTTAAAGAATAAGGATGCCTTGACATCTCTTTTGAACCTGGTCAGTCTTACCTTTGAAGAAAACTGTAAAAGAGACTGCAGAAGATGCATTCCACACCATAAAAATAATCCTTTATTTGGAGTCAATCTGAGCTTCTATTGAGACTGACCTTAGAGTAGCTTGTCAGCAAGAGTGAATAACTGCAATTCTAAGATAACATTATTAAAAATATGTTATCTATAAGAAGGAACATTTTAAATTTATCCAGCTTTCTTCTCCATATTGATCTTTAACTAACAATATTTTGAGTTGTATACATTTATTTTAGTCCTCCCTGACTTCCATAAGTATCAGTTTTTAAGTCCCTCAACAGATATTGCTTCTCTCAGGAAAACATCAACATCGCAATATTCTTCATGTGTGTGTGTGTGTGTGTGTGTGTGTGTGTGTGTGTTCATTTGTGCCTAACAGAGGTTTCATGCAACACCAATTTAAAATGAAATTTGTTCCTAAAGTAGAAATTGTGTATTAAGGATAAAAAAAAAAAAATTTTAAAAAAAATCATTTAAAAAGGAAGATCAAATTTTTCTTTAGTTTTTCTACCATTGTTCTTTTTCTCTGTGAGGTATTGTTTTTTCTCTACATGGAGGACAGAGGACCTCAGAAAGATTCCAAGCAACCATCTAGATGCAGTAGACCTTTAGGGACACAGACACCCCTAAATTTGAGCAAAGCAATCATTAAAGTGAAATATTGTGCTTCAGGAGAGTAAAATAAAAACACTTGGAAAATAGAATAGAATCACAGAATCATAAATTTGTTCTGGTTAGAAAAGACTTTAAGTCTGCTGAGTCTAACCACTAACTTAACACTGCCAAGCCCACCATTAAACCATGTCCCCATCTGTCCCTTCTACATATATTTTAAATCCCTATGGGGATTTCTCTTGGCACATCAATCCAGTCTGTTGAAATCCTACTGCAGAGTCTCCTATGCTCCATCAGGGGGGATTGAGCACTCCCATCCAGTTTGGTGCAGTCTCCAAACTGACTGAGGATGCACTCTGTCCCCTCATCCAGGCTTTTGATACAAGATGTTAACACAGGACCAGCTTCAACACTGAGTCCAGGGAAAACCCAATGGTGATCAGCCACCAGCTGAATATAACTCCATTCACCACCACTCTCTGGGCCTGGCCAGACAGCCAGGTTTTACTTAGCAAAATTTTCACCCATGCTGTTTAGAGAACAAAACGTGGTTCGTTGGAAATCCAATCCTTGATAGTTGTCTATCATTCAGGTTTTGCTGCTTCAATTCAAAATCCAAACACTTCAGCTCACATAATGATACAAAGTATATTAGAACAATATTGTATGCTCACATACTTCGAACAAAATTCAAGATATCTCAATGCTTATTTAGTATTATTATCATCAAGATTAAACAATAGAAAGGAAAAAACAAGAGAATAGCAGATGCAGTTACAATAATGTCAAAGGAGAATGCAAATCTGTTCCTTATATTACTAATTTAATTTGTATTCAGGATTTAAAATTTGCTGATGAATATTTTTGTCACATCATCCATCATAGCCTGGCACTAGAGAGAAGGAAGATAGAAAAATTAAAAACATGCTTGTTACTGTAAACTAAAGAGCATGAACAACATCCATCAAAGACAGACAGATAGAAGATAAAAATGATTGCCAAAGCCAAGTGATCTATGCTGATTTTCTTTTAAACATTTATTGAAATGCTCTAAACACAGATCCACTTTCCCTTGGTAAATATTTATTGTTATTTTTTTTTCCATGGACTGGAAACTGTGAACAGTGATAAATTAGTTGCAAAGATCTGTAATTTTACTCTTGCTTTTAAAAATACATTTACATCTTCTACTGAAGTGCTATTTTTTTCTCTGATTAGCAGGGATGCATCCTATGTCAGCTGTTAAGTAAGATGCTCTTTCCATTTCTTTGCTGAGAGTCATAGAACAAGGCATAGGCCAATAGTGGAGGACAGATACTGCACAAGGGATCTGCTACAAAATTAGCTGCTGCCAGTGGAACTGTTTTCATTAATTCAGTAGGCTTTAGATTAAGCTAGAGATCAACTACTGTGTACATTCAAACAATAAATATTTGAGCTTTTTCTTACACAGAAATGCATGCTTTTTTTTTTTTCTTAAGAGGGGGTCTGAATTCCAGTCTATTTCCAAACTGGAGCTAATGCAATCGTGCCCTCAGATTGGGAAGTATCAAAACATTTACAAGAACAACTTTAGATAAATTTAGATAAAATTGCAAGGTATAACATTCCTGATAGCAGTGCTACTGGGCCTTAGACAGCAATGGAAAGGATGGTGTAAGAGTGTAAAAACTGTGCTCTGACACATAGCTCACAATTGTTTTCTTCTAACAAAGGAAAAACAAATGTGCACAAAACAAAATTCAAAGGGTCTTACTGAGAGGCAACTCAAGTAGCTCTACCCAGCAATTTCACCAACAAGCTGAGGGTAGTTCAAAAAGAGGAGCTCTTTTGACTACAGACAAAAGAAGAGACAAATGTCTTTGTGGAACTATACAATTAAAGCAGAGATGAAAAACAATTAGGAGATTTGAGGAGGATGAATAGAAGTCAAAGAAACTGTCATGAGCTTAGCCCATGCTCATGTTAATGAAAAGCATAGACACTATGTGAAAACAGAAATGAAGACACTCAACAGAAAAATATATTCATTGTAATCTAGAGCAAAGTAATGCACCTAGCATGGAGGAAAGCAAATCCATACAAATTAATAGATTTAAAATTTGTTCCAATCTGTGAGGAACAAGATATTCATGTCAACACAGGCAGCATATTAAACTTGGTTTCTCAATGTAAATAAGTGCTCAGAAAAGCTAACATTTTTTTTTATTTAATTATGAGAAGTGTGTTGGTAAAAGCTGATACTCATTTTCAAGACAGGACAGATTTGTACTACATTATCCAAGTTCCATGTCAGCAGATCTCCATTAAATCCTATGCTAACGCAGAGTACAGATAGACAGACGGCTGCATCCCATTTTGTTTGTGGCTAAAGAGTTCATTTCTCAGCAGAAAGATGTTGGTTGCTGCCATAATATTCTCTGTAAGAGACTCCTACCTCTGCAGGTGTTTGCTCTACAAGGTCAAAAATAGTCTCTTCAGCTTCTTCATAGATTAAAAAATATGGGATATGGGAGAAACTTCAAGATCCCTGTTTCTGCACTGGGCCCTCAGGGCTGTGCTAGGATGAATATGCATGTCTTAACCTCTTTTAACTTTGGGCATCTGGTTTAGAAGTTGACAGGCTAAGATTCTTTGCTGAATGTCGATTCATTCTTCAAAATATTTGTTACTACATTTGAAGGCAAAACTTAATTTTCAGTCTTTTAAGGGTAGGTTTACAAAGTCTGACCATAAGTTAGGTTTTTATGTGACAATACCACATCAAATTTACTTGTTATCCCTTCCAAACTATCATATTCTAGTGGTGCAGTTATGTAGAAACCTGAGGTGACATAAGAGCTTTCTACCTTCAAATGGAAAAGAATAATATTCCAATCCTCTACCTCTCCTGCTTCACCATTTCTTACTGTAAAACCCTTCCCAACATTGAGCCACGAAAATATTGTCTGCATGGTAAACCAATTCAATAAACTAAAACTGGCTGAAAAATCTGTCAACAGCAAACCACAAAACACAAACTCCCCCCATCAAAAAAAAAAAAAAAAAAAGAGTATTTTTGTTTTGGTATGACAAGCAGAATAGGTTTTTCAACCCATTGCCTTCACAGACTCTTATGTGCATTTGCCTTCAAAAGCAGATATGTCACAGTGGACACAAGAGAAGTGAAATTGCTGCACAGATATGAATGTAAATATGAAGTGCGAAAGAAGGAGCTGGAGGAGAGGAATGATTGGACCAAGATGAAGATAGAGATACTTCAACCCCTTGAAGCAGCTATGCTGTCTCATTGAGCTACATACAAAGAAGGGATTAAATCTTATCTTATGTCATAAGTATTTTCTCCCACTTTCAGTTTTAAATGTGCAGTAATTTTGATTAAATTACCACATAAGTAACAGATCATTATTACTATGTAAGTTCCTATTTCCCAATTTTCTAAGCACTTATCTACCAATAGAAGGAAGTCTGAATAGTGCTTATGCTTAGTTACTAATTCAAAACAGAAGTTATTTATATTTAACTCCACTGCCTTCTGGAATGGATGGAATTTGCCAGTTTTCTTGAAAACAGAGCTTTTTTTTTATTTGTGCTGCTGGGCTTAGAGGAACTACACTGCAGTAAGATTCCTAAGCCAACAAGACAGACACAGAGAGTAGTCTGTATCAAACTTATTCATATACCAGTAAAATAATAGAAATATTCTAATTTTCTCTGCCTAAACCTGCTTGCATTCTCCATGCAAGATTTGTTTTGTTCATTTCCCTTGGGAACCTAAAACATAAATAGTAAAATTTTCTGAGTGACTCTTTTTGCTGCTGAAGTGTAAACTCAACTTTTAGCTTTCATTTGGATCTTAACTTCATTCATATTCAAAGCACGGGACTTCTCTCTAGAGCTAATAAGCACCTTAAGTTCAAGCAAGCCTGCCACTGTGTTATTCTGGGTTCAAAATCAAGAGCTCGGTTGTTATATGCCTACATTGGGAACACTAAGCAGTGCCCTTGCAAAGGAGTTTGCCTGTGTTGAAAACCTGAGTTAGCATCAGTGTGGAAACAAATCAAGATCTTGGATAAAGAACTGACCTTGGGATTGCCCTAAACTCTATCAGGGCCTCAGCATGGCATTGCAATAGTTGAACACAAGTAAAGAACTTCACCAAAATGACTTAGTACAGAATTAAGTCTAACCCTGGAAGAAAATATTTCCAAATGCCTTTAATTTTCAGTCTCTTCGCTGAAGATTATAAATTTTCTGATGGACACTTGCCTCCCAGGAAAAGAGCTGCTACAGGTATTTAAGTGATATTTACAGATGCTAAGGAAGAGACACTGAACTTTGAAAGTATAATTATCTCTTGATTTGAGTTAAATAAGCATCAATGAACTACAGATTCAAATATTTTCCTATATTGAAGTCAAGTGGAATTTTCAGTCAAAAAGAATTAAGTTTTTGTAAAAAATTGCAAAAGCATTTCAAAAGACTAGGTAATGAGTTCTTATACTGCATACAACTAGTAAACTCTTGTGTATTTTCTTCACACCAAGATAAAAATCTGTGTATGATAGGAAAGAGATATCAACCAGTTCAATGTTTATGGGTATGTTTTCTTATTTTTCTCCTGAATTGATTATGTAGATAAAAAGGTATATCTAAGGGAATATAGCTAATAAAATATGTCCTCCTTTGAAATATTATACATATCTGGTCAAAACAAAAATTATCCCTACATAAATAGAGAACATTCTTCAAATTTCAAGAGTCAAATAAAAAGTTTTTCAGTTTGTGGAAGAAACACAGCTATTGGTGACAAATTTTGAATCTGAAGAATATTTTATAGCATTAAGGATCAAGGAGTAAATAGAAAATTAAAGCAGGGGGTTTATAAAAAAAATAAAATAATAAAGCCACAGAAAAAGGTTCAAGGTTCAAGAATAGAGTATAAATGAGTTCAAGAGATTCCTAGGGTATAATTGTTTCTCAACAAGGAAGAAATAAATGGATATGATGAAAAGGTGAGAAGTTGAATTGTGGGAATAAGATAAACCTAGGGGGAAAAATACACATGCTGAGTTGCTTGGGCGCTTTGTAGTTCAAAAATGTTTCATGTTCACTAACCTCTGATAGAATTTTTTATCAGTTTGATTTGATTGTACTTCAGGGTGCACTGTGGCAGGCTTTTGCCAGAGCTGCCCATTGCTTCAGCAAGGGCTTTTAGTTAAAAAGTGCAATGCTGTCTTTAATTATTTCTCTTGAAATATGAAGTCCTATTGTATGTATTGTGTATTATTTTTAAATAAAATTCAAGCCCTTGAGAAAGCCACATGTAGCCAAGTTTTCTGAGGTAATCCTAGGTTTTTGTATGCTATTTTAGGGAATGTGTTCTCTTTTTCTCTTTTACAGGAAGATAAATGTGACTTGATTGTCATTTTGTCAGTCAGGCTGTCCAGGATTTTGCAATTGTTACATGTTTGTTCAAGTCGTACCATCGCCCTGGTAAGTACTGTTTCACAGTCCATTTTCACCATCTGATTGGTCGTGACAGTTACTGTTTGAAGACAAACTTGCAGGTTCATCCAAAGATTTGGCAACCTGGACTGATAATAATGAAAGAAAAATTGGTGACAACCCTTTCTTGCTGCCCATCAAGAATAGGTGAGTGGTGGAAGTGTATACATGATCGGTTCTCTCTTCTCACTTGCTTCACTCTTTGAAAGGCAAGTATGGTTCATCCAGCTTCTTTCAGTAGGCTCCAGCACTTCAACCAGTTCCTTTTTACACTGACAGGAGCTAAGGGAAGCTCAAAACATGTAAACCAAATGACAAAGCTAGTAGTCTTTATATATAATGCTAAAAAGCACAGAAATATTTTTGAAATATTGAAATAAATACACAGAATATTTTTGAAATATTCTTTGTTTCTTAAGCTTACTTTTGTATTGTTTTCATCTGGAACAGCTTCAGACCCATAAGAATGTTACTTGCCTCTAATATATAGACTATTGATTTCAATCGACATGTATTCTGTGAGGGTATTCACACATACTTAAACTTAGAAAATTCATGTTCTTTTCAATTACAGAATTAAGAGAGGCCACAGCTAAAATCAGGAGAGAAATATGGCGAAGGATAAAAGGGAACATTGTTTGCCTTTATCTCTACTCTTTCACTTGATTACTGATGCTTTATCTGTATCCCAGTCCATGCTCATGTTGCATGAAAAAATGAATATCTGAGCCTGGGAAAGTCAAAGCTATTTTTTTTGTTGTTGGTTTACCTACTTGTCTGAACACAAGGACCCCAAGATTTATTTATCATCTCACTCTTCTGAATCTCTTCAGTCTGGTTATCATATGAACTTCCTTTCCTGAAAAGAACATTTTTATGTATTTTGTGTCACTTGAAACACTCCTCTCAGACTGGATTTGTATTCCCTCCATACTGAGCACTGTGGCTGTGATCCAGCAAAGCATTTAAGGTTAGTTTATCTTTAAGCATAATTCCATTGAAGTTAGTGGCATGATCCATGTACTTAAATTTAAACACATAGTTGAGTGCTTTTCTGGATCACAGCCAGAATACTCAGTACCTTACAGGATTGAACACTCTTTTCTTTGACACTGGCCTAAGGCAAGATACACAGACACATGTGAATATGTGTTCCTTATAGTATAGAGGTTAAACATGGTATTATTCTCAGATTCTTTCATATTCTATTCAATAGAAAATATTCTCCAATTTCTTAAAACTCTTGCCAGTTGTACTGAAAGTGAAAACATTACAATTCCAAAAGAGTCCAACCTAGACTGTCACTTTCTTTTCTCTTTTTTGATCATGCTGAATTATATAGCTCAGGAGATTCAGGTCAAGTTGGTGTTCTGAATTAAAGTAATTTGTTAACACACGTTTAAATCCCTGCAACGTTCTGCTGACAAAGGCTAACTTAACACACAACAGATTCAACACCTCTCTGGTGGTGGTATGCGTTTTAAATGAAAGTGTTTTTTACAGTTTAGACTAACTTGAGCCATTTGGGGCTGACTGAATGTCAAGTGCTTCAGGCAGCTGAAGTTAAATGTTTCTATATGAGTTTGTTTAAGGGTGGTTTAAATAGTAAGACCTACAGTTTCTGTTGAAATGTGGGGATATCTTGAACATTTGTACATAATAAAATATACAATCCACTACAGAAACACTGTTTCCATCAGATTAAACCATGTATATAAATAAAATTGTATTGTTACCTAAAATATTTTTTTTTTATTGGTAGCATCTCAACATATTTAAAGGTGATTTCAAATCTGACCAATGTGAATAAGTTTGGATGCAAACGTGGATTCACTTGAAAGGTTTTTCTTATCTTCCTTCTTAATGTTTTCTTTTTTTCCCACTCTTAAGTACCCTTTTATAATTCAAAGTCCATATTCCTTATCTGAATATCAACCAATCAGACTTTGTATCTGTGCAGACTCATGATACATTCCAAGTATTATTTGCTTGATTATAAAGCCTGGTTTGATGGGATACAATCACTTTTCTGTTCTCAATGACCCACTGAATGATGACATTACTCAGAATTCCATTTAGATGATGCAAATGACCTAATCAACTTGTCTTCTGCCATGGCAGTAACTGAACTCAAATGTCAAAGAAAACTTAGTAAACAAAATCTTCTTTTTATGTAACTGAAATTATGCTATGGGAAACTTAAGAATATTAGCTATGGAAGTTTTTTACTTTCATTTTCATGACATAGGTATACAGATCCATACTTTTTAATACACTCAGGATTTTGCATTCTAAACAAATAAAGAAAAAACACAGAGCAAATAAGTAAAATTACATTATAGGAAAACTGCAACATGGTATTTTGTTTCACTTTCCATAATAAACTAATAACTATGTCTTAATTTAAATTTTGCACCAGGTTTTCAATGAAGCAAATATTTCTCTTATGCATTTTCAAGTACTGATCATAGTTGCTCTGTTTCCTCTGATTCTTTTCCACCTTTAAAAAAAGCCCAAGTCACGCAATCTAATACCATCAGTATTGTACTGGTAGTATAACCATAGGACTCAAGGCTATTTGTATCAAATATTGTGATATGGATCACACAGATACATCAACATTAAAATATATATCTTGGTAGCAGTCTGGTTTCAACAACACTGAGATTTTTGGGAACCAGTCACTCGTTTTTGCTTTGGAGGCCTACATAGCAGAGTTTGCTGTTTGCTTTATCCAAAGTTCAAGGTATCTAATGAAAAATAGATGCATGAAATTTACGTGACCTGCTCTCGTGTCTTGGTTGCAACATGTGTTTCCACAGAATTGTCACCTACAAAGATGGGCGCAGTCTTCTAGATTGCCTCAGACACACACAGGAGCTTTTCCTAAAGCAAATGTTTGAAACTCCAACCAGTCCTTGCTTACACATTAATTTGGCAACATCAAGGCAAAAATCTTGATAAGTAATGTTAAAATGCTGACAACTAGTTTTCCAACTATTTCACTTCTTTCTCAATATCATAGTTAGTTAACTGTAACATATTATTTGATTGTTTTCAGGGAGTTTTTATGCTGAAGAAATGTTAATTACAGTCTCTGCAAGAGTGAGAATTGAAAGGAGCTATCAATGTTAGCAGTGGTTCATTACAAGTGATCCCACCTTCCAGGTTGTCTGTTCTTTTGATTTGAAGCAGATGTACATGTGGACATAATGACCTTTCCATAATAATATTATAATTATCTTTCCATACTAATATTATGTTCCTGAGGTATTATATGTCTTCCTTTAAACTGAAGATCAAGACTGAAATTTGATGGTCTGCAATAAAAATCATACTTTACATTCCTTGAGAGAAATTGAGAATACTTGATCCATTACATTTAAAGCATGTGTGTGTTAGATAGTTTTCTTCTTTATTTCTGGATAACAAGCATGCACATATCAGCATCTGTAAGAATTGTTACAGACTTTTGATGAAAACATTCACCATTAGTCTGTGGCTCAGTGAGGCAGTTGTCTCTTCATATAAGTGAAAATAAGGTTATTTTTACATAAGCAGTGTCTGCTAACACAGATAATGATAACACATTGTCAACTACACCAAAATGTATGAATCTAAAACAGAGGTAGAAATTTCAAATTTGAATCTTTTGAACCACTTCAATGAACCACTTAGGGACTATCGTGAATGTCTGATTTCTATGGTCACCACAGTTTGGGATTTTCTTCAAGAATTAAGATCACAGTAATTAGAGGAATAATTAATAAATATAGGTAACCCAAATAAAATACAAAGTAGAGCTATATTGACTTTGAATGTATTGTAAGAATCCTTGGTATTACAATTTTTTTAAAAGTAGTAAAATTTTCAAAGCCTTGAGCTCAAAAAGAAATAAGTTAGTTTTAATATTCACAGGAAGTTACAGCTGGATTTTAAACAAATTTATTCATCATGAGTGTTTGGACTCCATCTGTCACCACTTTTGGTTATTCATTTCATAATTGCAAATTAAAAAGAGGGGACACTGAGTGCCCCTCAGTGCATCTTTTCCTGACTGAAACAATCAAATATAAGTATCCTTAAGTCTATGCTTTTCCCTGGATTTGGTAAGTAAGTGGTGTGTGACAAACCATGATGAGACAAATTGTGCGTCCAACGTAACAGAGAGCACACAAAACAAAAGCTCCACTGAAATCCAGAATCAAAGAAAAAACCCAGTCGGATTCTGCTGTATTCATTATCAAGATCTGTCCTGGATCTCCTAAGCCTTGACATCTCACTTTTTTGTTTAGCCTAGAGATTTTGCTTTTCTCAGATAAACTGCATGAACTTTATGAGAAAAAAACCTCAAATCCTATGTTGATTATATCTATTTTGCTGGAAGCCTAATGAGAGATGCTTAGAAAATATTGTTAGCTCAAAAATTAAAATTTGAAAGAATTAAGCAAGTTGAGAGGGTTAGATGTACCTTTCTTTCTCTTACAACATCACAACTCCAAACACTGCTTCTGTGTGTGAGAAGGGTGATAAAGCTAAAGAATATGAGCACATCCTCATATGTGTGTGTGTGTGTGTGTGTGTGTGTGCGTGTGTGTGTGTATATATATATATATATACACACATATAGAAACTCAATGTTTAGAAAAACAAAAACTATGTTCCCTAAACATTAATTCATAGAACATGGTGATGTTGTATATATTTCAATAAAGCAGTATAATAAAGGAGATGTTTCAGGCTATTTGGCTTGCTAGTTACTTGGGATGAGATGCTTTGTTCTATTACAACAAAATCTTTCAGGTCTTCTGTGTTTTTTTGGTTTTATTTTTTGGTTGGATCTCTCGAATCCCTTCCATGGGTATATGAATTTAGAATGAACTAGTAGCTAGAAAAAATTACATACCAGGAAATGGAATAAGCATAATAATAATTCTTCTTTTCAAAAAGAAAATCACTTCAAATACAGAAATTTGATTTTACAGTAATCTTCAACTGATGACTGAAAGTTAACAGCGTTAAATATTTCAGACTTTCAGTTAAGATTTGTTGTCGTTTTCTAAAAGGCAAATCATCATTTGTTATCTTGTTCAAATATGGAAAGATATAATCACACAAGGCCTATAGTCTATGTTTGCTTAAACAGCTTTTAATTTCTGTGTTGCAGTACAGAAGCAGGGTATAGCTGTGGAAGAATGGAAGAAAGGTAATATTGTACTGGAAATTTTTTGGTGGACTTGAAGAAAAGGCTAGATAGTTCTGTTCTGTTTTGTTTTGTTTTTTGTCTGTTTATTTTCTTTTTTTTTTTTTTTTTTAATAGAACTTTATTTAAGAGAGTTGTTGTTAATGTTTTAATCAAAATCCCCAACAAGAACTTCTTTATGCTCCTTTTTATTCTCCTCTGATATGGATGTAATCATGAACTTTTGTAAATGTAGCCAATTATACTAAAAGAATACTAGACTTCACTTTACTGACTTTACTATAAGGAAGTGATCTTCAGTGTCCTGGATAGATTACTGCACAGCAGAATAACAGCCACATCCAAACTTAATAGAAGAAAGTCTTATCTTACCTGAGAGTTTTCCTCTTCTCTCACCTCACTTGGTTCCTCAGTTGTAATCAAATAAATATGTTGTACAAGATCTGATTTGTAATCAATTATTGAAATAACTGTAAAACTTTACCTATTATGTTGGTAAAAATGCATTTAATATTTAAATTATGGTGTATATTTAGCATACTTCCATATCTCCTTTAGACCTCCAGTGGTGTATTAATTCTGGGTTTGAATATAAGCAAGTCTTGAAAAATGGATTTATAATCAGAAAAAAAGGCAAAACACAACAAGAAAACCAGTGCATACACAAATCTTCATAATGGGCTTGATTTTTCAAGGTCAATGAAGACAAAAGTAACAGCTCTCCAATCTATTCTAATTCTTGGCATGAAGACTTCTTTATTTGTGGATCATTGATCTGACAGACTGGAAAGGGAATGACTTCTATTTCTTTAGGTGACTTACATCAATCTGTTGTGAGGAAAATAGACAAAGTGTTCAGATTTGTGTGCACTGGCATCAGATTGAACTCTTCTGTTAATGTCTGTGTTGTCTTTTCAAGGAAGACTGGGATTATATCCCATCCATTGTGTGCACTGTTGCTGGATGAGTTGTTCATAAAAGTACTTGTAAAAGCAGTTGTACAATTTTTGTGTACTGTAATATACTGAAGTTTCTAGGCAAATAAGCTTTACAGTGGGGCAACTGAGCCATCTTGTTCATTAACAAATTGATGAAGGGGAATGTGGGTATTGCTTTACACTTCTAAACAGACACAAGGAATGAATATTTGTGGCTAGTGTCTCATAAACAAGTAAATTGAGTCATCCAATGCAAGACTAAGCACAGCTATGCAGGTAGTGTGGAAAAAAACCCTACTTTTTCAAACTCAATTTACTTCCATGGGAGAGATAACTCGGGGTTCAGAATACAGAAGGCAACTATTAGACTGTGAAACATAAGTTTCATTGATTATTCTGTTAGGCTTGCAATTTCATGGCATAGTCCACAGGAAAATATCCAAACATCCTTTCCCACCCATGCTCTCTGCATACAAAGATTTCATCCTTCACATCAGCCATAAAACTTTCATTCGTTGCTTGATTTTCTTTACATAAATAATTACTGTGGTGATTTGGACTTTGTACCACCATTGTGGAAGAAGAGGAGTTAAATGCGTCCCAGACTTTAAAAAAAATCTGCGAACCTGTAGCTCTGTGGGATGCAAAGATAAAAATGTGAATCCATTGTAAGGAAGAGAAATACCGGATATGGATACTGATTACTCTTCACAGGTTCCTTCATGCTCTTTTTTCTGGGGAAAAGAGGAGATTTTACTCCTTTCTCTTAAATTTTAAAACATGACCCTTCTTGCAGCAGGCCAGGTTAGGAGAAGTAAGTGGACCCAGCTGTCTATCGTGTCATGACCCAAATCCAAAATGCCAAGTCCCTTTGTTTAGTCAGCCTTACCACTACTGAAGGGAAAGAAGAGAATTGGCAAACACCCAATTCTTCTCAATCTTAGCATGCATTAGAGGAGCAAAAGATATTATAAAATTAGTATGACATTTTGCACAAAGGCCTATAATTATTGATAGAAATGGAACAGAAAAATCATACTCTTATTTGTGGCTTCTCAGGACTGAAAGAAAATTCATTAATCTTTCAGTACCATAATCTGCTGTTATATTACGCCTTCCATTGATCAAATGGATCTATGATTAATCGGGTTAATTGATTTTGTTGCTTAAATCCAGACTGCTTTGGCCATGGAATAATTTTAAGCTCTAGAACTAATTCTGAGAGAATGAATAGGACTAAAAGAGTACATTATCTTCTGATGATTAATATTGTTCCTCCAGTGATCAGCCAAATTACTTTCTGACCAGTTTGCACGTATTTAATCTTGTTTTGAACCGAATATAGTGATAATGATCAAAGGAGGCATGACTTTACTTGCAACATTTTCTGTGTTCATATTATGAAGTAGAACTGAGAAATAATGCCTATGAAAATAAATGGGAAACATTTTGCTTAATTTATTCACTTTTCTATTCCTACCTGTAAACCATTAAATATATATATTGTTTCCCCAGAACTTAAGATTTCTATATTCAATGGAAATAAAAAATAAGCATAAAAGATAATAAATTGTTAATCTCCAGCATTTTTATTTCATCAATTAATACTTAATTTTTGAATTTGAATACTTTTTTTCTTAAAATGAAATAAATTTGAAAATGGAAGATAATTTCAATCAAATAACTACAAATTAGACAAGCAACTCAAACTTTAAAATGTTAAAGCATAATACTTTAAAAAATCAAGCCTTTTTTTCCCTTCCTGTGTAAGAAAAAACAATTTGTTAATACCTAAATTTCTTCATTTTTCCATATTGTTTTTAACAATTTTTTTTAATTAAAATTTCATTAGAAAAGCATATCTGTCAGCAATTGCCTAAAGAGAAACAATTTTCAAGAAAATATTTTAACATCAACAACAAATTAAACCAAGCAATTTTTGAAGTTTTTGAAATCTGTATGTCCTCATGGTTGCTGGATCATACCACTTCAAGTGGATCTACAATCACCTACTCTGGGGTGAGTTTAAAATGTCCTCAGTGACCACTGAATCAGTGCCAGTGAGTCGCACTTTAATACTCAGCACTGTTTGGTTCTGAACCTAAGAGCTGAGTGGATAAAAGTCTATGATTTCTTTTAAAAAACTCTCCTATTATTCCTGGAAGTAGATCAGAGCCTGGTATAACATATTGCAAATTCTTTGATTTCTGCTTTCAAACGCCAGTGTTTCTGAGAAAATTATGCCTATGTGTGCCACACCATAGTCACTGTAGACTCTAATTTTTATATTTGCCCATAAATAGGATCTGACATAATGCAGAGCCAAACCTCAAAGTGTTCTTTATCTTCCAGATCTTAAACAAGCTACTGAGCTTATAGGTCAGGATTTGAAGGTGATTTCAAAACGAGGTATTGAAGAATAGATAGAGCCAAGATTCATAATTGAAAGATAATGACTGAGGCATTCATCTGTGAAGTTTATGTGTGTTTTCAATTAGTTTTAAATGTTCTTTACACAGTTTAATATATGAGACAGGTTAGACTGGTGTCATGGTTTAACCCCAGCTTGGAATGAAGCCCCACACAGCCACTGACTCCCCCCCATCAGTGGGATTGGGAAGAGAATCAGAAGGGTGAAAGCTGGAAAACTCATGGGCTGAGATGAAGACCGTTTAATAGGAAAAGCAAAAGCCAAGCACAGCACACAAGCAAAGTAAAGCAAGGAATTAATTCACTGCTTCCCATGGGAAGGCAGGTGTTCAGCCATCCCTAGGAGAGCAGGGCCCCATCACAGGTAAGAGTGTCTTGGAAAACAAACATCATCACTCCAAACCTCACCTTCTTCCTCCTTGTTCCCACATTTTATATACAGAACATGATGTCCTATGGTCTGGAATATCACTTTGGTCAGTTTCGGTCACCTGCCCTGGCTATGTTTCCTCCCAGTCTTCCATGCACCCCCAAGTTCCTCACCAGTGTGTCAGTACAAAAAGCAGAAAGGACTCTGGCTCTGTGCAATCCCTGTTCATCAGTAACAATATCTCTGTACTATCCACCCCCGGTTCAGCACAAATCCAAAACACAGACCCATACCAGCCACTGTGAAGAAAATTAACTCTATTTCAGCCAAAACCAGGAAATCTTTTAAAATACCTGTACAAACCTTTCAAACAATAAAGAAGTTCTCTAGAACAACACAGACATTTTGAAACTGGGAAAAAAAAAAAAAAAAAAAAAAAAAAAAAAAAAAAAAAGAAAAATTAAAGTGAAAGGAGGAAACTAGGATCTGCTATCCATTATTATGGGAGAGTAAGAATAAGGCATATTGAATCACAGAACCCCTTTTAAGTGTGCACACTGCTTTCTCAGAAGAGAGAAACAACTTTTCAAGACTTCTTTTAGATGCTCTTGATCACACCTATATCTTTCTAAACCCATCCTAGGGACAAAGAAATAAAGGTTTTGCTGCTATCACGACCAAGATTCTGTCTTGAAACAGCACACAAACAAACAGGTCCCAAGTTTAAGAGAGAAGGGAGACAGATGAACAAAGGAAAAATAATTGCTGTACCTGCTTTCTTCATTTAGTGAGTTGCCTCTTTCTGTGAAGAAATTCCTCCTAGATACACTTTTCTTTGCTTGGCTGTGTCTCAGCATTCACTCATGCTGTACGTCATTTATCAGTACCAGCTCTGGGAGATAACCAGCATCTGTGAGATGTGTAGTATGTTTTGGATGAAAGCTGTGCCTGTTGCCTTTAACAATGCCAATTGTTCTACATCCTCAGTGTTCTGTACTTGTCTTTGGTGGTTAGAAACAGCATTCCCAGCTGCAGTGGGAAAGGGTTTTGAATTAATATTAGGCAGACAGCAAACATTCTACATTTAAGTTTTGAATGAATGGTATTTTACACTGTGAGTAACAGTAGGTTTTAAAATATTGATGAGCCTAAAATAGGAGCCTACTTTCTTAAATGTGAGATGGTGTCTAAGGAAATACCATTATTATCCTATGTTTTTTCGTCATTAAAAAGTCAGGCATTTCTGATTCAAGATATTAGATTCAGACTTGAGATCCCAGATCCTGGAGACTTTCACATGCTTGACAGTAATTCCATCCACACTACACTTTTGTAGAAACAATTTTTTTCCTTCAAAAGTATCTGCAGAATTTTGTGTCATAATATGATAGTTCCTCTGGTACAAACCACCCTGTCAGCATCATTCAGGCCAGTCTTCAGAAGCTGAAGAAGAAGAAGAACAAACTTTCTGGTACACAGGAAAGTCTGACTCATCTCTCAGTATGGTGTCCAAGCAGGCGGTCTGTAGCTGCTGTGATAGCAAGAAAAACAGCTGAGATCTGTAAGAAGGAGGCTGCCTCAAGATCTCTGTGTTCCCTATTTAGAACTCACATGGATCCAAATTTCAGAAAACGGAATAATTTCTCAATTTCCATTCTAACCTTGACATGGGGTGTTTCTGGAGGGATCCTCCACATGGGAAATTACAAATCTACATTTTGGCACACAAGGTCATGGAGGTGTTGAGTTCACCTTTACATTTTCAGTAGTTGTGGAGGACAGAGACCAACACCCAGTGGTGGGATCCCATTACTCCTCAAATATACATCCTTAAATGAATAATTTGGATAACAAGACTAAGCATTACAATGAAAATCAACTTAAGTTAGTATAACAAAAATTGTGTTGGAGCATCTAATTTAAGTGTTTATAGTCTGACTTGTTTTTTTGAGCAACTGGAAATTTGTTATTGACACTGAAGCTCATTATTAGCTTCACAGATGAGATGAGGGGACTTGACATAATGGTTAGCTTTGTATTTGCTCAAAGACACTTCCACTGCAGCAGAATCTGTCCAAAATCAGGTTTTACTCTTTCTTTTAATTTGAAAGTTTGAAAGTCAATGAGAAGACAATACCAATGTTTGCAACACCTAGGAAATGAGTCCTTTTTCTTTAAATTATGCTGTCAAAATACTTGCTACAATTTGTTCATATTAGTTGATTTTGTTATTACCTTGGACTTCAACATCTATTCTGCAATCACAAAAATGGAGGTTGTCAAGGAGAACAGATTTTCTGCTTAACTACAGGCTATTCATCATTCTTATACTCTATCTCTCTGTATTTGCTGAGACATAGGTACATCAGTCATCTGTCATAGGCTGGTTTGCAGCTAGATCTGGATTGTCCCCTTTTATTTTCTTTCCATGCACAAGGATGAAAGGACAAGGCAGTAGTGACTTTAGCCTTGCCATGTGGAGTTGCCAGGGCACAACTGAGAAGTAATACTAACTTCTACAACCCAGTGAAGTTTCCATGTCCTCCACTTCTGAGCTACATGTTTTGTCTTAAGTCATGGAGGGTTAGTTAAAATTTCAGATTCATTTGAAATGTTATTTATTTCAGGCACTCTTAAGAGGTTTATTAATACTAAGCACAGTGGGAAGCCCTGTGATTATCATTTATATTATCCAATGAGATAAATAATAGGCAGATAAGGGTTTATGCAGGGATAGGAGGAAATATTTCTTAAATAATATACATACAATCACATCATCATCATAGACATTAAGAATTATTCCCATTTGCAACATTCCAAACCTATTGCAAAGAAATGGATTTTGGTGACCAGTAGTACAGTTAAATGTAGAATGAAACACTGTGAAAATGAAAACTAGGAAAACATCTATAGGCTTTCACCTGTCTGTATTATTTCTAAGTTTTATTGGCATTCATCAGCTTCCATTAATCCTCTAACACTGCTTAATAAGACACCAATTTTTGCATAGTCAAATAACTTCTCTGGCTTGATGTGGATTGATAGTAAACAAGTGTTTTTTGCAAAACTGAAACAGTGATAAAAAAAGGAGGAGAGTCTGTAACCAACAAAACTGTACCATGATGTTTCCTAATGTATTTAACAATAGTTTTAAAATTTTTTGATACCTAGAATTTTCCAGTTGTTTACAATGTCAAGTGCTGCAGCTTCTTGTGAGGAAATCCTAGTCTTCTTCAATAAAGAAAAAAAAAAACCAAAACAACCCAAAACAAACAAACCCCACAAGTCTATTTTATGCTCTGTTGTCTCAAAGAAGCTGTCAGGTAATAGCATAGAAAGTTGCTGATCATTGAACCTATAGCCTGTTGGGAATCTGGATGTTGACATGAATACTTTATTATTTTCAATATTATCCTGGAAGCTAAATTATTATTTGCCTGATTTTGCCAGATGAATGGGTTGTTTTTTTTATTTTTTTAACTCAAAATTGTACTTCAAAGTGTTTAGAAAACTACAAGCACAGCCTTAGCAAAAATAAGATATGATTTCCCTCACTTACTTCTTTAATAGACACATCAATCACTCTTGTCAAGGTTTTGTTGCTCTACATATAGAACAAACCTCGTTTTTATTCAGGCTGATCTACTTTTATTTTAGATTGAGAAAAACTAACAAACAAGGAAACAGCAAAAGAGGAATTGCAATATGCTGCTTCCCAACTGAAACACTAAATGGGAGCTCTTTCAGCAGGGATTATGCCATGCTTAAAGGCACAGTCATCGCTGAATACTTGTTTCCTTGTGCTGTTTATAAACTTCTCATTCCTAAATATTTTTTTCAGTCCCATCCAGTATATGAAGAACTGTATATGAAGAATTATCACAGTGTTCCATTTTATATAACATATTGTATGTGAGCCCTGCACCTACTGCCACTTTAAATATGATAAACTAAGGAGCAGCCAAGATTTATTACAGATAATGCTGCCCTGGACATAGATAAGGTGCCTTGAGAGCAATTATTGGTTTATTCTGAACAGTTTTGACTCTAGTCTTTTCACCTTTTCTCTGGATTTAATAGCTCACAGATCCTTTTTCCCCCTCATCTCTCCTTCAGAGAACCCAGAGTACTCAGGTGCTGCTGCTACACTATGCTAGTGACAAATAAGGATTTCTTGGAATCTCCTCCCATATGCTTCTTGTGACCCCCTTTCTTCTGGCTTGCTCTTTTGCACCTTTCTCACCAAGTGCCCACTCTGATGGCTCTTAAAATTTATAAGAACCTATAGAAATCTTCCCAAGTCCTATCAAAGTGCTGACATTTATTTTTAACCCCAAAAATAGATTTATGAATTAATGGTAGATACGTATGAATGTATGTATGAGGTAAAACATATGATAAAATAGTTAATCCTTCTCAACATCCGTGTCTGTCCAGCACTTCCATATGAAAAGGAAATTTAAAAGGTATTTCTTTCTCTTTTTATAGTGATTAATGGGATGTGATATTTTATAGTGATTTAATGGGATAATGGCCACTATAGACAAGTTTATCAATATGCTCAAAATTCAAACCAAGTGTTATTGCAGTGCATTTTACACAGTAAGTACTTTCACAAAGTTCTTCATATTTTTCCTTCCTCCTAATTTATCCCAAGTATACATTTTAAGCTTTAACTATACTGCAGCCAATACTGAAAAAAAAGAAAAAAATCATGAGCAATTTCATTTCAGTCTCACTTATTACATTTCTAATTTTTAAATTTCTCTGTATATATTTACTATGTAGCTTTTTTTTTTTTTTTCCAGAGAAGCATTTTCATCCTAAACGTGGAAACTTTTCAATGTGAAGGCTTAAAATCCTGGTTTGTACACATTAAAAAAGGCAAATAATATTGATTTCTGAACACAGAAAATTTTACTGCATTTCACAGTAATGATAATAGAATCACCAGTCAGGACAGGAAGGACTGTGGCTTATTTCCTGGATGACTCTGAAAATTCTCTGATCCAGCCTTTCCAGTTGCGATTCTTCCATGCTTGATAACTGACACTTCAACAATCAGTTAAATTTTGAGATATACACTGAGAAAAACAAACAGACACACACATGTACATATAAAATCACATGAATCTCTACATTTTTATTATTCAGAAGGAAAATATACTGCTTTTCTCTCACCAACATCTCAGGATATGTCAAGGTAGATGCATTAGTGTTGCATAAACAGGATCTTAGTAAAAATATTCTTCAAGACTGGTCTTCCAAAACAATTAAATATGTCAGCTTTCAGAAGAGAGAATATAACTTCTATTGCCCTAAATTCTACAGCCTTCCTTACTGCCTAAGGAAAGTTTTAGATTAAGAAAAATTGAGAAAATCTTATCTTCATTCTATAAAATGCCATGCCATTCTATTTAACAGTTAAACTTACAAGCTTTAACTCCACTTATATGTTTTTTTAACTTGCCTTCAGCATACAGATCACTGTTTGATGCCTGAAGTTCTCAGAAGACTTCAGTTACTCATAACATCTCTCACAGACTATGCACTTTGAGTGTTTCAAATTCTGCTTAAATAGTTGCAAAAGTCCCTGGATTGAGATTTGGAGAACAGCAGCTTCTCCTACTGCTGCTGTCATGAGAATTTCAGTCCATTAGCAAACATACAGGAGGGATAAGAAGAGAACTAACAAAATGCCAACTTGCTTCCTCTGATATTTAATGTCATATTCAAAGGGCAGCAGATTTCTTGTCTACACATGGACTGTGGTAAAGCTTCAAAAAGATTCAAACTTGATGCTGATCCAGAGACTTGTCAGTCACTCTGCAATTCTTATTTTTTAGCTGTGATTTTGATAGGTCTTCTCAAGTTAACCCTTAAGACTAATAATAAATTTTAGAAATCCTTGACCCTATCTTTTTGACTAGACTACATGCATTAAACGTGTTCTTCCCAAAATAATAATATTTTCCTAATTTGAAAATTTTCTGAGAGACCTATAGATAAAATCTCAATAAAATAATTATTCCTACCTAAAGTCTTCATGCAGTAATTTTTGTCCCTGATATCTGTCTTGGGGAGATTTTTGCCTGATGGAAGTTTATGTTTTTATCAGATTATCTTGTTCTCTAAAAATTCAAATGAAGGAAACCGGTGATAAACCATTGACAGCACTACACAATATATTTTATATTGGTTTGGAATTTCACTGCTTCTTGCATTTAATCTTCCTGATTTTGTAACACAAATTTGACAGCACACACATCCTTTCAGGAAGTGATACACAGCTGCCATGGCAAGAATATCACAATAACCTGTCTTGCTACAAACTGAAAAAAAACATTAAATGCTTATGTACAGTAAACATTTGCAGAGTTCCCAAGTGAAGCTGTAAGTAGCATGATTCTGAGTCTGTAAACCCTTTGTATGGAAATAGAAAAACTCAGGATGTTCAGGGAGTATAGCTGCAATCCTGGTTTTCCTACAAAGCACATTTCATTTGTTTTGTTTTGTTTTGTTTGTTTTGTTTGTTTTGTTTTGTTTGTTGATGCCTTTCCCCTTCCTTTTGTCATTTCTCTTGTTTAATGTCAGTACATTTGCAACTTCCTTAACCCTAGTTATTAGTCACCACTCAGAGCAGTAGAAGACAGAGAATATCAAGCAAGATAGTTTGGTCCTCAGTTGTTGCTGTTGGCTATAAATAATGCTGTCAGACTGCCTAGACACCCCAGTCAGTCATTTATATGGATTCCACAGAGCTGCCTAAATGTGCTTAAAAAAAATCGTCATAAACTGAAAGTGTAGTATTACAAATTTTTCCCTTTTTTTTTCTTTTCTGATGTTATTATAAACTATAGAAAATGAGGCTGTGTACATAGTTAAAGATACGTGTGTTGTTTGAGAATAAGGTTTCTGACCTTAATTCTCAAACTCTTAGTGTATAGTTTATCTCACAAAAATAGTATTCTATTTACTCTAATTTTATTTCCTTGCAGTTCACAAGTGTTATCACTTTATGTGCCTATGACCCCCCACACCAGTTCCATGTGTCAGAAGTCACTAAGAAGTGTAATAGTTTCACAGTTGGTTTTCTATCCTCTACTGTTAATATTTTCCCATATTTCCAGAAAGATTTCCACACCATTATTTTTTTTTAAATTTTTTTCACCCATATGTCATATATTCCAATGTTTCTTCCTTTCAGCTTCTTGAACTTTATGTCTTTGCTTATTAAATGACAAATGCCTCATTTTTCTAGCATTGCTCATACATTGGTTCAGAACTTAAGAGTCAACAACAAAGTAGAGAAGAAAACAAATTTCTTTTCAGTTCTGGATGACCTTATTTTCTGGTCATTCTCTTTTCTGACAGCAAATGAGGCTGACATCACTTACAGGAAAAGACCTTAAGATTATGATTTTCTGTGCAAGTAATTGTGTTTACATAGGCGGAGAGAATCTGATTCTGCAAACTAAAGGCTTGCAAGAAAGCATTGTTCTTGATTTTTACAATCATTTGTCTAATTGTACTTTTTCCATTTGCACTACTTTAAAAAAATTCTAAAACAAGTATTAAAAATGCTTAAAAACAATTTTTTTAATATAGGTCTTGCTGACTCTCTTTGAGAAAGAACAAGTTGATTTCTTCAATTGTATTACTTTTCTGTTATTAGGAGAAAGAAGTGGAGTGTACATGTGTTTTCTGTGCTGCAAAGCAGTTTTTGTGGCCTCCTGTGGACTTCCCTGCATGGAAAAATAGGTTGTGTTTTGATTTTGATTTTTATTATTATTATTCTTGAATTCATTCTTATTTTCTAGTGTTGCTATTTTTCATCTGCAGTTCTGAAGCAGTGGCAGATTGCTTTTCTGTGTTAGATAATATAATCAAATAGATCAGTGTCTTAAGGAATACTACATCTCAAAAATTACTTCAGTGAGAAAACATTGTGCTTGCTCTTGCTACAATTTACAAGAGCAATACCATATTTCTATAAAGAAAGGTGATGGGAGGATAATCTAATTTCTTTCAGTGTGTTTACTATATGCATTTCACATCACTTTACAATCATTTTCAGCTTCTTTTGTAATGACAGACTCCCGTGTTTCTTTGGTATAGGCAGGAATATTATTTTAGGTAGAAATCATCACTCTAAAATCACAAGAGGTGAAGGGGAGATTAACTACCATATACAATACTTGAAAATATATTTATTTATATTTTTTTAATAGCTACATTTCATATTCATGATATCTTGCCAAGTAAGATAATATTTTCAGAATATTGAGTGAGAATGATTTCTTTCCTGTTTTCTCTGTGTGTTAACATATCGTGCATTTTTCAGTCTTTAATTATTTAAACTGTTTAAGATTTTTTCTTCCACCAAACAACCTATGTGTAAATACATTTTCTTAATCAATCTTGAGATCGAATTCCTATAGTGATATAAATTTTATTATGCAATGTTCAATTTTGCACTTGCTTAATGTGCAGTTCAAAATCAGGGGATATTTAAACACATAAAATTCTATTACTAAATTGTCTCTACTACTCCTTCATAGTGAATCTAAATAAAAAAAAACTTTAATAAAAAATTCTAAATTACTGTGTCACAATCCTTCCCTTCCCTTCCTCTTTTTTGACCAAAAAATGCGTTCAGTTCTCTATTTTTCTAATTACTTGCTGTTTCAATCCAAATTAACCTTTCTTTCCTTTGTATATAGAGAACAAAAAGCTTTTTCCATAAATTCTACCATAACAAATTAATCTTTAACTTCATGTAGCCTTCTAATGGGTTTCCAGAATATCAAAGAATTGCAAACTTATCAAGAGTTCACTATGGCAGACAGAGTCTTTATTCTGCAATTTAGAAAGAACCAAAATGAAATGGAGGGAAAAACAATAGAAATAGGGAAGTGGCCCCACAGAGGCCTCACTTATAGAGAGAAAACAGTATATCAGAAACTAAAGGAAAGAGATAAAGAGCTGGTTTGGTTGGAAAAAAGAAGGAATGTTCTCTTATTTACAATACTGTGAATTTGAAGACAGTAGCTCTGCAGAAAGGCAGGGAACAGAGCTGAACAGGATTTATCCCGAATTAGACCAAATCTAGTTCTTTTGGCCCAACGGATAAAATCTGAACTAGGATGTCCTATGATTATAGGTTATTTTAAAAATTGATTTCTGGGTTTATTTAAGAATTGAAGACATCATGGCTAAGACATCTGTACTTAAGCTGGGATGGTGTTTCGTAACAAAAGACTGCCAGAAAATATATGCTGAAAACTAAGTGAAACAAAACCCCGTAATATTGTTTCTATCAGGATGTCTATAGTTTTTGATTAAAATTCTCACTTTTGTTTATATGGAATTGAAAATAGGAGTTTGGCTGTATTAAACATCTAAAGAAAATATTTAGATTTAGATATCCAAGGTAAAAAAAGAAAAAAAAAAAAAAGAAAAAGAAAAGAGTGTTTAGTTCATAATTTTTGCATAATCAGTGAAAAATTGAAAGACTAGAGAAACTATGAGAACTTTGATTTCATTATTCCCTTTAAATTAATTGCTCATAAACCATAGGGTGCACTTTAAATCTCAAGCCTGAAAAAATTTGGCATGTCAGATGTCATTGACACCCATGAAACTGCAGAGCACAAAAGCCTATATCTAGCTTTGCTTGCCTTATATATTTGTAAGGAAAAACAATAAGTTTTGACTAGAAGGCCATGACAAAAATATTGTTCAATGAGCAGTACAAGCACAAGGCACTATTTATATTTTGTGAAACTGTGATTTTCCAGCTCGTATTTCTAATAATGTACTAACAGAGATTATCTTGGAGGGATACCAATGCCTTATGGATTTGATCTTCAATTTATAAAATATATTTTAAAGGAGTGATTTTTTGGAATTTCATCTTGAAAAAAAGGAACCAGTGAAGATGAAAATATTCTTGTTTCTCTTTCCTCTACTGCATTGTCTCAGCTTTTTTTCCTTAAAAAAATATTTCCTTAGATTTCACACATCCCGATTTTTAAGTAAATTTTTACAGTAAAAACACAAAACAAAACCAAAAAAAATCCTAACAAACCCCCCAAAAACCCACACTCTATTCTCATATTTTATGAAATTAAATAAAATAACTTATAAATACACATGAAAATCATAAATTAATGGAAGATTTTTTTACATTGAATGGAAAGGGTAAATTATTGCAGTCTATGAATGCGAGTCTTTTATTCATACAAATAAAATTATATGGAAGGACTAGACCTTCAGTAGCTGGTTACATATATGCTATCTCCTTACCTGCTCTGTGTTAGAAATATGGGTTATACTCATGTGGTATTTTGAATATCTGAGAATTTTGAGATATATTTAAGCTAGTTCAGACTAGAAAGATTGATCCTATTTAAAGTTATCTCCTCCTGTATTCTACATAAACACAAACAAACTTGCACTTTTGGGCAACATTCTAAAAGAAAGTCCTATCTTCATTACAAATGTTTCACACATGATTTTGTTCAGAATAATAATTTCCTCATTTATGACAGTAATTTATAAAAGCAATGAAATACATTTGTACTAGCTCATCAGTTTCTAAACTGAAAATTTCCATAGAATGAACAGTGAAAGATCTGTTTTATCTTTATAATGTTGTTGATTAAAAATTGCTGTTCACAACGGTAATTACACCAGAATGAATTTCCTGGGGGCCTTCCATTGTTTTTAATTTAGTTATAAAATCCCATTGATTTTACACTCAATCCCTGTGAAACTTGAAAAGTGCAGTCAGGGTAGGAGAATCTTCAGCACCATGTAGAGGAGGGGATTTCTGTACGCTGTACAGAAGAATTAGGAACCCTGTTGAAGAGAGTTGCCTATCTACAGATGAAACTCAAATATCTGATCAAAGAATTCTGTAGATTTTAAGGCTAAAATCTACCAACAAGCACAGAGCAGGGTGAACTGTATATGAACACTACATGCCCTAAATTGGTAGTTTTCTGATGTTTTAGGTTTTCACTTATGTAAAAATGCTAACATTACCTATGATTTTCTCCTTTAAATACAGAAAACAAAAAGGTCACATTTCATGTAAAATGTTTATTGTAAATGATGTCCAGAAAATGTGAACTTGTGATTGCAAATACAGTTCTGACTCTTTCTTATTTATGTGAATTTTACTTCTGACACTTATAGTACACAGCTAATGGGAGTGGAGTTCTCAAAACATTTTTAGTGATCAGAAGTTTTGTTCATAGATTTTCCTGAAAAATCCATTCACTTACTGCTGCTAGAAAGGAGCCTTACATTTAATAAACATTTCTGCTTTTCTGAACAGCTCAACTAGCTAAACATTCAGAATGATCACAGTCAGCGGTCTTGCAGAAATCAAAGTATTTTTTCCCCCCTGAATCTTTAATTCAACCACAAAGAATCTTGTAATGCTTTTGTGTTGAAGAGAAGCCAGAATGCAACCAGAAATTTATATTTTGGTGCTTACTAAGATAAAATATAAGGATAAAGGTATTTCAAAATTAGATGATTTATTTCATACCAATGATAAAAAAGGTACAATCAAACAAGGAAATGCAGAGCATTGGAAAAACCAGCATTGGAAGACTTGCCTTTTTTTTCTTTCTCACTTTTTTCTTATTCTTTTTCCTTTCCAAATTGCAGCAGCAAAATATAGATTTTATAAATGACCTTAGATATTTAAAACAATTGTCTAGGTAGTCAGATTTACTTTAGCTTGGTTTATTATCACATCTAAAGGAAACCAGATCTGTAATTACATATGCCTGAACTGTAGTGCTATTTTATGAAGTTTGAAAGGAATGATACCTCTTATTAAATTAACTACTAATAATTAGGAAAGAAGTAAATCAGGTGTTCAGGCCCTTAGCCTTTGTTTTTTAGGCATCAGGATTTCAGAATAGCATCCTGGTAAGTGCCAAATATTTCCACCAAGGCTGTGACAGGACATATGTAGGTCATCTTAGTACGGAACAACAAAAAAAGGACCCATTGCCAGGGACATACTTTTTAAAAGAATAAGGCCTCTCAGTGTAGTAGAGACACCAATTCCTCTGTAATGTTTTATGAGGAAACAATTTTTATCCCTTCATCACATAGGCCTATTTATACCTTGGTCTTACAGTTTATCTATCCTGGAACAAAATTAGAGTCTTATAAAATAGTGCAGTGGTATTCTAACTACATAATTACAATTCAATATGAAATACAGTAGACTGTTATTAAGAAGTGATTGATTTGCTTAATTGCTGATTATAAAATAATAATAAACACATCCATTGATACAACATTTATAGGCAAAACATTGTAAAGATATGTGCAAATAATATAATTTAATAATTATAAAGCATATTTACAGGATATGTTTTATTTTAATTTTGTAAGTCCTGATAAATGTTTGGTATTCTTTTTCTTACTATATGATTAGCTCTACTAAGACAACTTTTTTTCTGTAAATACTTGAGGTAATTTTACTCTCCATATCTGCCCTTAAAAAATACCCTGCTGCAATTTTTATGCTAGATGATCTTCATGCATAATATAAAGACTTCTTTGATTAAGCCTGGATGAATTTCACAATATTGAGTCTGAGTTAATAAAGATTGAATAACTTCCCAAAATGCTAATGGTTACCTGCCCTTAACAAAGTATACTCTAGCAGTGAATATAGTGACTAGAGACCTTACCTTCATAATATTTTTAGCCCTAGTTAGGAACCTGATTACACATCTTTATTTCTTTGTTCATCCAGGAAATACAAATATTGAGAGAAAATCAAAGCAAAAAAAACTACATCAAAAGTTTGCCTTGAGTTTTCACAGAGATTGTCTGCATCCTAATCATGTTTTATTGCTCTTCTTCCATTTAATAAAAGTTATAATTTAGTATTTAAAATAATATGCTTCCCTTCGATATCAAAACCAGAAATTTTAGGATGCCTAAACTAACAGTTAAACAGAGAGTCTGATAATAGTTGATTTTCCTTTCAATGAACCATGAGTTTCTGCTAAAATAAATTTGGTTATACAGGATTCTAACAGTAATCTTGCTGAATTTTAGCTTGTGTCCCATATTCATGAACCATATTCAAGGTAGATATGGCAGCTGCTCATTTGGCTGACATAATAGGAATTGAGCCACTGAGCTCCAGAAGTAAAAGCAAAAGTTATTACATTACTAGCAAAATTGTCAACATGTTGTTACCAGGTACTATAAGAACTTATATCCTTTGCATAATGGCTCTGAAAGGTACTTGCAGGGTACCCTCTCTAATAAAATCCTTATTTCTGTTATACAAACCAAGTTCAAAACATTAGAAAATAAATCTGCAACAGCTTTAAAAGGAACTTAGATGTCTAGTAAGCATGTAGGAACTTATGTGTAGACACGTGACTTGTGAGTTTAAATTTTATGTTGAATTTCAAGCAGATTTTGTAACTTAATTCTCTAGCATAGGAGATAATTGAGGGTTTTACTGAGCATTCAGTGGCTCCTGCAAAGCTCTCCAAATCCAAGAGGCATTCCCTTCCCCAGCTGATAACCTGAGAAGAGATCTCTGTTAGTCAAACTGATGTTTTCTGTTATATCTCTGAGGGGCTTTCAGAGCCAGCTCAATGAAATATTGCTGTTAGGAGGTAATCTGCTGCAACAGAAACTAGATAGACTGAACAGTTGTACAAGGAAGGTGAGGACTTAATTTAAGGGAAAAGAAAAATATCCTTGTCTAGAAATCCAAACAAGGTTCTAAGAAGACAAGAATGTCTGATTTAATGAAACATGGGAGAAAATCCTATGAAAACAAAGTTTATAATAGAGTACTGTATATCCCTGAGTTAGAGAAGACTGTCTCAAGCCATTTCCTCTATTTTCAAAAAGTGCCACAATCATTCCAGAGTCCCATCACTACCAATTTTTAAAAAGAGTGGTAGGAAATTTGCTTTCTTTCTACAGAGCAGTAGACTCTAAGAGGTATTCAGGTGATAAAATATGCTTGTGGCAGACTGAGAAAAAGTCTCAAGCAACCCTGAAAATTATTTCCTTCTCTTTGTTGTCTTTGTGCAATGAGGTATCTCTATTTTCTTCAATTCATGTGAATTCACCTTTTGGAGAGGGTTGTCTGCTTTATTTTCACTATAACAAAAAACACTTTTACCATTTCAAGAACCTGAATTTGGATAAAAATTAAACCTATGCAGTAACATATCAACATTCCTTCCCCCTCCCATAGTGACACCTCAGTAATATTTGAACTCATTGATTAATGAAGCATAATTTCAGAGAGAAATTGAGATCTTCATGTTCTTTTCCTTGTTGTTGGCTAAGTATCTGTAGATGCGTTTCTGCTTATTTGCTGAAAGGCTCCATCAGCTGTGGGCCCTTGAACATCCAAGCCAATGCATCTGTTTTTTTTCTCAGCAGTCAGGAATTTCTATAAACACTTCTGGGATCTTTTACTGACCTTTACTTATTCCTTTTTTCCTTCTCTTTGTTAAATAAGCTCATAGCGTCAAGTTTAGGAAGTAGGAAAAAATCTATTAAATATGTGGACACAAGTATACAAGTACTTTGAATTAAAAATAGCTCCACTTTGAACTATTATAAATTAGAAACTTTAATTTGAAATCCATAAATATAAACAGAACAACTAAGTTTTGCAAATAGGTGTAAAACTGATAACGTTTTATTACTAATGTGTACTATAAAGAGGGAGGAACTGCCACTCAACCCTCTGAGCTGAAGTAGAGCTGGCAGGAGACAAACAGTTTAAGCAGATTTTTGTCTGTAGTTTGAGAATGTTTGATATGAAAATTGCTGGGAAAGGCAGTAAAAATAGGATCCCTTCAAGTCATTTGTGAGTCCTCAAAGCCAGCAGCAGGATACATGTCCTATAGGCAATACCATTTGTAAATGACTTCAGTGGGAACTATTCATAAATAAAATGAGTGAGTTCAGAATAAAAATGATGAAACTGATGCTTTTTCTCACTGAACTTGCCAGTTGGAAGGAAGGATCAGCTAGTGGGCCATCACTAATACAGCGAATATAGAAGTAACTGTTAATGAGAATAAATGTGTTGGGAGCTTTCTGGAGGTTTTAAGTGCCAATAGATAATCTGCAGTTCTCCTTAACTGCAGGGAAAAAAGGATTGAAGTCGATGGGGAAAAAGGAGTTGAAAATGCTGCACTCTGTCCGTTGATTTAAATTCTCAGATGACTGTGCTAGGAAAGGAAAATTGGCACAATAGAAAATAAAAACTACAACCTCAAGAGGACAAGCATTAGTCCTTAATAATAATCAGAAAGCACGGACAAGAAATCTTCAACAATAAAATTAAATATAAAGCTATTGAAAAATCAAACAAGGCTTTAGAATTTACAGCAGTGACCCTATATCTTTTAGAATAACATTTGGAAGCTACTCTGTGCTCACATATGATAAACGATTTTTTGAAAGTCACAAAATTTCAGTGTCCACATGAAAAAGCCCAGAGAGACAACAGTAGAGGCAGAGATACAGGTTTTATACTGTGTGAAAATCTCATGCAAAATATAAAGATAAATCCTTCTAAGATAAAGCTTTCAAAAGACCAGAGTTTCTTTCTTCTTTATCAGATATTATGGAAAGACAGGACTTTGGATAATTAAACCTCATCAAGAAAAAACTTGAGTAATATAATCACCTGATTTCAAAAACAACTTTGAGATTTTTCTTAGTAAATAAAGAAAAAAATAATAGAAGGGAGAAAATATAAAAGCTTAAAGGAAAGTAACAAATACAACTGTAGGTCTGAAGACACTTATTGTCATAAAGAGAGGGAATAATTGTCAAAAGATCTTTTACAATATAATTTTCAAATTCTGTTTATTTCAAAAATATTGCTCCATCTCAGTTGATTTGTTTTCAGAAATGTTCTCCCCTTGAAGAAAGTAAAGGGAAATTGTGTTAATTATATATACATATGTACGTAGATACATACATGCAAACACATACCTGTACAAATGTATTAAAAATATTGCATTATATTGCAATAATTTAGAATTTACAAGTAACATGTTTGACTATTGGCCATTTCTGTATGCTTCTATTACATTTGTTATGTTAAGACATAAGAGACTGAGTTTTGGTTTGTCCTGCAATACACAGTATGAGATTTTATGGTACATCAGCATGGTGGGAGTTTGTATTTCATTATATATTCCATGCAATCAGGAAAAGGTCATCTTTCCTGTTACCAAAATAAAACTATACTCCTTATGTCACATTCAATAGGACACAAAATACACCAAAATGCCATGTAAAGTTTAATAATACCATTTACCACTCCCCACCCCAGAGTAAATAAAAAAAAAAAAAAAAAAAACAAACAAAAGGGATAAGAAAAAAAAAGTAGAGAAATAAGACAGTCAAGAGAATAAAAGGGGAAATAAGATAAAAGGCAAAGGGAAATAACATAATTAAAAAAAAAAAAAAAAAGTTCTGAGCCTCAACTAGGAAAGACTTGTTTTCAACTGGCTTGAACTCCAACTGGCTCAAAAAACCTGGCAGAGTGTTTTTGGGAGCAGGGAGCTTTTTAAAACTTTTTTTTTTTTTTTTTTTTTAGCTACATTTGTTTGACTAATAAGGTAGTTACTTCTGAAAATCTTTCCTTGCTTTAAAAATTCAACGTCTCTATATTTGGTTTATTTAAGTATTTTCAAGTGGCAAGATTTAACTACTAATCCTCCTGTGGCTATGGAAAATTATACCATTTCACCGATTGATTTACAAAATCTATAAAAATGTTGCTAGTTAGCCTTTAATGGTCCCATGGTGGGTAATACAGTAATGATTTTTTCGCTAATATTATTGAGTATATTAATCAGTTGTAATGGCTTTGCTGCATTCCAGATCTTTTTCAAATGCAAGTCATTATAGTTGTATATTCTTTGGACATTAAGTGTCATGCCAGCTAAGTAACTCACCTGTTGTTTGTGGTCAGCTCATATACTGACAATGAGCAAAGAATTCTCCCTGAAATGAAGAAAACCTGACTGGATTTCTGCCTTTCTTTTCCTGGTCACACATTAATATCATAGACCACTGAAACAAACAGCATTCACAAAGATAATTCCAGAATTGAGATAATCAGAAAATAAAGACACAAAGTCTGGAATGAATAGTGACCACACGCACTTTGTGAAAACTTATAACATATGCTAACATTATAAGCCAAGACATTGGCACTTACGAAGTTAGGTCTTCCCACTTTGCAGACACAGGAGACTAGAAATTATGATGACCTCAGACCAATTAAATCAAGAAGTTATTCCAGCCAAAGTCATCTCTGCAAAGCCCTACTGCTCCATGCCAGATTCAGAAATCTGACCACAGTACAGACCTGAGGGTATATGAGCAGTCCTGTGATTCCTTTGAAATCTAATGCAGTCCTCCAGCTACAGATGTCTTCTCTCACTCTTGGCAGGCTGCATTACCTGGAAACTGGGAGGAAACAACCATGGCAGTCAAATAAAACTCCAGGGCATGGCACAAGTCAGGGTGAATGGTCCAGCTGCCATAAGGTGTCAGTGCTGCAATATTTCTGTGAGTCACAGTTTACTTAACACAATCAGACATGCTGAAACACTAGCAGTAAGATTCTTAGAAGATTGAATTAATTACTGTTTTAATACTGTTGTTGTTATTATTTCTTCTGAAGAAGGGAGCTACACAAAAGTCCCACTAAGAAGTTCTTGCCAGAATCTTGAAATTTGCTGTTACACTGTGCATATGCATCCCTGATATTATGCAGTTGTCTGCTGGGTTGTGTTTAGACCCTGTGCTGTTCATTGGAATTCCATTTTTGCTTTTATTCTGTGACACCACTCTGGAAACCACTTTCATAGGTCACAGATCTCAGAAACCAGAAAGCTGACATTTAGATTGTGGAGTTGTTTTAACCGAAAATCAAACCAAGTGTTCAGTTTTTTCATCAAGTCAAAAAATGCTAGCAGCTTTTTTTCCTTTGTTGTATTCTGTCTTTCCATATTTACAGCCCTTTGTGGTCTGTTGAAGAAGAGAACATGCTGCAACAAATCTCAGCTGTAAAAATGTTTTTTCTCAGAGCTGGTTGAGACATTTTGGTTGCTAGCACAATTTATTTCTCTTTGCCTGCTCTCTTCCTCCTTCATTTAAATAATATGATAAATTAATATAAATAAAAATTGAAGTCTCCTGTTATACCTTATTACGTTGTTAGCAGTGACAAATATCTGTTTCCTCAGAGCAGTCACCATGCTTCCTTTTAGCACCTTGTCTAGATTTTTTTAAATAGGATGGCTTCCTTTACTCTCATGAAAATTTGGGCATTTAGTATCCTGTTACACCTGTTTAACTGACTTCTTCTCTGACTGTTTTGTTGCTTAAATAGTGCATATATATATTTATTATATTGATAGTCATATTTATATATAGACACATATATTTCTAGAAATGCTACATTAATAGCAATTATGCAGGTATCAGTAAGGTGTTATACCTGATTTGTATGTTTGTAAATATAGCATATTGTAATGCCTTGTACCAAATCAAATTCTAGTGCCTTTTCTGCTGAGCAGGAAGTGAATGAGGCTATGATCTATCAGGATCCTTAGCTCTGAGTAATTCCCATATAAGCCACCATACACCATATGTTCTCCTGCTATGTGCTCACTGCATGGGAAAAACAACCAAGCATCCATCCTCAGTGACTAAAGAGTGGCAGCAGTTACACATCAAGAAATTTTCAGGCAGTGAAAGTCTCTGGCAAGAAAAAAATAATGTTTATGGTGGAACAAAATATCCAAGCACATGAAAAAGAGAAAGGCTCATTTGTCACATGTCTCCATTATTGACACCTTGTGTCAAGTCAAAACCAGGAGAACTTCTTGCATTGACAAGTGAGTAATGACAGTGTAGAGCAATCCCAATGCCGGAGGGAGAAAAAAAAAATCAGAAACCAAAACCAAACAAAAACCCCAATCCAATAGCTCAGGGCACGCACAGGAATCTGAAAGCTTTAAACTTTCTCTTGGAAGTTCTAGGCTCTTCTCTTACACTAGCTGAGCTACAGACCAAACTAGACTACTTGTCCTGCTCTGAGCCTTAAATGTCACTTGTAGGTAGAATTTGTCTGGAAATTAAACAGGAAAAAGAAAGAAAAATCTAAGAAAGTAACCAAAATCACTGTGAATCTCTGCCTTCTATCAAGCAGAGAACTTATTCTCTAAGTACAAACAGTACGTAACTTTGAAATCAGCATGCTCTTATCTCCTCTTCCCACACTGAGCTCAAAGTCATCAATTTTATGTCTGCATCTTTATTTGAAGAAATTTCAAACTTTCTCCCTATTTTATATAGACAGTGGTGATGGCAACCATTTTAAATCATGTTGAAAAACCAAAAACTGAATACATAAAGTAATAGCTATATGCCAAACTCTAGACAAAATTCTTCTACCTGGAATGTGTGTGAGTAAGCCTTGAAAATTGCTCAGTTTTCACCTCCATGTTTTGATTTTGCCTGTTATGTGATAAACAAATTTAAGGTGTAAAACTTTAAATAAATGTTTATATATATATATATAGAATATTGAAAATTGAACAGTTTCAAAATGAAAATAATCTACCTGTCATGGTCATAACTCCTCACATTTTCAGTAAATTTTCTGCTGAATAACAAAATGTGAAAGACATGACTTCTTTTGACATACCGTTGGTCCCCTTGGTTTTGCGACACTAGCAAAAGAAATCTTAATAAGTCTGTAAAATAAACTAATAGAAAAACATTTATATATTGCTTGAGCCTTAAACAAAAATTCTGCTTTTAAATTGTATTCTTCTCTAATGTCTATGAAATACAGAGTTATTGGTATGATACATATTTATTCTGAGCATGTGCATCCCCTTAAAAGAGTGCCTAGGAGGAAAGCTTCAGCTGTGTGGAAGGCACAGATTAAATCACATCAGTACTGCTGAGTTCAAAAGCAAGGATCTTCATGTGGATTTTCTGCTGTGTAGTCTCATGCTGATTCAGAAATATTTTCATAATTTTACATTCTCTTCTAGTCTCATTACTCTCACGGATTTTTCAGGACAGGTTACTGATTAAGAAAATTCAATCTCAGAATACAGTATACAGACATATGAACGATTTTATTTAAACTATTTTTGTAGGGATTTTAATAAAAGCTCAAGCAAATTACATAACATGCAAGGTATTATAATGAAGTACTTTAAATTGTAGGTGGATCTGCAACTCTTTCTTCTTCATTAAAAAATTTTTTTAGAGTAGGTTAGTATTCAATATTTTAAGAATACAGACTATGCTAAATTATTCTATTTACTTCTAACATGTAATTGCCATTCTTTCAATTATGGAATGAAAAGTCAATCTTAAAACTTTTCATAGTTACCTTTATACTGACAATTCTTATAATTTCAATTTCTTCACATACACAATGATTCTTATCCTATTTAAAATGATTATAAAATTCAAGACTTTTACCTCTACATTCAAATGAAAATAAAATATTATTTTATCACCTTTAAATAATTATTTTTGTTTGTTTTTTTTTGTTTGGTTTGGTTTGGCTTGGTTTGGTTTTACTGTTTCTGAATCTTGTGTGTTAATCAGTCATGCTGGACCATCTAAGGGCCATCATGCTCCTTGCAAATCTCTGAATTGTTACAGAAACTGACTCTGCAATTTGAATATGCACTATATTTCTCATCTTAAGAATTTTATTACAAAGGTCAGTACTGACTAAATAACTTGTGGAAATAAGGTGTAAATAGAAGTGCACACGACTGCAGCAGCTCAGCCTAATCTAAGACAATGGAAAATCTGAGGGATAGATAGCAATGACAGTTGAAAGGACAGACAAGGGAGTTATTTTTAGTGTTAGACTTGTAGTCTGAAATCATTCTTTTTTCTCAACTCTCAGTGTCTAACCAATGTTAATAAGTAAGGCCCTTTATTATGACAAATCTGAATGTTAAGAGAAAATTGGATATGAAAAATAGATGGATTCTGTCATTTGCAAACATCAGAAATTTCTAGATACATGGTTTCAGAGAGCAAATATATTTTCTCAATTTTTGGATTTAGAAAATGTGAATGTTTCTGTTTCCCAGTTAAAAACTTAGGAGATCATAGCCACTTTTGATGATCTGTGGATGGTCCAGACATGGAGTAGTGAACAAAATATTTGCCTGTCTCTATACTTCATTCTTTGTGATCATTACCTTTTGATATTTTTGCATACTATGACTGAGGTATGAAAGATAAATAGACAATTAATAGTTTGAAATGCCATGGGAAAAAATTATTTTTATGACTAAAAATCCCAAATGAAGAATCAGGGATCTTTAAGATATTCATCTTAATATCTTAAAGATATTTTAAAAAGTTAAAACACTGATTGTGTGAAATTAAAATTAAAATTTCAGGTATATAATCTGTATTTCCACGCATCTATGTATAGAAAAAATAATAAATGGACAGACATTTTGTGGGTTTGGATAATGTATTAGATGTAAAAAAAAAAAAAAAAAAAAAATCTTTCATACAAGATAACAAAAAAAGTTTAAAAAATAGATTGGAAATAGAGAGTATTTCACATATAAAATACATTCTAAAACCAACAAATCTGAATGAGCTCTGTAAACAGCTGACACTATGGCCAGAACAGTAATTTAATACTTCTGGTGGTTTTACCCTTAGTCAGTTATTATATTGGCTTCCATCTCTAAGTACCTGCTTTTAACTCTTTATAAATACCATTTAGCTCAAGGAATTCACCAACACTGACAGGTACAAGCTGTATGACAGGCCCCATTTCAGCTGCTGTAAAATAGGGCTATCTCTGGGGCAATTGCATCAGCTGCTGTGTGTCACATCACAATTTTAGGAGAAGTAAAGTACAGTTGTAAACATAACTGCAGCAACTCAGCAACATTTTCAGAGCTGATGGGAAAGCTCACCAGCTTGGTGCCAGGACCTGTCCACACAAATAATGCTTATTGAGTGGTTACAGATTTCTGATCCATTTTTATGAACTTTTATAACAGTGACTGCAAGTTGACTCATGTTTTGGATAATCACTTCTGGCATGGCATTTTGCAAAGAAAGCCAGTCCTCATACTGAAGAAATCTGAATGGCAGGTGACTTGTTCCATGACTAGGAAAGACCTCTTTTATGACTGGAAACAACCTTCTAGTAGCTGAAGAGTGCCAGCAAGAGATCTGGAGAGGGACTTTTTACAAGGGCGTGTAACTGTAGGACAAGGGGGGAAGGGCTTCAAACTGAAAGAGAGCAGGTTTAGATTAGATGTTGACTGCAAGGGTGATGAGTCACTGGAACAGGTTGCCCAGAGAAGCTGTGGATGTCCCATCCATGGATGAGTTCAAGGCTAGACTGGATGGGGCTCTGAGAGACCTGGTCTGGTGGAAGGTGTCCTTTCCCACGGCAGGGAAGATGGAACTAGATGATCTCTAAAGTCCCTTCCAACGCAAACCATTCCGGGATTATCAGAATGCTCTATATTGAAATGCTGTGGTGCATTAAAATGAAGGTGTTTAAATATATGCTTAAGAGAAAGTATGGGGGAAAAAACCCTCAGTGTAATTGAATAATAACAAGATACACTTTTTTATGTCTGGGCAGTTACTCTGAAATATTAGCAGGGACCACTTAAATAAGGAAATTTTGTAAGTATATGATTTACAGAAAAATTATGAATGCTTAAAACCTTTTCAAGGAGTAAAAGTTCTTCAGAATATGTACTAATTTATTCTGTTTACATAGTAATGGTCTAGAAAATGTGTATGCAAATGCATATTTCGGAGGTACCTTGCATATTTGAGAAGAAAACATACTGTACATAATATTTACAACAGAAGTCTCTGTACAGTTCACAGATAGATCATTATATTATCCAGAATTCTAATATAGTATCAAGACATCATTTTGTGGGTTGAGTGGGATATCATGCTCTTCACACTCATAATTGATGATGACAGTCATGAGACAGTGCTATATTTGATTTATATTATTTATCGAACTTAATGATTTAGCTGGAATCTCCTGTCCAGTTTTTATAATCTTTTTTTAAGTGTAGAGCTCCTAGATATTGAACCCCTTATAATTATGACAACTGTGTGACTCTAAAAACCTTGAAGATTAACATGCAAAATAAATAAAATAAGGATATGAGGGACTCCGATTTCAAAGAGAAGGAATGCAAAAATTAATATGCAAATTTAGCTTTGGGCAGGGGTAAAAAACAGAATTTTTCCAGCCTTTGGTGTAATTAATGAATTTTTGTTCTCATTTTTTTAGAAATAAGTGAATGATTCATTGGGGATTTACACTGGTCTTTGAGCAATGCCATGACAGAAGTACTCTCTTTCATGGGATCAGGTACAGCACCTGACAGAACAGCTAATCTCTAAATGAAAGCTATATATTTTAATCATCTTTTAGAAATAGTTTCTTATAATGCACTCAAAAATTATCATAGTTTGAAAAAAAAAATGCAAGTCCTTTGAAAATCTGAATGATTGGGAACTTGTTGGTTCATGTTAAAATATATAGAACACATATAGGGCATGTATTGATCTCTCGGTATCAATCTCACACAAGTATCTCTTTAATGTCCAAATAGTTATGCAGATGAGAAAGACTGGAATTATTAAAAATCTAACAATTTTGTCATAAAAGCATGGTTCTTCAAAGTCTTTCAAAGGTTCCTTGTGAAAAGTCGTCAAGAATTTATAAAAGCATCAATTAAAAAGAAAGAAACTTATGAATTAATAACCGTCCACATGCAAGAAAGAAAGTCAGAAAAAACTTCAGAGTATTTAGTCCGTGTTTATGCACAAAATGTATCACCATCAGAATATCAAAATTCTGTAGTGAAAATTGAGCTTTATAATAAGGGTTTGTGTGATCCAGAATAAGTTGTGAATGCTGATGTCTAAATATTTTCTAACAATAAAAAAGCATTTGGAATAATGCAATTTTTAATATTCTTTTAAAAAAATCCCTGTATACATAAGAATTTTATTAAAACTATCATATTATACTACTGGTACCTAAAAATCAACACCAGCTAATGAAAAGAAACACATATGAAAAACCTTTAAAAATTTTGGCTATAGATACAGAAAGATAGCATAGGCTTGATTCAATTATTCAGGCCCAGAAAATATGTTTCGGAGCTACTCTCTATAGGTTGTTGAAAAAAAACTGCTGAGATCTAAACAGCAGTAATGATGAAGAGTACTAGGAACATTTTTGAAGGAACTTGTAAAGTGCCACTATACCTATTACAAATTTACGTTGTGGTCATTGAAAGCCATATTTATGCAGGCTGATCACCTACAAAAGGCAATGCAGTAGAACAAACACGGAACAGAGAAGAGTAAGACAGATTATTAAAAGTATAGTAAAGCTTTCACAAAAGAAGTTATTTTAGCCTGGAATATAACGAGGCTTTCTGAAAGGTTATGTAAAACCATTTTAATCAGGAAAAGGTGGATAAGGAATAATTACTTTCTGTTTCTCATAACAGAGAGGGTAGGAGAAATAAGATAATTTTATCAGTGATTTAAAAACAACAAAAAAAGAGTTTTATTCTTATTTGACATCGAAAAATTATTTAAAAAATTAATGGGTAATATTTTCAGGAAAAAAATAATATTGTCCAGACAGAATGCCAAAGTTCTTAAATGATCAGTCAAGAAAAGTCAGATGAGTGCTCTCTCTAGAGTTCTTCTCAGCTTTGTTTTTCCTCTGAGATTCTTATTATGAGTCATTATGAGAGATAAGGTCTTAGACTAAATGGTTTGTCTCTGTGTGTCTCTGTGTATTCCTAGAGTAATAACCTTGAACACTATTTTTCTGGATTAATAAAGATTATCTTTAGGGTAATCATAAATCCACTTCCTCTTTAAAACACTTTTAAAACTTTCTCCTGTCTCAATCTGACTGGTAACATTTTTTACCGAGGAGTACTAAAGTTACACACAGTTACAGAGAATTCTGCTTAGTTAAAAGTTGGAAATCAGATAAGAAAAGGAAGGCTAAGTGTTCACCATTCTTAAGTGTACACCCTTGTCATGGTTTGACGCTGGCACAAGGGCAGTGCCCCCATGAAGATATACTGTCCCTGGTGCTTGCTGTGAGATGTGACCAAAATCAGAGCAAAACTGTTTCTAATTTAGAAACAAAAGGAAAGAAGAACTTTATTTACTTATAATATGTAAAGAAGACACACACAGAAGAGGATGAAAACTTTAAAAACCACTCTTCCTCCCCCCCCCCCCCAAGTTCTCAACACAGTACAACACAACTAAAAATTTCCAGTCAAGTTACCACTTCTCAGATAATTAATCCTCAGTCCATTACCACCCTTCTGATAATCAGCATTCAGTTCATCAAGGAGAGATAGGAGTCTTTCTTGCACCATCTTGTGACCTCTTCTTCCATGTCCAGTGCTCTCACCACTGTACATGGACCAGACCTGCTTCTAGGGTTTCTCTTTTTAAAGATGCTTTGGTCAGTTCCAAAAAACAACAGCTTCTCAAATTTTGTGACACCAGTCCCCCCCAAATTTCACCCCCTGGGGCCGAGGGGCCTTGAGAACAGAGCTCTTCCTCTCATCTCTGTTCACACTACTGTCCACTTTTGGCTCCAAGATATGCCTCTCCCCAGATGCAGTCTCTGCGTCACAGAAATGAATCCGTCCATGGCTATACAAGAAAAGTCCAGCCACAGCCACTCCATCATCTCCTCCCACCTAGGATTCTTTTCAGCATTCTCTGACAATCTTCTACTTGCACGAACTTTCATAACTTTTGCTCAGTTCTCTAACTTTCTTCTTCAGATTCAGGAGGATTAGCATTTATAAAGTTTCCATCATCTACAAAAAGGGTTAAAACCTTGGACTGTGCCTGTCCAAACTCCCACAGCAAGTTGCCAGCACCTCTCCCGCCTCTTCCTCTTCACTCCTTGGGCCGTGCTGCCTGGCTGCCGATATCAAATTTCAAGGTGGCACAGACACAGTCTCTCTCTCTCTCTCTCCTGGGGGGAAGGAGGCTGCCTGATGCCTCTCAAGGTTCTTGTACTCTCTCCACCTTCCATCCTGCAGGATCTTCCTCTCCCCTCTCTGCCCAAGGCTCCAGCCTCCCTCCCCAGGCCGCATGGCTTCCCCTCCCCGCCCAGCTGGGCAGGGGAGATCCGCCCATCCTCAGGGACTGGAACCAAGAGAGAGTTCTCCTGGGAGCCCTCTGCTTTAACCCTCTGTGTTCTCAGAGGGGATCCTTGTCCTCAGTGGCCACACCAGGTGTCAATCTTTAAACCTGAGCACTCATTGGTTTGACCACTGAATCCAAAAAGCTCACTTCCTTTTCAAACCACCACAACCCTTCAGTTCATTTCTGGATTTTGATGACAGCAAAGTCAGGTCTCACTGAAAGTTATTAGTACTGAGTTCTAACACAGATTCATACAGAGTGTGTAGAGTTTGGAGGGCCACAGAGACCATCTAGTTCAATTCTCTTCTAAAGAAGGGATTATCTTTAAGAGTCTTATGCATACAAGAAGAAATTTGGATCTACAAGGCCTGCACAATCAGAGAATCTAAACTTATTCTCAGGATTTGCAATACTTTTATGATAACTGTATATGTAGTACAATAAAACTTTGCACTTTCATGTGGTGTCGAACTGTCACAAGCATATTTATTTCCAAAATGTTATATCATTTTCTACTAGCTAATAGATGTTGTAGTCTTTTATGTAATAAAGTAAATTTCAATTAGCAAATTGAGTCAAGAGCTGGCATTCAGTGTGGTACCTTTTTCTATCTGTGTAAGTTGCATAATACAAAGGACTTCTGTGAAACCTAAACTGAATAAAAGGTAAGGGAATTACTCTGTTACCACAATAGTGAGTATATAAAATCGGAAATTTTTAAAGCTATCTCCCATTACAAAGGTAAGACAGTCTTTTCATGATAAAAGCAGAGTTCAATAAGCTGTATTACAGCTTTGCAAAATTTGTTGCAAATTACAGGAAATTATCTAAATTTTGATAGGATGACATTGCCATATACAGAAGAGAATAATATTAATGTCCTTTTCATGGTCCATCTCTAGACATGATAAAAGGTGGGATAAAAGCAAGAATTAGCTATAGACATATTGAAAAATCATCATTACTGTCTCACATTTTTCATGCAGAGGGAGCACTTTTCGTGAGCTCTGCCTTGCCCCTTTATTTCCTTATAGCAGGCATATATCCTCAAAGCCACCAGTTGTACATTACTTCATTGTAATTTTCACCTGCGACCTTTTTTTTGCTTATCACTTCATCATTTTTAAAATTTCAACAAGTCCTGAACAAACATAAAGTGACATTTGGCACCAAAAGGTACAAAAATTCAAAAATGAGCATCCTCTCCTGATAAATATTGGAAGAACACAGTGACCTGAAGACTGGCAAGGCTCAAAACACTTGGAATTAAAAAAAAAAAAAAAAAAAAAAAATCTAAAAATTTGCATCAAATATTTCTTTAATATAGAATAAATTTTGTGGGGTTTTTTTTAGTTTTTTTTTTTTGTTTGTTTTTTTTTTTTTTTTTTTTTTTTCATTGCTATTCTGCCACTTACCTGGGCATTATATTACTTTTGTAATAAAAAGAGAGTGGATACATCATAGGACAGTATGTGTTGCAAAATTATTTCTGCATAGAGAAAACAGTTACATTTGATTTAATACCCTGTTAAAACAGAACTGTTCAAATGAGTATGAAGGAGATTCTCTGTTAGGCAATGATTACAAAGCTGAATCAGTTTTTTTTTCTGGCTTAACAACATTAAAGTTTTTAAGTTCGTAAACTACTGGAATACTAGGATTTGTATTTAATTTTAGATTTTTTGACAAATATATCTCTAAATCTAGACTCATCTTAAAACATTAGTGCAAAGGAGTAGTAAAAAAAAATAACTCTCTTCAATAGATCAAAACTGGTAGATGGACTAGAAAATGGATGAGTTTTGGAAAATAAAATCCTTGTACAGCATTGAGACCAAACTAAGAAGACTTTTGGTTTATTTAAAAAGAATATTAAGGTGAAAGTTACAGTCCTAAATTAATATGTTAGGTGATGAAGTGAAAACAGACAAGCAAAGATGGGCCATTCTGCTTTTTCCTCTTTTAGTGGAAGCACTGAGCTGCTGAACTGATGACTGTTCATAAATATCAGCAATACAGTTGGTCCTAGTACCGAGTATGACAGCTTTCAATAAAACATTCATTGAGATGCTTGGAGGTCTTCAGAGGTACATAAAATAGTTCCCAAACTGCACATTACATGCAGTTTTCCATTATACACTGCACAAAATGTCCTTGACATTCAAGGGTTTGCCATACATATTTTAACATGCATCACTCCAGGGTGTATTTGAAAATACCCTCCACTTGCCTTTAATAATAATGACTTGTCAAGTAGAATCCAGATCTTGGTTAATCTAACATAATATGGACTTGATGGTTTTTATTAACTGACAAATGGAGTCCAATAGCCAATCAGAAACATTTTTCCCTTCTGTCATGCATTTGTTCCCAACATGTTTTATTTTTGACCACTAATGTAAAAGGTTAATAAAGTGCAGTATTAAATGTCATTAATATTCAATATGCATGGCAAGTGAATAATTTTGCAGATCTTTTATTTTAAGGATGTTGGGATGTTAATGTGGCTATTCTGCAGCCTTGCAGAAGGATACCATGCTGCATACATTTGCAATTAGTCTGTGAAATTTCTCTGACACATTAGACTCTCTGAACTTTTATTAAAATTCATGTGACTGGTTCGTAAATCTGAAGGGTTTATCTTGCTTCCAGGTTTTCATCTCCTTCCCTACTTTTCTCTTTTTGCTCTCACAAATTATGATTAATCTAATATTCTTTCATAAACATTTTGTCCTATGTCAATCAAAAAAATGATCACAGAAAGCAAAAAGAAGGTCAGATTTTCAAATATCTATTTGCTATCAGTATGATGCTAGCTATCAATGGAAACAATGTTTGTTTTCTCCAGTGTTATGCTTCTCAAATAAAGAAACCAAGTCAAGCCCCTTAAGACTGTAAACAAATTGCCTGAACAGCAGTCCAGCTTAGTAAAAATTCAAAAAGTTAGAAGATGAGAAATACAGCTGATGTAAGTATCACAGATTTGTTGTGATAATGGCACAAAAATATCCTACTGAAAACTCTTCTGCCTTTATGTTAGTGACACTACAAATTAACTTGATAAAAAAAAGTCTTAGAATGAGATATGAAGTAGTATAGTAGGCTTTTCTAGAGATTATTAACCTGTTCTTCAAACATACTTATCACAAATTATTTCTTCATATTTTTTTCCTATAACTGTTAACTTTCTAGACCATTAAATGTTCCCACTAACCAGGATAAAGTCAAGGATGTTATGTTCAACACATTTAGCCATTACTTATCTACCTGCTTATACACCTTCTTTAAGAAATATATTCAGATTGTTGCTCAAACCAAAATATTTTATCTTTTAAAATAAACCACATAATTAGAAATTTTAAACAGAAAAAAATTCCTAACAATCTAATCATTAATAAAAATAGTTCCTTGTAAACTGAACATGTCAGACATGAGCCTTACTGTATGTCAATATTGCTACAAACCATCTTACAGTTATCTCTTTTAACATTGACCATTGCTAGGGAAATAATTTTCCAGTTACTTAGTGTCCAACCTACACTATTAGTCAGTGTCATTGCTTCTTCTATAGGTAGAATACCAACCTGTAGAATACCAACTTCTATAAGTAGAGTAACAACTTGTAACTTTCTACTTTCAGAAATGTGAAAATCAGAGTCTGATCAGTAAATTTAAGGTTGACCTAGAAAGGTAACTTGTATTTTGCTTATGTCTAGAAAGAAATATCAGCATTAATGTGTTGACTGTGTGAGAATCAGACAGATGAGATGTACTGATTCCTTTCTCTGTACTGTGTGTTTAAATAGAAAAAGACAACCTAACACTTCTTTTGTGGGTTTTATAAGTATCAATTTAAGATGAGGAGAAATTGATGAAAGTTACGTTGTTAAGGACCGTGTGAAGCTGGTTTAACTTTAGACCATTTCAGAGCTATTTAGTAATTTAGTTAGTTCCTGTCAAAGTTTCTTAGGAGACAGAACAAAAACATTAATATTCTCCCTTTTCCTTGGCAGGATGTTTAATCATTTAAAAGTCCAATGTATTTGTGGCTAAGTTACAATCCAGTGTTTAGTTGAAACTAGGTCAACAGATCAAACTTGCAGGCTGAAGACAAGCTCTATTGATGAGTGGCACTTCCAGCCCAGGTGATCACAAGCAAGCTCTTACATTAATGAAGGTCCAACTACTATTTGCTGCTATCTTCTCTGAAGATAAAATGAATTACTTAATGCTTGAGACTGCGCAAAACAATGTACTGTTTTCTGGCCATACAAAATCTTGGTATTTCCAGTAGACATTGCTGCATTTCTATACTACTTTCTGCATTTTGATGCTATTAACGCAAAAACAAATTATCTATTTTTCTTAAGTATCTCAAAAATAGTTCTTTAGAGAAAACTATTACCAGTAATATATTCACATATTTTATTATTCATGAATAATAAAATTTACCTATTTCATATGGTCGTTCCATCAGCTAATTATATATGAAAACTTATTTGCTTGCTGAATTACTGCTTGCCAAAGAGCACTTTTGGCAAACATAGCATCTTAACACTGCCAATTACTTTCTTTCATATACCATGTGGAAAAGAAAATCCTGAATTAATGTCTGGAAAAGATGCAATAATTACTTTGTTATGAGATGGGATGGTTGTATTGTATCATAGCCTATTGTGCTGTTAATTGGTTTTCACCAGCATAAAGAAATCTAATCATACAATGTGATCCAAATGCAGGATGTTCCATACATTTGGTCTCATATTATGACAGAAATTGACTTTTGATGATAATAGGCACAGAACTTGTTGCCAGCTTGTATTATTAGGCCCTGTCTCAGTGCTGACATGCTCTCCTCAAAATGAAAAATAAGGCAGGAATCCTTTCATTAAGTACTAACCATGTTAAAAGTGACACAAGGAAAAGAACAGAAATGAAAGAAATGATAGTACAGAACATGTAAGAATGCATGAAAGATTTTTAAAGTTTTACTAAACATGTTTTTTGTCCTATTAGTATGCTTAATCCATCGATCAGCATCATTAATCGATACTAATAGTTTTAATAAAGCATGTGCTTATTTTAAAATAAAAGTACTTTTTTTAAAGAATACTAAGGATGTTATGTCTTTTACTATATTACTAAATGTCAACTTTCATTTGTCTCCCATGGTGATGGGACCGCAGTACTGTTGGGCCAACGCTGGGTGAGATGTAATTCATAGTGTTTTTGTTGGGAGACAGTGTGGGAATCTTTGTGGTTCCGCTCTGCAACACACATAAATTCTCCAATAGTTGGAGACACAAAGCGGGTAAATGATCTGCAAAATTCATCATGTTCTATTGATAGCTATTAGAACAGAATATTCTTTTACTTGAATACAAAGCAGCTCCTTGAAGTAAGTGGACTTATTCTGCTGAACTGCAAGGGATGTACTCAATATTTAGAGCAGCAAAATAGGAAAAAGGATCTGTCCTCCAGTTCAGCACAAGGGATTTTCTGCTTCTGAGTTTAATCTAAACTCTTTTTTAATCATTGAATTTATAATTTTTATGTATTTGCGATAAATCTGCATACCTTCAGAGAAGAGATAATTTTCAGGCATAGCCAAATAGAAAAAAAAGTCATAGCCAAACAGAAAAAAAAAAAAAATCCTAACTATTCCCTTCCCTGATTGCCACTTATTTCATTGCAAATGGGCAGTGTGCAACATGAGGTGAAATCCTGCCTTAAGAAATAAAAAGATAGATTTAAGAAATTGAAAAAATTGTGAATTGCTTAAAACAAAACTGTATTTTTACACAATTTTAATTAAAAACAAAAAAATTTTTAACAAAATTATTTTTGACTGGTCATAAGACACTCCAAAGTGAACTCTCAGGGGAGGTAATTCATGCCTTGAAGCATTGACAGTGATATCCCTCAGTCTCATAGCTAACAGTAGTACACTAACTATGAATTAATGTCGTACAGTTTATGCCTTACCATACCTTATTGCTTAATTAAAACGAACTAGTTTATTAAACTGGAGAGAGGAAGCTTCACCCCCTACATGCCTGAATGAGTCTTTGAGCAGCACAAAAGTCTCTTTCAACTTTCCTCATGTCAAGCCTCTCACAGTAACTATTCACTGTGAGAGATTTGTTGTCTGTTCTTCAATACAGTCACTGCTTTCGTGCTGTGGCAATCCATGTATTTGCAAGATAATGAGTTGTGGAAATGCCTAGATTCTGCACCCCTACCTTTCCTTTTAGCTGTCCTCCTGCCGTAATAAAACAACTTTTGGAAATACATGCTAAATAACTATTTCTGAAACAGCAATATACTTTACTTTCAGTACTTTGAATGCAGCAACACTGTCAAAAACAGTGCTTACAGAGCCACAAGTTTCAAAAGAAACATTTCTTCACTGAATTGCTTAGGTAGTATTCATTTGAAGCTGGAAGGTAAAAATCTAGATGTGGTAATAATGTTAATGCATTTGCTACAGAATTATTCCATAGCAATCTCACAGAAGATGAGTTGATAATAGAAAATGGCAGATGAAGTATTAAAGGGGTTCAAAGAAAAATTCACGTAGTTAATAAATAGTAATAATGTAGTTAAATAGCTTACTGCTAGTGATATGGCCTTGTCACGTTGCAATAATTTTAGAAACTTATATGGCTCATAATCACGTTATCCCAAACTGATTTATTGATCACATAGATTTTTGTTCCACTTACATTTTAAAAATTATTTTTCCTACATTACTGGATTTTTTTCAACACCATTTTTTTCAGCATATTACTTTATACAAGTTATGTTTCCTATCCTATCTTTTTCTTTAATGCTCTTTCCATCAGACTCCTAGAAACAAGAAAGGTTTGCCACAGTGATGTCTGTCTATAATTGGGGAAACTGGTCAGAGTATTTAATAGTACCTGTATCCTTCCATTCTTCACAAAATGCTCAATTTCTGTTTCTTATTTTGCAGCTAGTTTGCTGCAGGTAGCTAGCTAGAAACTGAACAACAGACAGAAGGAGTGGAAAAAGATGTTGACGCCAGTGAGGCTGTTACCAAAGTGGTAATAAAAATTACCACAGTTTTAATTTTAATCTTTTAAAATTAAAATTTCTTCAGTATAAATACAATTTACAATGAATACGATAAATACAATGGAAGGGTTATCCACTTCAATGAGATTTCAAGACAACATATTTATTTACGTTATTATTGCTTCAGTAGGAAACATCATTGCTTTTATAAAATTATGACCTCTACTTTTTCTTCTATTTTTATCCTTCTAAATGTCCATTTCTGTCACTCAATAATGCTTTGAGTGCATTATCAAGCCTTTTTGCAATGATTCATGCAGAGTAGAGATATGTTTTTTCATTTGCCTAATCAGTATCACACTTTTCAATTTTCCTAGATCATTACCCTTGTCATGTGTCAGAATACTTCTGGGGCCAATGAATTCAGCTAACAATTAAAAAAAAAATGCAAAATGTTAGTTGCAGACAAATGATTCTTTTCTGTCCAAAATATTCTCTGCAATGTGTAGACAGACATTTGATATTATAAATGGCTTTTCTTAATACACATTTTGGCCCCATTTAATATAGGAGTGCTCAAAATAGAATATTTAGTCGTATTTTTGGATACATGAAGGGCACAGTATGGAAATAATTGGATTTGAAAAAAGGTCTCTAGAAGGTCATAGCTCTTGATGGTGTTTCATATAAAATTTACATGCTGAAAATTGTAATTATAGTTTGGGAAGATACTAACACATAGAGTGCAGACTAACGCTGGCTAAGGCTTCCTGTTCTAAACCTTTTTTCAGCTGTTGATAATTTTTCTAAACTTTAGACATTTGAAGTGAATTATGGATGATGCACCACTTTGATTACAAATTTTGACACAGAAGGAACCAGAGGCTGCAAAGATGCCTATAGAGTGGAAAAATGAAAAAAGAAAATTAGGAAAATAAAAGAAGGAAAAAAAATGGTGTAAAAAAGAGAGGTTAAGAATGTTTCTTGTTAAGAGACAGTAATATGTGTATAATTTTTGACAGGGGTGTCAGTAAACAATTTTTTCAGGTTGCTGCTACTTCTGTTTAGCAAGAAAAAGATATGGCAGACCACACTTCCATCATGAATTTCAAATTCAATGACTTCATTGACATGCATTCAGGAGAGGCCTGTTAGAGGTTTACTGCTGAACTCTGAAGCTGAGTTGGATTTCATCCAGAGAGGACATCCAGTTTCCATTTGCTGAAGACCTCTGAGCCTCCAAAGAAGTAATCAGCCATAGCCAGAGCAGACCTGAGCATGTATTGCTCCATGTGAAGGATCCACAAGCACAGACCTGAAAAATGAGACATGTTTCTTCTAGATTTATTCCCTTTCCTTTAAGGTCCAGGAGAGTGAGGAGTGAATGAAATCACAGATGATAGAGAAGTTGTGGGACAGATGAGACTGTGGTGAGTAAGTGGTATAAAAAGAACTGTGTTATCTGACAGAGAAGCAGAATGGCTGAATCAGTAGGGAGGAAAGCTATTTGCTGATAGGGAATTCAGAGATGCATTAGTATTGTACAAGAGAAGAGTTATTATCCCAGGGTTCAAGAGCATGACAGAACAAGGGGTTCAGGAGAAATAGGATTTAATGAAGATAAAACAAGAGTAGGGGCAGAAATACGTTTTGGGTTTTTTTGTTTCTCATTTGGCATAGTCTCATCTACAGCGTAACTGATTGAAAAGTTGTGAGATCCTACATTAATTTTCTGACAGGGAAGGCTCTCTAACAAAATACATTCTTCTCTCAGTACAATTTCCAAATAAAAAATCATGCTCTGGTATGATTTCTTCATTTATTTTAAAGGCTTTTCACTTTTTAAAGGAAATTGCATCCAAGAATCATGTAAATGATTTTAAAGTCGACCTTGAATTTTATAATACTATCAGTAACATTTTCAGCAGTGCATTACTACAGGAAACTTTCTCCAATGATGTATTATTAGCATATTTTGAAAGACAGATCAGCTCTCCTTTCAAAGGTCACAGCTTCTCAATTCAAAAGGAACTGGGGGGAAGAAAAAACAAAACAAAAGAATGGTTATAAAAAAAGAAAGATGAAAAGGAGAGAACTTAAGCAGCAGAAGCTAATCTTTAAATAATAATAAGAAAATTAAATTCAAAATGAAATCTTGAGCTACTTTTGGAGTGGTTTAAGGACATTTGGTCTATTGACAATGTTATAGGACAAGAAAAATTTCATTCCCATTCAGTGTAAGCAAGGAATTAAAAAAAAAAAAAAATGTCTGGTCAGGCTTTTGAATCTTGACAATTATACTCATTCAGGGCATCTGTTTTTAAAAAAAGTCTTGCACATAAATATTTTACAGAGGGAAGTGGTTTATATTTGAAATATATGGGATATATGAATTAGTGTGGTGCACTATGTCTCACAGGTCATTCTTTTTCATGTGACTGAAACTGTGGCAATTTTTGAAATACTTGTTTCCTTTTCAGCAGTTCATCAAAACAAGGAATGGTTAAACTCCAGATACCTAACTATTTTTTAATCTTGTTTACAGCATAGGTTTGTGTTCGCATCCCAACTAGGTTTACTAAAATATATATATTTGTGTTTTTTTCTTCTTCTTGTTGTTGTTCTCTGTCTCTGTTTCGGCTGTGTCTCTGTTTCTTTCTGGCTCTGTGAAGAAGAGGTCAAGTCGTCTGTTTTCTCGTGTTCAGGAATTTGTTTATTCTTTGCTTATCTCATATTCGTTCCCTGGCCTGCCACAGCTTCTCTGCAGGCCAGTGCTCTCTCCCCCTGTCGTCTGTCCTTCCTTCATCTGTCATCTTCGTCATCTTCCTTCGTCTGTCCGTGGTCTCGGTCCTCTGTCCGCCCTTGGGAGGGCACTATCTTTTATACTGAAAATTACGTGTACTTTATTTATAACAATTCTCCAATATCTATCCACTATGTTGTACAATGTACTTTTGTTCCAAACCAATCCAAATGTGCCACACCACCACAGAAGATGGAGAAGAAGAGGATGAAGAAGAAACTCAGGGACACACCCCATTTCCTCCATCTTTGCCCCTGATCTCTCATCTAAAATCCACAAATTCTACTTTTTCACTGTGTGACATACTAATTATCATGCTATCCAAATTCTTGTGACTTATAAATCTTCCCAGGACAATCAGAAGGATTTCCTGGTCTCCCACAGGTTTGCAGAAAAGTTACAACTGTGGTGTTCCTCTGAAATCAAACTTAAAAAACACTGCCTTTTGGCAACATTTAGGCATTCCTCCAGCAGTGGAAACAAGTGTATTGCAGTCAAAACTCCTAGAAAGTATTTGAAGTTTGGCACCACCATCGAGGCACTCAGCCAATCCTTTTCTAACCTGAAGGTACAAACAGAGAGACTGCAGAGGGGGTTTACAGAAGTACTCGAACCTCAGTACAGAAGTTGACAACAGATATAGTAGAGAACAGATATATATGGGACAAAGAGAAAGCTGCTGCTCATTTATCTGTCTCAAGGAAAGACTACTATAGATCAGCGGTTTCTTTTGTTTTCCTTTTTTTTCTGTAATCATTACATATCATTGGGAAAAAAGAGACATAGTGCATTCTTAGGTATTTCTTTACTTCATAGTTCATAGACAGGATTTCTCACAGCATTTGGAAGAGCATTTCCTTCATACAATGTAAAAGATTAATGATAAACTGTGATTAGAATGAAAATAATGTTCTCTAATGATTTTGATGTAAAGCAGCAAGTAAGAAAAGTGACTGGTAATTGATTATGATTTTCATGTCTATAGATAAAATACTTCAAGCTAGAGAATCTCATAACCTATTGTAGCCACCTTTGTTTCACTGAGTGTATTTGCTTTGAATATAATTATGTGAAAGACAATGAGTCTTTTAGCACAGTTATTTTCCTAGTGTATTATTAAAAATATATGTATGTTTTTAGATATTAAGTATTTTTCGGGTTTTGTCCTCCCCAATAGAATGTTGTTAATTATGCTCTGAGTCACAAGCATGCAGAAAGGGAAAATCAATTATTGTGTTGAAAACATTCTACGTTTTCATTTAGAATTTTTTGTTTCATTGCTAAGATGAGTTTCTAGCAATGTGTTAGATTAGTCCACGGGAAAAAATCTCATTCAAGGTATACTGTACCTGGTACTCCTGTTATTGAGAGTGTTCGTGCTGATGTCTTATTTTAGAGGGAAGACATATTTCATTAATCTGAAGCTTCACCATCTATGTTTATACTACAATATTGTGGTGGGTTGACCTTGTCTGTCAAAGATGTCCATTCGGCCACTCTTTCTATTTCCCTCCTCAACTAAGGTGATAGGGGAATCAATCTCCTCAATGAGGTAAGAGAGGAAAATCACTTACTGATTAATGTAAGGGCATTATTTACTCTAAAGGAGATGAACTTTCTCAGAAGTCACTCCACGTGGCTGTGGGGCTCAATCGTGCCCTGAGATTTGTTGGACCAAGCTGCAACTGGCTAGGTAAGGTTCAGGGAAGCACCAACCTGCCCTCACAAAGTTTGCACTGCAGTCCCCCTGCTGCCAGAGCATGGACACCTGCAAACCCACATAGACATTTTGTTTATCATTCTGAAAATAAGAAATAAAATCCTGTGTCTTTACTCAATATACAATTAAATATTAAATGGAATAAACTAAAGATAACTAACAGTATATGTGAGAAAGGACATCTCGTTATAGCTATGTCGCGGTGTCTGCGTATTTTCTGCTCGGCTCGCCCTGGCACCGCAGCAGCGCGGGCACGACTCCGCAGCATACGGACTTTGCTGAACCCGTGGGACTCGGCTTGTCTGCAGGTAAGCGAGCGGCGATGGCAGGGCAGAAAGAGGAAGGCTCTGCTTGGGCTTAAATCATGGATTTTATTCGTCCCGCAGAGGGGACCCCAGTCACGGGGGCAGCCCAGGCAAAACCTCCCTGCGCACCTGAATACAGCAGCTGATAAAGGGGGGAGGAACTGGGGTAGGGTCTGACTTGGGACCAATTAGGGATAAGCGGGGGACGGCTCTCTAACTCAGTGACATGTAGGGGAACAAACCAGGATACAGTGTGGGGTAAAGGCGGGAACCCTATCCAATCTTTTTGTGGTCTAATCAGAACCTTCCAGACTGGAGGTGAGGTCTCAGAATGACAGGCAGGGTCTGGGGGTTGCATAACTCAAGATTGACAGGTAACAGAAACCGGGGAGGGGGATGGAGGTGATTCAAATAGGGGAAGAACATAGGGGGTACATAGAACGAACCACATAACAATACAAAAATCCCAAAAACTTAAAAAGCACAACGCTACATAGCTATTTAAAGAATAGTAAGGAAAGATCAAACAAAAGTCTGTTACATTCAAAGTTTGCAAGGATTTTAAATGTATAAATCAGGTAGTTCAAGAATATAATATATCCTTAGAAGGAAATAGCTTAATACATTAATTTAAAACCAAGAAATAGAATAACAGAGCAGAATTTTATTTGGACAATCTCTTTTTGCTTGTTTCACATCTTAGAACAATTAAGAAAATGATACTTGCCATGAAAGGTTTGGTAAAACCAAATCCACCACATCCTGGTGTTTGTAAAAAGCAAAGAAATGATGAGCAAGGCATGAGAAACTATAGGACATCCTGTGAGATGCACAACTGCAATTGGGTTGTCAGTAAGATCTAGATGAAAATTAATATCAGCTCACTCATTATGAACCAAATATGTGAGACCCTACCTAATCTGCAAACAGAGGTCTGCAAAACTAGGGCACACAAAGTTCAGAAAGAGGTGAACACTAACAATATTAAAACACAAGCAAAAAAAAAAAATCATGACAGGATAAGGAACAGTGACCATGAACCACAATTTCATCTCAAAATGAGGAAGAACTCCTTTATGATCAGAGTGGAAGGACACTGAACAGGCTGCCCAGGGAAAGTCATGGAGTCTCCCTTTCCAGACACATTCAAAATCCACATAGACAAATTTCTGTCTCACCTGCCCTAGGTGATCCTGCCTTGGAAGGTGGGTTGCAGTGGAAATCCTCTTCAGAGGTCAATTCCAACCCTAATGATTCTGGGATCTGTGATTTTTACAAAGAAAGGGTTACAAGCTAAACTGAGCTGGCATGCAGATGTGATTTTGCTTTGTCATAAATAGGTCTTTTGCCATTGAGGACCAATAGGCTTCCAAAGAAATCCAAATGAATATTGTATATCTAAACATCTGCAGAATTACTTTATCATGTGGACATCAGGGAAAAAATATGGTACCTGGATGATTTTTCTATAGTACTTGTCCAGAATTATTATCTTCAAGTATTATGTGATGGAACTAGAGATTTTTAGGATGGGGCAATTCAGCAGGTACCATAACACAAAACCTTTATACCAAGATCATTGTTCAGAGTGCATCTGTCTCTTCTAGCTATTAATCCCCATATTTTCTACAAATTCCTATTCTAAAAAATTTCCTTTCTTAATTCTGTCTCCTTGCTCCTTTGCTGTCTTTTTATTGTGTTGGAGTCTTCAAATATAACATGGAAACTTTTAATTGTCTTTATTATATAAAGAGTGCATAGCTTACCCATGAAAAATTCAATGACCATTTTACATAGAGAAACATCTAAAAGAGCATTCTGAATTTAGCTATATAGAGTTGCCTGCAAACAGAGAGAGTACTTTATGCAGTTAAATTGACTATATTTTAGGCTCCTAATGTGTTACAAGTAGTGACTTAGAGTCTGTCTTGTATCAGCCTAACTTAGTCCATTTTAGGTTAATCTACATTATGGGCTTTGTTTATTTAACAGTACTAATATGTGATCATATCAATATGAATACAGTATATATAGTATGAATATTAGTATAAATACTCCCAGCATTTTTGCAATTTAAGCTTTTAAAAATTACTATTTAAAAATAATTTATTTTTATTCTTAGTTTTTAATGTTCATCATATCAATAGCAAATTTCAAATTTTAAATGAAAAATATTCTGCTTATGGGATCTATTGCCCATATAATTCATAGCAATTCCGTATTTTTAAACTGAAAACTTCTGATTTCATTTCACTTCTGAGCAGATTTATTTCTGTTTGGTGATAGTTCTCAGTAATCATATCTAAAGTAGATAAAGCTAGACCCTAAGCTTAGAACTTCAAGCTTTACCCTTATGTGAATGTCACTATCTTAAGTGTTAGTGGTTGAGAGCCAATCCATGGGTTTAAACAAGAAAAATTTCTAGGGTAAAATTTTTTTAGTTGTGGAACTTATGAAACACCTTGATTTGGTGTCAGACCTCTTTTTCCCCTCCACATGAGTAAAAGTAAAGTTTTCCATAGTACTGTTAAGTCGTGAAAAACCACTCCATGAAAATGTGGGGCCACAGTCTATTTTAGAGTGCTGGTGATAACAAATGGCAAGTGCTTACCCATAGGACAAGAATTCACAGCAATTTCTTTTTACTGTAGCTGGTACTTGTGACTGCAAGGTGAGAGACTCTGAATGTGCAGAGCATTTGAAGCCTTGAGTATCTTGTTTATTACCCCAGAATTTTAACTATTAACATTATAGACAAACATCTATATTTTTAGCATGAAGTTTTAAGGTAAAAGGTGTGTCAAGTTTCTTATAGAAATAAGAGATTTTTGCAAATGTATTAGGCTTGTGTATTTTTTTTTTTTAATTGTTCCTTTAAATTTCTTGGGTTTGATCAGTACAGTAATTTTTTTCTTTGGTAAAAGAAGAATAATTACCTGTCCAGATGCATATGAACATAAATTGTTTTTTGACTGACTATGCCAATACTGAAGTTTATTTTATTATGAATTTTATACATACAGTTCATCTCCTCACCACAAAAAATGATACAATTCTTCTGCTTTATGATGCCTGGTGTCTAAAACAAAGTAGATACATGTTATTGCTCTTAAACACTTCTTCTTCCCCAGGTAAAATATATTTAACAAAAAAAATTCTTTCAAAACAGGGCTATAACTTTGCACCTATCAAAAGTCCTAGGGTAAATTAATGGAATGAAAGTATATTTAAAGCTAACTATGACTATCTAATAATTGCCTAAAATATTAAGGCGTATTACGGTAGTAATGGAATATTCACTAAATACTGACATTCTTATTTTAAAGTATGGAGAATAAGACAATTCTTTTTAATGCAGAAATTCTGGGTTTTTTTCCTTAAGTGAATATATCAAGACAATGCTTCTGTTCTGTCTCCTCTTGGGTTTTTTTGAAAGTGCATTCCCTTTTAGCCCATTACTGTATAAAATACAACAGGAGTGATCAGCTGATATATCAGCAAGACAAAACACTCATGTATAAAGTTGTTTCAACTTACACAGCTGAAAGAGCTTATAATACTAGAATCCTTGATGAGTTAGTGAACCTGTGCATTATTAATAGAGGAGCAGTTTGGTGGGGAAATATTGCTTTAAATGAAATATGAATGCATTCCTTGTGCATCAGAGCAGCACTTAGATTTACTTGCACGTTTACAGATAATGAAGCTATAATAAAGTTGAGATCAAATTAAAAACATGAGATTAAGACATTCAATACTGTTTTGTATTTTGCACTTTTGCTGCTGCCTTGTACTCAGAATTCTCAAGGTCTTAAACGCTGGCTATAATAAATGTAATAGCATTAATTTTTTCAATCTACTGTAACATATTTTATTTGTCCTAATTATCTTTTGAGGTGCTTAAAAACAAAACAACCAAACAAAACCAGAATAAAAACATATCAAATGTCTATGGCTATGAAAAAGTCCTGCTATTATACAATTATGATTTTTTGGCCATGATTTTTTTTACATTTAATCCCAAATTAATATTTTAAATTATACATGTGTTTATCAAAATGTTGTGGTGGGTTGATCATCGCTGGTTGCCAGGTGCTCACCAAGGCACTCTATCACTTCCCTTCTCGACTGGGGTGGGGGAGAAAATAAGATAGAAGAAAACCCTTAACCTTAAGGTCAAGACTAGAACAAAGCATTTTACTAGAACAAAGGAAGAATGCAAAAAAATTTTGTTCTATACTTCTGATCAGCAAGTAATACCTGTCCATTTCCCAGAAAGTCAGGCTTCAGCACACATAGCACTTGCCCTTGAAGGAAAGCACGCTAAATAATAAACAGCCCCCTCTTCCTCCTCTCTTCTTAGTTTTTGTATCTGAGCAGATGCCATAGGGCATGAAATATCCTCTTGGTGAGTTTAAATCAGCTGTCCTGGCTGTGTCACCTCCCAGGATCCTGCTTACCTCTAGCCTAGTGATGTGTGGGGAGCTTTGGAGAGACAGCACTGATGCTGTGCCAGTGCTGCTCAGCAGTAGTCAAAAAACTGGCGTGTTGTCAACACCCTTCTAGCTACCAATGCAAAGCACAGTATTGTGAGGGCTGCTGTGGGGAATAGCATCTTAGCTAGACTCAATACTTGTATGTAAAAGCATGTTTTGTTTTTTTTTTTTTTTTCATATGTGCATATGTATGTATGATATATGAAATGAAAAAAAAAAATGTAGTCTGTTGTTTTGGGTTACTAAAAGCAACATTCAGAATTAAAGGGATTTTAATATGGGTTTTCACATAAGTAATATTATGTCTTTTACATAAGCCTTCTGAAACGCAGTTTTCAGAAGACTGACAAGTAAAGGTTTTTGTAGTGAAACAGAATATCATTAGATGGAAAAATATTAAAAGCAATGAGCTTGAACTTAGGAAAGATGGAAAAGGCTAGATAAATTTGTGTCACTTTAGTACATTAAATGAAAAAACACAGTTAAACAACATATTAAGTGAGAAAATATTCAATGTTTTAATCTGTAATATTTTATCCTTAATCCCTTGAATTTGCCAAAAATAGCAAATGAATTTTGCAACAGCTAGGAATGGGATGTTTGGCGTAAGATAAGAACATTTTCTTCAGGGGATGACTTTCAAAATGTTTCTCAGTTGAATAACCTGGAACAGTTTCAGACAGTGTGTACAGGATGTGGCTAAAGAGAACCAGAGGTTCTTTATAATTTAGAATACTACCTAAATAGTCTGTTGCAGGTTTGGGTAACCACACTGATAAAACAATATTCAGATGCAAATCACTTTGAAAAATACTACTAGACTGCCTATATAGAAGACTCGAGCTATAAATTATTTTTTAGTATCTTTTTGTTTAATTTTTTTTTCCCATCCAAGGATCTTTAGAAGTTTAAATATTAGACTTGCATTTATAATGAACTGTACTGTATAGTAATTGAATTCCATGAACTACACCCTTGAAAAATAGTCTGTTATCAAGTTATGCTTAAGTAAGGATTGTATTCATTTACTGAAAAGCTTTTCCGTATTCTTTATTCAATACTGTACCCATAGAATGTGATTGTGATTATAATTATGCAGTGTTGACTTACATAAAATCAAAATTTTAGGATGACTTTATATTTTTTCCTTTTTTTTTTATGTTCACCACTTACATTCTTAGTGAATGTTTCTTAACACAAGCATATTTTTTTCTCAATTGTATGAGACCTTAGGACATAGTAAAAATTTATTAGTTGTACATTTTAAACATTAAAATTCTACAAGATACATATTGATTCACAATTAATGAATTGTCCAGCATAATTCAAATTTGTCATGACACATTAGTTTGAAGGAAAGAACCAAAAGCTTGCAACACTTTTTTGCAAAGACTTATGAAGTACCCAGGAATCATCTTTCTTTGCCTTCAGAGTTTTATATTTCCTTGCAAGTGTGATGAAAGTAGATTTATACAAAAGTAAATGATGAATCTGTTTCTGTTCATTATTTAGGAATTGGGAAAAAAAAAAAAATTAGACCACTATATAAAAGATTGTACGATACAGAAAATAAATGCCTTTGAATAACTGATGTAGTATCATTCTTGTAGTGGAAAAAAAGTACCCAAAAATGTAATACTCTGTATACAAAACAGCATTCTGCTATAATATTTACTTCAAATGAATGTCTTCAAACAGGACTTTTTGAAACAAATCATAATTCTTAAACACTTCTTGCATATTTGCTGACAAAGCACACTGTGAACCATGCAAAATCAATGTGCCCCCTTAACATTGGGTATATTAGATAAGAAGCAGGATTATTTACCACGGGCTAAGCACAGTAAGCATGAATTTTTTTTATGAGAACTTATTTGCATCTGCCAGCTTAGAATTCGTGTGTAGAGATATACAGACCCTTTGTAATACTCTAGTAAAATTAAATGTCTGGGTTGCTGGCTATTCTCTGTATCTGACTTACACAGGCATCACCTGAGCACTGGCTTAAAGAGTATGTGACCCTCCCTATTAAAGCATTCAGATGCAAGGAGGGCTGCAGTCACCCTGGGCTGAGGTCAGATTGTGTTTTTTAGGAGGTGCTGGAGCTCTCTCTGGCTCAGGTCCCCCCACCACACCATCGCTTAGCAGCATCCGGCACCCATTCAGGTTTCTGGGTTTTCCAGGTATACTCCAATGATCCTGGCCCTTGTACCCAGAGTTTCCAGAAATTTCCAAAGCAGAACCCAGAGCCTTTTGCACAAACTGCAGCATCTGGTGGCTCCTCTTAGCTGCACTCTAGGACTGTTCAATCATCCTCTGTCAATGTTATCCATTTAAGTTGACAATTTTTCTCACATAATTTTTTTTTTCTTTTTTTCACATGGCAAACCTTTTCCTTTCCTGCTTTTCCCAAGAAGAACTCGCAGTTCCCAGCCTAACCAGCATTCATAGGGTAATCCAAAAGCTATCAAACTACTCAAACACTTAGAAATCAACAACTTGACTCTGTGCTGGAGCTTTCCCGCTAGCTCTCCCAGCACCACTCCAAGAGGGGCCACTCCCTGACCAGGAGTGGTCTGGGTAGCCGTAGTGCAGAGCTGCACTCTACAGCACTCAGATGTGCCTATGCGCTGAGGTTCAGAGCAAAGAAAAGGGATGGGTCTCTCATGTGGTTCCCAAGGAACTTTATTCCCAGAGAGGCTCAGGAACAAAAGACCCCAGAACATCATCGTGCACAAACATTTAGACGGGGGAAGTATAAGAGGGGGGTACAATTGTTCAACCAATAGAGTAAGAGGAGGGAGGGGTACAAGGTAGGATGACACTTAAAATTAACCAGTGAGGGACTACATGGGAGAACAGGTCACATGGGCCAATGGAGAGTCAAGGATCAGGGGACTGACTGGGAACATTGGAGAACAAGGGGTGGATAAAACATGGGATTGACAACATGAGGAGGGAAAAGAGCAATCTGGATCAAGGGCAGGGTTGGGATAAGATTGACAACTGGGAAAGGGAGAAAAAAATTTGGACCCAACCAACCAACATGGGGAAACCAGGAGCGGTCTATTAAAGAAATTACAATACAAATCCGTATTAATGAAAAACACACCACTACAACAATTTAGTAGACTTTGAATTTAAAAGAAGCTTAAATTAAGTACTGTAATGGTAGGAAAGTACTAAGGATGATGTTGTTGCTTTGTTTTTCTAAAAGCAGTAATAATTAATATAATATTGAATATAAAGATTTATTAAAATTTGTAAAGAACAAAACTCTAACCTTTACCAATAACACATCAAGGATTTTGAAAAAAGAATTGTGTGAAAGTGAATAAAGATGAGACCATAGTAACAACCTCTGCACCCCTCCACTGAATAATATAAGAAAAAAGTCTTGAGACTCTACAGAAACGAGGTCATACTAGATACCATTTGTTTATGCAAATGACCAGCTACTGATGCAGAACTACGTAATGAACTAAAAAAGCTCCTCACATCTGCCAGCCTAATGGGAATGGCTTTAAAAGTACTAAAAGGCTTGAACTGAAAAAAGCTGGCTGTGCTGATATCACTTCAGACTTTGGTGTGCAGAACAGGTACCCAGAGCCCATTACTCTACTGTTACATGTACAAGCCTATACTGTTGTCAGGAAACTGTTCCTTAATATGTGGAATAAGGCTTTGATGCTTGAGTGTGCCATTGGTGCCACTCACCATTGAGGAGTGTCTGTTAAAAATAATGAAAAGATCATCTAAAAATATTCCCAGAATATTTGGTTTCATTTCCTTTACCCAATTCCTTCCTTCCTTCAACAGAAGTTGAAGGTACTGGTGTCCGTGGTAAAGGGCAGAAGTGAATAAAGCTAGGGAACTGGAAGAAATTATATGTTGATTCAAACTCCATGCTTTTGGAAACTAAAACCTTAAGTACTCAAATATCTGGTGAAATGAAATCAACACTAATTTTCTTCTTTCTTTTAATACATTTGTTATCCTGCAGTTGATGGTGAATTAATATATCATTAGTTGAAAATACATTCTGAATTGCTACCTTGAATTATTATCAAAGCTACCATAATGTATCTTGTCAGAAATTCAGTTGTTGATTAGACCTTGATTCAATCTCTTTTTCTTCTGCACAGAGAAGCCTTTGGTAGGTTCTTACAGGAAGGGGTAGAATCCAGATTATTGTTCCTGAGGTCTATCCATAAATTAAGTTAAAGTAACTGCACTTCATTCAGATTTAATTGTGCTAGTAGAGTGGGATATTATCCATTCATCTCATGTGGTGGCGGAACACTTAATTTGTGTTTACAGAATTAATGTAGCCATTTGAGGGTGAACATTATAAACATTCTCATATAGCAGGCAATGAAAAATCAGTGAGGATTGTATCTTTCCTATAATTTTTCACTTAAATGTCAAATTTGGCCTGGTTGCATGACGTCAGTGTTTAAAAGTAGATATTTTCAGTGAAATATATGTCTTGGTAGAAGTCATGGTAATATGGAACAATTGCAGGAACCCATACCTGAGGCAGGAGATTTTTTGGTAGAAATGATGTTTTGGATGGGTAGAATTTTCTTCATATTCAGAGGTCACTAAACACACACACTCCTACATGCATATGCACGTGATTTACAAGGCCTATAAGTATTTTCAATTAAAACATAAGTTGATTTATCAAGCCAAATTACAAGTAGGAGAATAGGACTTTTAAAGGTTACAGAAGACAATCTCATTGCAGGAGTCATTGAGCTGCCATTGAATTAATACCATTCAATAACACAGTCAGGGACAGCCAAAAGGTCTTGTCTCCTCTTCTCTAGTTTTGCTTTCTATGTTTCTATTTCATAAATTAATAATTTTTGGGGACAAAGTATAGTTTTCCAAATATATTTCAGAAATTATAATGTGTTGTTCTGATGCACTATTTTAATACAGTCGATTAGGAGAAAAACATGCACTGAAATAATAGAAATTATGCAAAGAAATACTCTAAATGTGTCCCTAAAACCTAGATTAGAATTTACATCAAGTACTTAAGTGCAAATGCTCTATATCTCATTAGCACTCTGTGAGCTATTCAATTCTTTTGCTATAAATATCTTTAGGAAGAAAAATGAATGTCTCTGAAACTGTTGGCTCTGCAGCTGATCAGCTTTGCTGTTAATATGTACTGATGTCAACCAGTTGCAAGAAAGAAAAGGACAACAGAAAGACCAGTTGCCAAACAATTCACACTCCCTGTAGTGAGGCAATTATTCCCTTGGAGGCTCTTATCATCTTTATAACATGAATTCTGCACAAGCTTCAAATGTACTAAGTGCTTTCTACTGCATTACTGGCACTGTAGTTCACACTAGGGATACAAATTACAGAGGAAGAGGGATGAAAGAAATCTGTATCACTGACATGAAAATTAATAGACCACCCTTCTAATGACAAATTCTTACTTCTGAGAAAAGTTGCAATTTTATAAATGCAAATATGTCCTACAGGAAGGGGGTGGGTGGAGTGATATATAAAAAAGAGCACTTTTTCACATTAAAATAACAAACACTTGCAAAAAACCCCCACCTTTTTCAAGGATTACAAAGTTGCAGTTGAATAGCATAATATTAAAGGAGGAAACACAATCTCCTAGAAGGAAATATTGCCATTCTGAAGTTGTGAAACATATTACAGAAGGCAGAAGATCATTTTATTGTCATTGTTTTTTTCTTGCTTAAGTGTAATCAGCATGGCAACTTAGCAATGACAGTTACTTTTTCAAATGGCAGCTGGTAATAACTTTATGTTTATTAGTAAAAATATAGGTATAAGTATCATATCTCTGATCTGAACATGATATTGACTTAGTCACTAAGATATTCCTAGTTGACAACGAATAAATGTCATTAAACATAGCAAAAAGTGATGAACTGTTGCTGAGCTTCTACTTAACAGGACAGTAAAGCACAAGGATGTTGCTAAATGTGCTTGGTTTATGAAATTCACATATTTTTAATAATTTCCTTTTTTCTTTCTATTTTTAAGACTGAAAGGTTATTAAGTTGTATACTAATCTGTATTCCTTACTTTTGGAAAATTGGGGTATATATGTGCTTTTTCTTCTTGCATTTTTGAATTCACTATAAGTTATATTGTTTATTGGTTCAGAAGATGTGTAATTTGTGTGTGACACCTAATCACTGCAATAGTACAAGTGCACTCAGACAAGCAGCTGTCCATATATTTCAGTCAAATATATTTCAGTCAAATATGATGTCAGTGCAGTGACTTGCAGAAATGCAACAGAAACAAGATTTCAATTATTTTATGATAAAGATTAATTTTTGTTAGTAAATATTTTCAGTCATAAAAACAGAATTTTGAACAATGCCTGGCTTACTATTAGGCTAGATGTGTTATTTTTTCCATTTGTCTTTTGTGTACTTTAACCTAAGCATGACCTCATATTAGCGCTTGAGAGTTAAGACATATCATGGCTGTTGAATTTGTTCAGACTTGGGTTTTATCTCAGGGCAAATAATTTTGCTAAACCCTTCTACAGTAAGGAGCATGTCTGAACAATGACTGAAAGACAACTATTACAGGTTCCCTACATTTAGTTCTGTATTTTTTTGTGGTATTAGTATGTGTGACCACATTTTCATACTGGGAGACTTCAAAGGGACACTTCTGTGAGAAGTTACCAGAAGCCTCCTCCAATGCCAGCCATCTCCAGGATGGGTGTGCCACTGGCCAAGGCCAGGACAATCAGAAATGGTGACACCTCTGGGATAACATATTTAAGAAGACAAAAAAGTAATTGTGTAGATTCAATTGTAATCAGAGAAGGGTGGGCTGAGAATATGTGAGAGGAACAGCTCTGCAGACACCAGGGTCCCTAGAGAAGGAAGGAGAGGACGTGCCTCATGATTAGAAAGTGAGATAATCTGCCCCATGGAGAGGCAGCTGTGCCCCTGCAGCCCATTAAGGACCACTGGATTGCAGAGATCTACGTCCAGCTCGTGCAAGAGACCCACGACAGAGTAGGAGGATGCCTGAGAGAGGGTTGCAAGCCCATGGCAAATCTATGCTTGAGCTGGGGCATGGAAGGGACCTGCAGACCCCTGAAGAGGGAATCCCAACAGGAGCAGGTTTCCGGATAGCTTTTGTGACCCTGTGGGGGACTCACACTTCAGCAGCCTGTCCCTGAAGGACTGTATCCACTGAAAGAGTGACCCACATTACAGCAGTTTGTAGAGAATTGCCTGTGGGATGGACTCACATTGGAAAGTTTGTGGACAATCGTCTCCTATGGGAGGAACTCCACACTGGAGCAGGGGAAGGACTCTTCTCCCTGAGCAGTGGTGGAAAAAAACAGTGATGAACTGACCATAATCCCCATTCCCCATCTCTCTGCACTGCTGGAAAAGGGAATGTAGAGCTGAGAAGGTGGGAGAGGTGGGGGAAAGCTGGTTTTAAGATTTATTTTTCTTCTCATTACCATGCTCTGATTTTGTTAGTAATAAATTCAATTAATATCTCTAATTTGAGTCTGTTTTGTCTGTGACAGTTTCTGGTGAGTGATCTCTTCTAGTCCTTATCTCAAGTCATGAACATTTTGTTATATTTTCTCTCACCTTGCCCAGTTGCAGTGGGGGGTGATAGAGTAGGTTTGTAGAGTAGAGTGCCTGGTGTCCAGCCAGCATCAACCCACGAGTGTCCTGAAAGCAGAAACATAAACTGAAATTCATGACATCAGTAGCATATGGCTACAGATCTTTTTTTGCTAGAACTGAGAGAGCAAAAGAACTAGCAAGCAATAGAGAAACAGTGTAGGAGCATAAACAGGAATGTATAAGCTTGAAATAAATTCTGTGCAACTCAAGCTCTAAAGCTTTGGGACCTTTGTTGCTACCTCTGAGCTGAATCCAATACTTCTGTGGGGGAACCAGGACTGCCTCTGATCAGAAGGCACAGTTGTTTACAGTGACTTGATTGCTAGAAGCAGTATTCAATTCAAGAAGTAATTTAAATATGCAATTAAAAAAAAAACAAACTAAAATAACAAAACAACCCCCAACCACATAACAAAACAAATAAGTCTGTTAATGTTTTCCACTGAATACTATAGTCACATATGGTCAAAACCTGTTTTCTAAAATGCAATTTGGAGACCTTGGTCAAGTATCTGTTTACATTAAATCAGTGTTTAGATTCCCAAGGCTTGAGATTTCTCATCAATATCTGTTGAAATGTATGTCAAGCATATTCTTCTTTTCTTCTCTGCTTGCTCTTTTCAGGCATTCAGACTAATATTTTCCAGTCCTGTATTTCAAACCTAAACTCACCTACAAAATTCTCTTTCACTGAATTGTCTCACCTTTTCTCCATTTATTTTTCTTTTTTTTTTTTTTACAATAGAATTTTATGACTCCTTGACTAGGCTAAACCAGAGTAATTTCATAAACTGAGAATATTTTAAAATACAAATTTTTTTTTGTTCCTAATGACACATGACTATTTCAAGAGGATGAAGGCATAAAGTGAGGGCATTATAAATGCTCAATAGTCACAGCAAGTCACACTACATGTATAGCAGTATGGGGAAAGTACATCAAGGCAGATATATCAACCACCTTTATGCAATTCAAACAGAGAAAAGTAATTTTCCAGGATCCTGCAGTAGTGCTATAAAAATCTTAGAAAACATTCTTATCTGGCACATCCTTTCTATCAGTGAATCTTTTAAATGTTGAATAATGATTATAGAATTTTATATTTTTTTTCTCAATTATAACTCTATCTGAATCCTTTGCTACCAACCCATTTTATTTTACAACAGAAAATGTTAAAATAAAATATAAGTCTGTGTTTGAAAAGTCATCAATAACTAAGGTAAAAATTACTTAACAATTTATCTCTGTAAAAAGAATATATCAATGAAGGATGCTTTTCCTTGCACCATTTCCTATATAAAGAGTTCAGAATATGGAAACTAGAGATTGCTGGTACAGAGGTGGGGAGTTACACCTTGTTTGAAATGGAATAGCATTTTTAATAATATGCTCTGTAGAACATATCTTATGCTAGCAATACTTCACTTCCTTCTTCCTTTACTCTTCTATCTATGCATTTTATGCCTCCAAAAATAAAAATAATTAAGATATCCATAATGTTAGCCATGATCATTCTTTATTGTGTGAAAGTGTGCAAAAGCATCTACATGCTCAATTTTTCCTTCATTAGGTCCAATAAAATCCTCCAGGTCTTTTGCTTCTGTAGAAAATAACATATTTATGTACATTATATGTGTCTTTAAGGTTTGGCTGCTGAGGGATATATATATAATTTGTGTTTGGGGTCTACAAAAAGGTAAGATACAACAAGAAAATTATCAGGAATTGGATCTTAAACTCCTGGTCATAAGCAGCTCTAAACAGCTGTGCCTCTGTTTTGATAGTCCAGCTGTTGCACTGCAGTTCACACTCTTTTGGGGCTGTGGCACCATCCACCTTCTATCTCATGATCTTCTGGCGTCTTATCTCTGCATGCTGAATTCATCAGCCTGAAGACAGCTGTTCCAAATTAAACATGTTCCAAACTAAACATTGGGCAGCTTTGGCTTCCTCCACTGCCCATCATCCTCCAGATTTTTGTACAGTAATAAGAAGAAAGTCTTAACAGCATGGACACATGTCAGTATATGCTACTTAACCTTTGTGATTGGGTCACATTGGTTCTTTTTTACTTGACATTAGAGATGTTTCTATCACATTTGATGCTACAATGTTTTCAGTGTCTCCTGGCAGGAGTTAAATCTTTCATTTCCTAGTGGCATCCATAGCAGCTGAGATTATTCTTCAAGTATTGATGCTATGGTGTCTTTAGAGTGTAGCAGATTTTTGCCTTGGTGATAATATCCTTCTTAATAATTAATTTATTATTTTTATTTTCCAATTAAAATTATATAAATTAGCAAGTATGTTATAACCTATCATAGCTAGCACTCATCTGATGTATTGGATGTCAACTTTTTGTCTGACTTTCAAGATTACTGGTAAGAAGCATTTTCAAGAAACATGTTCACACTTTCTATTAGTGTTTATACCACAAAGAGCTTGATATACTATTGATCTCTTTTAGCCTGGTTGCCAAAAATCTCTCCACTAGTGCAATATCCTGTAATTGACAGATATATAGATGAAAAAAAAGAAAAAAAAAGGTTCCAATTTTAGGGGAAGTAAATTTATATGATATTTTAGAGTTGCTAATAATACTGATAACATATTCATGTGGAAATAAATTCACCCTGAAGTGTCTATGACAGGTCTCCTTACAGACAATATTCTTATCACCTGCATACTATAAGTCTAGACATCATCTGTTTTCCTCCCTTGGTAGTGAAACAAATCTTCCCTAGGCTTCCCTCAGCCATACACAAATATTAGGACTGAATCTTTCTCTTCAGAGTGGCTGAAGTACTCACTTTTTCAGGAGTGCAAATACTAGGTCTGTGATGTGTTCAGAAAACCCATTGTATTGAGTAAAAGTGAATATATATCTCCATTCCTGACTGGTCTACCTTGACCAAGATGCACTTGCACATACCATAGCATTACCCCTGGAACAAAAAAAAACATAATTGTGAAAAAAAATTACCCCAAATCTCTAGAATACTGGCTACAAAAGTGATCTTAATTTGGGTACAGAATGGGCTGAAAGTTTCTTAAGTTTTAGGTGTTTTTTGAAGATGTGGAGGAAATAATTTCTGCCTAATGATTAACTTAGTGCTTGATGAAATATACGAAATTGAAGCCACCACTTGTTTGGGAAAACAAAACAAAACATATAAATAAATCTTTAAACTTTACAGTGATGAGGAAAGACAACAAAATACACAAAATCTATATTTTCCTTCCCCATAATGAAAATAAATAAGTGATTGGACAACAATCATAATTTTTTTATTAAATTTGAAAATTGTATCATCAAACCACCAAAAGTACCTTTTTATATCACTACTGCAATATTACAAGATAGTTGTATTCCACATATCCTATGTTCTCTTGCAGGGTCCAGCTTCCCATTTGTATTTTTATTTCTAACACCACTCAGTAAAAACTCAGGTGAGGAGAGAGATTTGCATCAATGTTTACCACAAAGGACTACATGTAAGAAAAAATGAACATGAGCAGAGAAAATTTATTTCAGACAAAATTAATTTTCCATCAAAAAATCAGACTGGATGGAAAACTTGAGCCTTGTGTTTTATGCGCTCCCAAATCTGTGGCTGGTTGCAAAATGCAACCTCAAAAACCTCACATTTAGTGTCCTTTTCTACACTGATGTTTGTTGGGGGCTTTTTTTGTAAACCCATTCACAGTGTAAACTGCTACTCATTTTCTGAGATGATCAGTACCTGCATAGATGCATTTTTAATATATTTGTCATGGATCGTATCTTGTAGCATTTTTCAATTTGGCTAAAAATAAAATCTATTGAATGACCTGAAAGCTAGTCTCAGACAAACAAGAGTTTTAGGGAACATGTTATAAATATCCCATTACAGATTGATAAGAGGTGGCTTCAGACATTAGGAGATCAGCCTTCAATGATTTTTCATGAAAGAGAAGTATGTTCCTTAGCATCATGTGAATTTTTTTGTCTAAATCCTTGGAGCTAAATTCCATCCTGAACATACAATCTATATCAATGGAGTTTTATTTTCCTATTCAGCTCCAGTCCTATTCATCGTCTTGACATATGTATTCATGAGTTGATTTATTTACCCATTCATTCCATACAGTCTTTTCTATCTTCCTCTATTTCATCTATGCTTTATATCTCTTTCTATAAATAAAATGCTGTTTATGTAGCTTATCCTTCAAGTAACACCTCTGCTCCTCCTTGATGAAGTGTCTGCTGTCAACAGGAGTCAAGGGCAAACAGCTCTTCACAGGCTCAGTCTGTATCTTAGCTCTCAAAGGCATTGCATTTCCTAAAATTCTCTGTATCTTATTTTTGTAGGTACAGGCATCATTAGCTGTAGCAGATGTTGACACTGACATATCCAAGTTAGTCTTCCTGACATTCCAGTGGCAGTTTTCCTTAAGAATGCTATTTGCTTTTTTTACGTTATCTTAGCAGTCAGCCCCTCCCACCAAGTCCTATAGACCATAATCAAGACAATGCCTTAGTTGTCCCCTCATCTGTCCTGTGCTCTTTCATTCCTACATATGGTGCATTTGCTGTCATTTTTGATTAAAGCTTTGAAATGGGAAGAACATTCTGACCTTTGTTTGTATCAGACTGGCAGAAACTTATTTTAATTAAGAGCTTTATACCAATTAGTCGCATACATTTTTGATGTCTTACAGATAACAGGATCTGGTGGTACTCTAAAGAAATTAATAAACTTTAAAATTGGATTCAGAATGGGTGAGGAAGAAAAAAAAGTCAGTAACAATGAAACAATTTTTCTCTCTATTTTTGTCCTTTAAATAACTAAATAACGTTTAATTCAGAGGGTCTCAATGCTTGCAAATTCTTGGCATTCACCTCCAGTAGCTGCACCTTCATGGGGCAGTGTTACTATACACACCTTTCCCTACATTTATATCTGGAGAGCTCTAGTGAATTGAAGGAGGTCATGCAAAAGAATAAAGCAATACAGAACTTGGTTTAATGCCATTATGAGGGACGATCTATACCTGTTTCCATTTATTCATTGGCAATGCTTCACAATAGCTTTACTAAGCTAATGCCTACTGTTTTCCAGTACATTATGTGTAACAGTAGGAAGCATTGAAAGAAAGATTCCCTTAGACCAAGCTCATGAATTTAAACAGTAGGAAATGATTCCTCCTACTAGTTTTATACCAGCACTGAAATTTCTGTTACATTTTCAATAGGTCCTAAATCATCAAAAGGATTTCAAGACCTGGCTGTGCATTTCATATAAAAACGTCAGCATTAAAAGAAACATGGATTACTAAGTCTCTCATTCGAAGACTGATTTAATCATAGAGATATAGGATTACTCTTAAGCTCTCTCTTTGACATTAAAAAAATATAGGCAGAAGTGTTTTTGCTGGACAGATTAGAAGAGCTCCATTACTATAAGACTCTGTGTCTCAATAGATAGGAGATATATATTCAAATCCTTCATAGGTAGGTGGGGTTTGAATTCTCAGAGACTGAATACCATGTTAATATTCAAGCAGCTTCGTAAAAGCCAGAGCATTGCACATTAGTTTTGGATGTATCTTCTAGCCACAATCTCTTCCTTGAACATTCCTATAGAAAAAGACCAGTCCTATGTATATCTTTCCAAATAGTCTTTTGCAGCTGCCATGTATTAGTGTGCTCAGAGAATATTCCTTAGACTGAGATCCTTAGGGACCCCTGTGGAAAATGTGTAAGCTCCTGACTAAGCTTGAAATTTGTCTAAGTGGTACACTTCTAAGTTAGGAGAGGATTCTGAGACATGCATAAAGGCAAGATTAGGCAAAGGCAAAACTTTTATCATGCAATGATGCTTCAAAGCACCTTAAGTACAAGGGAGACAATGTTGAATGAAGAGGATTTGGATTATAGTACTGAAACTATGTGATTTAAATTCTGATTTGTATTGAGTAAACCCTAGTTTCAGATTATCTTAGTTCCATCCAAAATATGGCTTTATTTACTCAACTTAATTTTCTTTTTGTGTTTTGTTTTGTTTTGTTTTCTACAGAACATGTTTTGGGCTCTTCTGACAGGAGTCATATGTTTCATCCATTTTTAATTGAAAAGTCTTTTTTTTTTTTGTAGCTTTTTCTGGTTTTGTTTGAGTGGGAGTTTTATGTTTTGGTTTTGGTTTTGTGGGTTTTGTTAGTTTAGTTCACCTTATTAGTTAAGAGACAGACAGAGCGTGGAGCAAAGTCAAAGACAAACTGCCCTATTGTTTCTTGTGTACTGGCAGTACACCAAAGAAGAGTAATTAAATAAACAGTCCTGGAGTCCAGCAACACTGAGCACCTTAGGCAACAACTTCCAAGGGTGAACTACAGCTCCTAGGGAGGCCAAGTCTAGAATATAGTGTTATATTATAGGACTAAATACAAACATGAAAATAGATGTCCTTGTGAAGGGAAAGGAGAAAGGAAAAGCAGAATAAAATTCTTGAGTTAACATTCAGCATGTTTATTTCTAGTGATGGATGCTAGAGGAAAAAGTAGTCTAACATAAGTTGAGATAAAGAACTAGTGACAGAGCTAAAAATATTATCCTGGTTACCTTTCTCCCTTATCTTTTCCTTTGTCCCCTTAGTCCTCAACATGGTTACAGAAAAATAGCTTAATTTCTTTATAGACTGAGAATCCAGACCATGCCAAAGAATTTTTAAGTTAATAAATATATGTTTATAAGTAAGGGCAATAATAGTTATATATACAATATAATTAGAGGGCATTCATACATCTGAGATGTCTCCTCCCACTTTGGTCATATGTTAGTACCTCTAATGCAAGGTTACTCAATAGGGCTGGGACTACAGGTACTGAGCAACATTTGTTAATATTTGTTTACCTGTGTGACATAATTTTCAAACAATTGTGAAAGAAAATATATGAAAGTTGCCTCACTGCATCAGAAATAAATAGCAAAATTCACATGTTTATAGAGCAAAGAGTTCTTCTTCCTGCATTTTCAGGTTTCTGTGCATCATTTTGTATCCATTGCTGCACATGCATCTGTTTTGTCCTCCCTCTTTCTAGTATTTAGCACATAAGCAGCATCACATAAGGAAAATAAACAAGCTTAGTCAGCATTTAATTTTCAGTAAATAAATTTCCACTTCTTAGTTCCCTCCAAAATTCTTCAGATGTTACTTTTCTTTCTCGTGGGCATGTGAGAGCTTAAGCTTAGATTCAGAATATTTTATATTGTAACAAATTTATCAGTAGTTTAATTTCAATCAGATTTTCATCAGACTTGGGAGGAGAGATAGAAAAGTGAAGGAGAGGGAATTAAATTTTTCTAGTGTCAGATGGGCTGAGGCAGTAAGCTGCAGTCAGCAACATCTGAAATTAATAAGATCATGAAATTGAAAAAGGAATTTCATATGGAAGACATTTTTCTTTGACAGCAAATTGGGGGCAGGAGACTTTTGGAGCATAAGTTTTTGGGAATTTGGGAAAATTTTTTGGTTTTAGCTTTGGTTTTGTTTTGGGTTTTTTTGCTTGCAGTGGAAGTGCTTTTAAATCCTTGACTGCTGGATGCACAGGAGGTGAAGCAGAGACTTGGTTTATAATAGTCTACATGAATGAGGGTCTAAGACATGGATAATCAAAGTCCTATTTACCCTTTGCTTTAGCTAGGGTGGGTTTCCCATTTCTCTGCCTTAATTTGAAGGAAAGAGGTTTTCAATGAATAGAGCAAATTTTAATATTTTGCAATAAATGCAAAGTTACTTATCATTTCCCATGAACAAAGCTGTCAAGTGTGTTTTTCTTTCTTTTAGTTTGTGGGGTTTTTTCCCTTTTTTTTTTTTTTTTTCAGTTTTCTAATCTCAATGGAAATGGCATATCCAATTAATAATGCACAAAAATAGACTTCAGGCAAAAATCCACACAATTAATGGAAACCAGACTCAAGGAAAATATGTCAGTGACAGTAACACACGAAAAAAAAAAAAAATAAAAATACAAGAATGGAAGAGTTTTACCTCCCAGGTACTTGACTTTAATCCTGTGCAAAGCTACAGTTTGATAATTAATTCAAATGTGTTATTTGCAATGTCTCCTTTCTTATGAGAAATAACAGGAATAGGCTGTATCAATCTGATGCAGAACAAAATGTAATTGTAACTGAAAAAATTAATAAGAGGATCAAGAGTTAACATACTTTTATTTGAGCTGGTTCTTGTTGCCTAAAGTGAAAACAAACTATGTTCTAAACTACTGTAATGAATACATAATGATAGAGAAATGAAAGACTCATATCTAAAAAATGTAAAAAAATAAACATATGCTATCGAATTTTGTTAGCAGGTTTTTCTAAATGTAAATTTTGATGACTCCATTTTGTCCAAAATACAGAGTGAGATTTAAGTCTGTGTTCCCTTCTCCTCTCCTCCAGCAGAAAACAGGACTTGGAGAGTGACACAGGCAGAGATGCTTTGCACTTAAAACAAGAAATTTTGATTACTCGGAAGGAGTCATGCAGTACAGGCAAAAAGATAAATTGGCACTTGAGTACAGAAGTGCAGCCTGCAGAATGAGAAAGTGGATTTAAGCATGAGGTTCTGAGTAGCAATTATGACAGATCCACGTGAAAACTCACGTGTCGTGAGTCAGAGATGCCGATTGGACTCTTTGTGTATCAAACGCTATCCTGTTAAGAGGAGGAATTATCAGGGAAAAAATACAAATGTGATCATTGTTTCTCCTCCCAAACAGGCTGCAGAACAGTGAATTTCAATATGTGCATATCCACTACTATGCATAGCCTTGCTGGTGCAAAAAGAAAACTGCTGCAGGATGTTGCACTCTACCACTATAACTCTACAAGGACATTGGACACTACCACGTTATTTTTCAGCCAGAGGGGCTCTAAACTGTTTGTGTCTCTGTGTTCATTGCATAGAATATAGATATTTTTTCTCAGATATAGCAAATATTCCATGAAGGTAATAGAACACCTGCAGTTGGTTTGTTACTCCTTTCTAAAAGTAGACAGATCCATCAAATGTGTCAAAAAGATTCCTTTTGGAAATAATTGAAACCATCCTTCTAGTAAAAGTGCCTGCTACTTTTGGTTTATTGCTAAATTCTTTGCAATAAAATAGCAGAAACTATCTTGTAGTGTTAGACCATTTTCAGCACCTAGAGAATAATTCTACAAAAATTTATTATTAGAAAACAGACTTTTAATTAAAAAAATCTCAGTTTCTTAGAAAACATAAGATGGACAGAGTGCCATGTTAGTTTTGCTTTTACTTTCAAAATGTGAAATTATGTGCAGCAATGTGCTTGAAATTATTGCTACAATGTAAAAGTGTTAATACCTTAATAGCATTCCCAGTCTTTGAGAAACTGTATTAAATACTGGTTTAGTATTATTTAAATAATATTAGTTGTGATGACTTGAACTGTTTAGGTAATATAAACTTCTGATCCTTTTTTTTAAATCTTATCAAAATGTTGAGATTAAAGATAGTATGCATAGGCTTCCTGCAGACATTTCTGGAAGAGATTCCAGTCAATCACAAGTCCAAAAATAAATAATATTCTTTGTGAATATATTTTTACAAAAACCAACAAGAAAATAATGGCAGAATTTAAATTTAATATAATGTATAACAACAGCAAATTCACAAACAGAAATATAATTTTATTTTTGCAATTTTCAAATAGGACCTGATATTTCTTATTTTTCGTATATAATTCACATATAATTTATCATTATAGATCTGATTTTGTATTTACTCATGAGTATTCTACTAAGTGCTACCCATAGGTTTCCTTTGGATATTCGCTTACACACCCTGAATAGATATATTTGGAATTAAATTGTTAGATAAATGAATAAGCATAAGCATGACTTGCTTAAGAAAGAAGTTATAGTTTTGACCTTCTCTGTCATTCTACAGAATTTGAAGAAATCAAGGAGAAAAAGATACAGCTATTGGAAAGCTTCTTCATTGGAAAAGAAGTTGTCCTAGGGGAAGAAAAAAACATCTGGATATACCGCTGTTTTTGTAGAATACTGAAGTTGTATTAAATTAGTTAGGAATTTCAAGGAGTATTAAGCATGTGAGTGCTTTGTTTAAAATTCTTCATCCTTTAAATGAGTGCTTTGAAGCTATTAGCTTACGTCTTTATGATTTATCGAAAGTGAAGGCTATTCCTTAATCTCCACAAGTTAAAATAACAATGATAAATAGTAATGAAGAGAAGTTAATAACACCACACCGTTAAGTCTTTTTTTTTAAACAACCTTTTATTCCTGCACTCCTTTTTCACTCACAGACAGCTGAAGACTCAACCTCACTAAAATTTATTTCAGAATTATTGTTTGTGAAAAAGTTGACCACTCTGTGCTTTCACTAGCTAAAGCTTTATGAACTCTGTTCAAGTCCTTAACTGGAATTTGGAGATAAACTTCTCCAGGTACTTTTAAAGTTGAATATAAAGCATGAGATTTATAAAATCTCGTTTCGCATTCTAAGTGTACTATCAGCACTGATCAATGTTCGAAGAAAGAAACTCACAGGACTTTAATAGTTCATTTGAAACAGCTAATAAACTCACTCGTAACAGATACAATTGGAATAGATAGCAGCAATTGCTTTTCAGTGTGGTTCAGAAACTGTCTCTTAGTAAATTTTTGTCATAACGTATTTAGCTCTTAGTTAGGACACCTGTCCTTCAAAGGAGAGAGGGCTTTGCTAGTTTTCTTTCTTCATTAAAGGTATGAATTCATATAAAGGACATAGAGTTTTCTGTTGAAAAAAAATTAGAGATTGCAATGATTTAATAGGAAAATTCTTGCTTACATTTAAAAAGCTGTGCTGTTTAACGTGATTAGTTCTTTGATCGGCTGAGTTCAAATATTGGTCTATACATCTATGCATCTAAGCATTCTGATGCTTTCTGTATATGTTTTATAAGGAAAATGCTAAGCCATTAATCTGGCTTCTTCTCTGACTTATTCTAACATTTTCAACTGCATGTTGTTAGACCAACAGAATTGTGCTAAGCCTCAAGTAATTATGTGGAATTTAATTCAAAGCAGTGTGGTACAATTAGGTGTTTTTTCCTATTAAGAAGCAAACTCACAAGAACAGCAGTATTCTTTTTTCAGCTGCTGCCCTTAAATTTTCTGACTACTTGACATTGCCTGAAACTCTCCCAAGTTCTGCAGCTAAAGAGCAGTCATACCAAATTTCCTGCAGCAATCTCCCACCTTTCTACAATCATGTAATTGTCTTCTGAATACTTTCCAAGCAGTGTTCAAAACTTACTATTGATTCATGCTAAGGGTGAACAGCATACATACTGTTGAACTTGCCTTTTCTGAATATTGGAACCAATATTCAGTATTAACCCCCACTTTGAAGTGGAGCAGAGCCCACTGTGCCTCCAATAAAATCTACCGTGTTTCCATGCATGGCACAGTTCTCAGGTCAACTCAAGCTGTTTAAAGTAATACAATTCTTAATAACCTTAATCATCGAACTTTCCTGTGTATACCTTGCATCAGCAAGGTTTCTTGCAACTGAAGTTCCCCAGTTTAGGGAGAGTATAAAATCAGATTTCTGTTGAATGCCAGTAAGTTCACAGTATTTAACTCTTGTATTCCTTGAAAAATCCCAAATAAACAGTGCATCAATTACAATTTCAAGACCTACTTGATATCTCTGGGAAAAAAAATGGGCATTTGTTTTAGGTGGATTCTGTAGGAATTGATACTCTGGTCGTAACAGTGAATATTAGAGATGAGATTCTTCACAGGAAGATACACTAGCCCCTGAAGAGAGTAGTTATGGAATAAACTACCCTCAGAAGAAATCCACTACCTTTTCTACACAGCTAGAAGTTGACTTGCACTTTCGAAAAATTGTTCTCAAAGTCATTTTTCCTGATAAAATTCTTGGGTTGTCAGATTTTTTTGTTTGGTTTTCTTTTTTTTTTTTTTTTTTTTTTTTTTTTTTTTTTTTTAATAAGCTGTGTATATTCCCACCTTTTGAGTAATTTTCAGATCTTGGTCTCAGTGGTATTGTGTGGCAATTAGTGAATTGAATCACTTCATCTTAGGCAGAACCGTCATCACCAGAGTTACTAAGTACATTAATGAACATGTTTTGACTAGATACACAGAAGGCCTCTTGTGATGTACAAAAGCAGAATCTTTCTGTTTCACAAAGAGGACTGGGGCACACAGCGCCGCACTGGTCTGACAGAAATTAATGGAAATTATACACCTAAGCACCTTTGAGGATCTGCAACAAAGAGATTAAATGACTTGCTCAAGGTCATTGCTCAAGGAGTTTTCCAGTGAAAAAGTAGCTCTCTAAATCCACAAGTCTTTTAACTTCATCTCCAGGCTATGTTCTTTAGTTTTTGGATTAAGGAGGTGAAATTAACAGAACACTTTAGGTAATACCTTGATGAAAACTGCCAAAACAATATTATCATGGACCTTTACACCACTCCTTTACACCAGTGGTTTTTTACACCACTGTCCTTAAAGAGGACAGAAAGCAAAAAACATGCAGTTGTTACACCAAATTCTTTATCCCATGGCTGTATATTTGAAGAAGATAACACTGCCTTTTTTTTGTCTGTATGTGAGTCAGCACCTTAGGGGAAAAATAAGGCAAAAGATATATCAAATCAAGATGAATGCTCAGGGTGGAGAAATGGTTCAGAATTAAGATCCATGGTCCCTAAAACTCCATCTTCATAAAACTGAAGAAACATAAACGTGCATCAACTATAACATGTACTATCTTCATAGAATTTATTTACAGTAAGAAATCAACTATAGCTTTTCTTTCAAGCAGCCAGGGAAGACCCACAATGACGAACCATTCACTTTTTAGTTAAGCATTAGCAATGATATTTTTCAAGAAGTCTAAAATTAGGCACTAATAGTGTACTGACATTCAGTGAAAAATGGATTTCTACCATTTTAAGAAGTTGTCTTTTAAAAAAGCTCTGTTGTAAAAACTCCATTGTGGTGGCTTGATTAAGGCCTAAAAGACAGGCCAAAAATATGGAAGTGGAACCTTTAGAGAGGTGTTCTCCTGCAAATAAATAAATTTTTCCTTCATTTTTATTCGCCTCTTCCTATTTCCTTTATCACTCTATCCCACAGATGCTATCAACATTCATGGATTTGATCTCCCTAAGCCTAGATAAAATCTTCTGTAATTTTTATCCTTGTGGTGCTTAGATGAAAACTGAGTTCCAGAATACTGTTTCACATTACTTGTGGATTGTCAGCTGAACTATAAATAGCACCCATCACAACATCCTGACTCCCTATTTTTGTGTGTTAACATCAGTAATATCTTTTCTTTCTAGAGCAACTTCTAAATTATTTGATTTTATTTGTGCTCAAAGGGAATCTTGATTTATGGATGTGCTGTCTGGCACTGTAGAAAGAAAAGGAAATTCATTCAAATAATGGAGAATTGTTTACAGACTGGGTGACTGAACTATCACATTTAAGCAGAAAAATCAGAGACTGAACAGAGTAAGAGCAAACAAATCCCCCATGAATCTCCAGGGACAGAAGGTGCGATCTGAAGAATCTTGTTTTTAGTAAAGCTTTTAAGGAATCCATACTGAACCATAAGATCATTTATATAGTTTGTTCTTGCAGCCAACTTGCAATTGTCATAAAAATTAATTACTTTTTTTTTTTTTTTTTTTTTTTTTTTTTTTTTTTTTTTTTTATGAGATATTAACCAGTTTGATAGCCTGGATTAAAAAATGAAACAAAAGAAAGAAAAGCACCCCCTTGTACCAAAGAGCTAATTATAATTGTATCACAGTACTTTTATAGGCCCTTAAACTCTGAAACAAATATTGAAGGTTTAAGAGATTTTATCAATCCTTACAGAAAACCTGATTTTGTCATGAAAGGATTTTTAAACTATTTAGGTAAGAAAAAAAAAAAAAAAAAAAAAAAAAAGACAACATTATAATACACTCTTACAGAACAATTTCAGGAGATTGCCGAACACTTTACAAAGGAGTTTAGTACTCATTTTAGAGTAAGGAAGCTAAGGTGCTGAGCAGCAAAAAGACATCAGAGACAGGTTTATGAAAAATAAATCATCAGGATATTTTGGGGGGTTAATTATGATAATTATTATAATTTTAGTTTATTTTCTGTATTATCATGACACGTATGATTATGGAGGTAACTTTTAAAGCAATTTTGCAGAGTCATAACATATGAAAAAGGACTGTGACAACTGAAGCAGAAATTAACTTTGTATTTAATTGAGGTGGGTTATACTATAATTGCAGCTCAGATAACGGTTCTCAGGCTCATTTTTTTTGGTTGGGCAGATGTCAGCAAATAAAGATTCAACTGAGTAAAAAAGACTGAAAATATAATTTTACATAGTATAAGCCTATGCATACTTCCTTATTTAAGAAAAGAATTTTTTTAATTGCTATAATTTTGATTCAAACACCTAGAGGTAAAGCAATTGAAGGAATAACCAAAATACTTCTATTGCAGAAAATCACAGAATTTAATTAGTTCACATTTCTCTTTATGTGCTAACATGTCATCTAGTCCATTGAATAAGCAGAGCAGCAGCAATTTTTCAGACTTAAAAGCTGTTCCATCAGTTTACCTTAAACAGCAAAAGTAACCTAATGAAAAGGCACACGTCTTCTTCAACTGCATCCCTCACCTTCATATCCATCATCATGCACACAGTTCATCCAAGATGCCCTTGAGACCAGTTTTATATTAGAAACAGAGCTTCTGGAATCTCTTGCTGTGAGAGTATTTCTTTCTTCATGTTGGTGCTGTGACAATCTACTGCAGAGCTGTTCCTGATTAAGAATTATTCTTCCTCATTAGAAAGCAAACAGAACAATAATTGTGCAGCATTTGTTTTGGAAAAGTAAGCCACCTACCTTAGTAGACAATGCATAAATGCCAGTATTCTTATAGATCATCTGAGTCCTATGCTTTGTTCTCATCTAAACTGGTGAAGTCTATGTGATTTTCCAAGCTGGCATTTCTGAGAATTTGTTTCCTAAATTATTTTTTTCATTTCTATGACAGAGGTTTGGTATCACAAACGGGCAAAATTTGGACTTGAACAAATGCATAATTAGGAAATAGCAATTATTAGAATATTTTATTCTTGTGTCACAGAGTCTTTAGAGTGCTCTGCATGAGATATATCTTACATGAAAATAGCTTAAAAAACAGAAAAAAAACCCCAAACAACCCCCACCAAAACCCCCTAAACAAATTTTTAAAAACCAACCAATAAAAAGAAATGGTATTTACAGAAACCTCAAACTGGAAGAATCTGTACTTTATTGTGCAATGTGATAAGAATTCAGAAAATGTAAGGGAAATCATTGCAAAAGGTTGCATATCCTTAAACATATTGTTTTTTTAAAAACTGCTGAGGAATATCTCAGTTAGAAAACCAGCTGATGAGCTTTAAATTATCTTCTTGATAACTACTCAGATAATTTATCAACAAATAAGTTTCCTTTTGAAAGAAGAAATCTGTATTTTAAGCTCAGTAGCTGCTAGAATAATGTACTTCTATTGTTGGATGCCAACATCAGAATCACCTAAGTTATAGCATATTCTATTATTGATATTATTGTTGAATTATTTCAGAGTGGTCATCAGTATTCAATAACACGAGACATGATTTATCATGGCTTTTCATATTGACTAAAGATAATTATTTTTAGTTTTCATATTCTGTGATCTTGAAGTCAAGAAAACAGTTGCACTTTATCTCCTTTTCCAATTAGAACTGGATGTTTTTCCAGGTTTAGTAGCAATTAAATATTAATGTGCAAGACAAACAGAGGAATTGTTAGAATTGTAAGTGTCTGTTTTTTTGGCCCTTTTTTAGGTCCTTGTCTCAAAATCTATGAGCACCAGCTACAAATTCAGAGATTGAGGGGAGGAGGTGAAATGGTTTACCTGGTCCAAAAACCAGGCACTGGTGGTAATGTGGAAATAATCAAACCAAAAGTAGTAGTAATCAAACCATCCTGAGGAACTCTTGTTGAACTTTCATCTTTGTGGGGCTATAATTGAAAACAAATCTCCTCCGTGAAAGGTTTGTTTCTCATCTGGGAGAAACTAAATTATGCATAATATCTGAACTTTTTCAGATCTGTTTCCTACTGACCATTATTTAAACTCTTCAGGTCCTTTACCCACAAGTGCTCATCCCAGCCTATATGCTTGATGCTCCTAATACCAACTGTAGCAAGGTCTTCCTCTGACTGAGACCTTATCTCATTAGTCACCAGCCTCAGCACAACACTGGTTTATCAATAAGATTCTTCTATTCCAAGAGCAAAGCAAGCATTCTCAGCCCAAAAGTCTCAGAGGTGGAAGGACTGGATAGAAATTAAATACAATTATACCTAAATTGACATGGATAGTAATTCACAGATCAATAATCCCTTTCTTTAGTGCTGCCATTCAGTAGTTTTGGGGGGAATAGAAAAAAGTCCCTTCCCCAAAGCCATGGATAAAGAGAGATATTTATAACTAGCTTTATTTCTGAAGGTCAAGGTTGCTCTATCCAAACCAAGGGATTTAGGCACTACTCAGAACTCATAGCTTCATTCTATGTGCCCCACTGAGGATGGATACAGGATAATTTAAGTCTTGTGGATCTTAATGAGAAAGAGAGGGGAGCTAGGAGTACAGGCAAAAGTTCTGTAGAAAATGCTGATATTTGATAGGTGTCATTCAGTGAGTGATCCAACAGCTTTCAACTACAAAGTCAGAATATTAAATTCTTTAAAAATCACATCAATGTCTCTTTACGCTTATTTATGGCTCTTATCATGACAATAATTAGAAGCATTTGCCATCTGGAAAGCATGTAAAAATTTGAGAACAATTAGTCTTTCATAAATAAACCCACAGAGTGTTTAATGAGAAACAAAGGGGACTACATACCAGAAAAATAGTTATTTATTCGATGTTTTGGGTTCTGATGTTGAAAGTTTTTTTAAATGACAGCAAAAGTGGTAAAAAAAAGCTAAAATAGATACAATTATTAGTTTTTATAAATTCTTATAATCTTATAATTTTAAATCTAAAATATTAATAAATTAATTTACAATAACTAATTAATAATATAAGGTGGGACTTTGTTAAAGACAAGACACAAAGAAATAAAGAATTCCAATGGGATAGACTCAAAGCTAAGCTGAATTAAGAGTTGAAGAACTCAAAATTTAGCTGAATCAAATTTAGGAATTACACATCTCTACAAATAGAAGTAAATCTATTTTTAAATACACATAACTGTGTATACATATTAAATGTATATTTTAAAATGGGAAGAATTAAATTACAGTTCTGTTTTTTAAATGTTTTTCAATAAATTTACATTTATCCTTGTATTATTTTTACGTAATCTTGATGTATCAAACCACTTGAAAGTGGAAACCCATATTTCTTCAACCCCAGGAAAAATATTTTGACAATAATTTTTCAACAGCTTTTCTTTGATTTTACTGGTTTGCAACATATGCTTACAGAGCTTTTCTAGATTTTGCAGAAGGTTTTAATGGGAGAGTGGAATTGTGAACTCTGATATTGACCACTCTTTTGTTATTGCACTTTACAGACTATGCAGGAATTGTGATAAATATTTTGAGTATACACAGGAAAAAAATAATGGTCTTTAGCTAATCCAAAGATTGGCAGTAAAGAGTAATCGGGAATGACTATTTTTCATGAAATTTTAAAAAAATGCAAAAATATATAGTTTTCAATCCACTAAAAGAACATGGATAAACCCAAACTTAACAAAGTATTTCAAAACTTTTTCATCATTATTCCTGCTCAGAGAACAGTAGAAAAAATATTTCATAACATGACTGGCTTAATATAAAATTAAAAACAAGTTTAAGTGATATGAACAAAATATTCTGACAGGTTCAAATTATTTACTCCTTTTTAAATAATTGAAAACTAGTCATCATACTGAATCAGTCTCCAAAGCTCTTTCTGACCATAATGATTTCAATAAAATCTCAAGTGCAATACCCTTCAAATTTCCATTACAAAATGAACTTTACAGATCAAGATAACCATGACAGTAAGATTAAATGGGAGGTTATCATCTGGTTCGATGTGTGGAACTGATACACCGTAAAAGGAAAAATTGTGAAAGGGAAAATCTGAGGCAGTTGTAAACAAGTTTACAGAAAGCATCATAGGCCTGGAGAAAATAGAGCCTTTGTGGCCACTGAATAGCATAAAAACTATGTGAGACAGTACTTGTGATCAACATAGAAGCTTTCTAATCTGTCAGTGCACTGAAAAAACGCTCCAGTGACTCTCCCTAGAGGACTCTGTTCCCAGCAGACCCTAGAGTTGCAGATTTCTGCCCCACATCCTTGATGCGTGTCAAGAAGCTATGGGTGACATCTGTTCTCACCACTGTCTGGCTAACTTCTTCCTCTGACTAATGATATGCATTCTCAAGTTCTGAAACATACCTTCTAGCAGAGCAAAGAAGAATTTAGGTAATTTTAGGGAGTACCTTACTTAATATAGACATATAAGGCCCTGCAAATCATGCACCTGACATATTTAAAAAAATATAAAGTGCATATTTTTATATTAGCGGGCACAGTGTAAGAAACAGGATACTGAATAAAGATAAAGAAATATTGCAAGGAAGACCATCTGAGTTGGTCTTTTTCCAGTATAATTTCAACTTAGAAGCTTGAGGTGAAGGTTTAAGGTGACTCCCAATGAAAGTCTGAACTGTTGCTTAAAGCTAGTTTCAGTCCTTCAAAGTACAAAGTTTTGTCCAAATGGATGGCTTTCATCATCACCATTCTGTGGAACATTAGTTTGTATGTTGGATTTTGTCTTCCTGTCAGCCTTAATAACTCAGCTAATTGACTTCTGTATCCTCTGTAAATAATTTCTCATGTGAGACAGTTTCAGATGCTGTTGAGTAGAACTCTACATATGTGCACTGTTGCTCCTACAGATATTGAAAAGGAGCAAAAGTGTTCAGTGACATACTTAGCTTAAAAGGATTCAGTAACATACTTAGGTTGTCCTAAGCATACCTATTTTCACATGCAAATACATTTTTTTGTGATAAATGTGTGAGCAAGACTAATACCATCTCCTCTTATGTGGAAATGGAGACAAACATCTAACTCTTTTTTTTTATATAGAGCTTCATTACATGTGTTTTCCCATACAAGAATAAAAAAGTGAGGGTCAATGACAGTTTTTAATAGAGAATAAACAGGATGACACTTCCTATATGGAGACAGAAGTGTATTTGAATCATAAGCATAATTTCTTGGAACAGGGAAGGATAACCCTCATAAAGATTTAAAAGGACATACAGTATATTTATCCAGTTTGACATATGAAAGCATAGTTTCAACAAATGATGACTGGTTCACATCTAAATAAAAACAAAACAAAACAAGACAAAACCCTCCAAACTCTAACAAAGTTCAAATTCTGTAAGAATTGGCTTTTTGAAGCCATTAGAAAATTACATGCTGATTTTGAAATTCATGAAAATGCAAAGGAAAGTATCACAGTCATGTACATATTAAATCAGCCAAGCTTTGGGTCATCCCCATGATAGTCACTGAAGAAAATTAATTGCTTCTGAAGGATGGCCTGTGTTCCACGAGGAGTGCTGCACTTGCATCTAATAAATGCGTCCGTCATTAAAGTTTGATTGAGTTGCATGCATGGCTGATTATTCCCTCTAGTCGCTTGGGAGTTTCTACTAGACAAATAGTTAAAGTGGAGGGAGATGTGTCACTGGGTAGCTATGGTGTTGGATTTATTTACTATTGATTGACCTTGCATTAAGCAATGGGACTTTGCTGAAAGTCAATTAATCTTTGTGTTTTAGTTAGGCAAAGTTTTATTTATTGATTTATTTGTAAGCAAAAATATATGTAGAAATTGCAGAGCCAATCCATGAGTACCTATTTTGGAGTTCCTACTTCAAAGCAAGAAAAATTCATTGACAATTCTCAAGGGCATAATCAAATTCCCAACATTTGTGGGAGTGTTTCATTATTTGCTTGGTTAATCGATCCTCCCTCTAGTCTGGTTATGCAATATTGGTGAGTTTCCCAATATCTGATTATTTGTATGCCACACCAAGAATGTGAGACGTACCACATTTGTTTAAACAAATATATGAATGACATTTCCATTGTCTTGTAGAGATTTATCAGCATATGTTTTCATACATGTACAATCATATGTTTATCTGAAAATAAATATCAAATAAAACTTTCATAATTCTGTATTTATTCACTGAATTTGAATTCACTGAAATTGGCTAATGCTTTATTTCCTTGTTTCCTACAGCACACAACCTCATTTGTATGTAGATGCTGCTACTTAATTAGTTTACAGATTAGTGATCCGAGTATCTGTGATGTGCAGGTAATATTTATAATTAGAGACTAATTTGAAATGAATATTTATTTTGCTGTCCACATATCACTGGATTAATTCAGAATCGACTGACCTATTTGTAATTAATTCTAGGGATTTTTACTGTTATTTTTTACCTTTAAAAGAATATTGTCTTAGATTGTTTGTGGGAATATTCTATTGTGTACTCCAATAGTTTAACCACTGCTACAGATACTCTTGTTAGAAAGGTGGTGTGAAAGACTGAATACTTTTGATTCAGAACCATGTTCAGGAGCTTAGTGTTATCTTTTAGTATGCTTTCATATAAGTAGAGAAATTTATAATATATGTGTGGATATTTCTACATCACAAACTTGGGCAAGGGAGAATTAATGAGTAGTATCTATCTATCTATCTATCTATTGCCTGTAATGTTTCTAGATATTTTTGTTTGAGTGTAAATTATAAACTACAATAAAAGCATTTCTTTCTTTGTGAATGACAGAAAACTTAAGTTCTTTCACAAGTATGGAATTCAAGTAAGGCATATTAAAAAAGAAATAGATGATTACTTATACATAGGCTTTATTATTTTGGACTGAACCTTGATTTATTTTCATATTAAAGTGAGTTAATTTACTCTTAATTTTATTTCCAGTAATGAATAATATTTATCATTATCTTTTTAAGGGAATAGTTGATTGATAACTCTAATTAGATTAATATTGTATGGTTTTATTCCAAACAATTACAGCACTATTAAAAAAGAATAAAGTTGTTGTGCATGACTAAATTACTTCATTCTGCACGAAGAACTGGCTCAATTCTGTGCACAGAACAGACAGGTATTTGGAATAAGTGCATTAACTCTCTAAAGGAATTGACAGTGCTCAGCAGATATGATTTTTTTCCTTCATTTTTTCACCTCTTTTTCTCTTGCACATTTTAGTTTTACAATTAGGCAGTTACCAAATCCTCAAATTCCTATTTCTTTCCTGAAATTGTAAGCAACAGGAAATACAAACTTAGTTAACCTACATCTTGGTGATTTCTAGCAGCAGTAGAATTTCTTCATTTGGTATGTTGGACCTGAATTGAACTTTGGAATCTTTTCATCATATGAACATTGAAATTTTCTGTGAAATTTAGCATACAACTGAAAATAAATGATATATGTGCAGATGGATCCCTCCCTCTCAACTAGACTGACATTTTAAAAATGGGTTTTAAAAGAAGAAATAACAAGTGTAGCAAATATTCCATGGTTTGTTGTAACATCAGTGAAATGAAAGTACAAATAATTGAAATATTTCCAAACACAATGACTGACAAACACTTAGAATATTCTGAATGTTTATGCCATTTTGCCATGCTCAATTTGTTTAATTTTATGCCACATATAGCTTTATTAAAGATACTGACTTCAAATTGCTGGAAGTTTCCATGATATTTATCTTCTCAACTAGCAACCAAGTAAAACACACCATTCTGGCTGATAAATATTGCAGAGCAAAAATGAGTCCCTGAGTCCAAAATCTTTGGATTATGTTCATCTTATTGCCAACTGAAAGAAAATCAGGAAATTTAAGAACTCAGCTGCTGTCAAAAGAAAATCACACCTGGAAATAAATTTTTCAGCTAACCTGTAATATTTAATAATGCCACATTTTGGATGCTGTGGGTTTGGTATTTTTTTCTGAGGATCAGCACACAGCAAATGGAGCTTACACTTCTAAATCCACAAATATAAATGTCCTGGACTTATTTTCATGAGTACCCCTACAAGGTATCTCCAAAAGAGAATCATCAAAATTAAATGGATTTTATACATGTGTATACCAAGATATATCACATATCTCTATGGAAAATGAATGAAAACCCCAAAAGATGTGATACACCAGAGTGGTCTCACAGGTAAACTATAAAAGATAAAAGTGCCTGTTTGCCCATGTTTGAGCACAATTTTTATCAAACAACCTTTCATCTCCCCTCCTTCCACTTCTATCCTCTGTGAAAAACTGCACAGTATGCTCAAAAGAAAAACCTGAGAACCAGCATTCAAGCAGTGGGCAATAAAGGTGCATGTAATTAGCCCTTTCTCCTGCTCTTAGGTCCCAAGCGATTTTTGCTTAAGCAGTATTGCAGGGTAAGCAACATAAATAAACAATCTCAGCACACTGCAATGCAGAATATATACCTTAAGATAAGAAAGTCTTAGGCAGACAACTTACAACGTATTTTCATTTGATTTATTTCAAGATGCAAAATGCATATTGAGAAAAGCGATTTTGTTAATTTTTATTGAGTAAAACCTTACTGAAAACAGAAAGAAGTGTAATAAATAATCACAAACTTTGCTTGGCATCACTCCTGGTTGTGGGATGGCTAACACCTTCTCATGGGATTAGAGCCTACCTTTGCTCTAATCACAGTTTCCTATATGGGATGTTAAATGTCTAAGGGCTAAAAGAAAAAAAACTTACCTGGCAATCTCACATTTTAGTATTTATATCATCCCTAGGCATCTTAAGTTTTATAGATGCTGAATGCAGAGAGGCTTCTAAGGCAATTCGTCTCTATTTCTTTTCCTCTCCAGAGAAGATTGCAGTAAATAATGGAGGAATGTGTCTACTCCTGTTTGGCTTTTATTTGAGTGGGGATGCTCACCAAGGGCACATCCCCAGTTCAGGATAGTGCTGAACTTTGAGAACTGGCTGACACAGCACTATTGAAAGAGTTTGATCTTTGCATTCATTCTCAAAGCCATCAATCCCAACACAAATGGACGCTGAGATGAGGCATTCAGGCAAGCATGGAAAATGGCACCTTTTCCCTGTCATATCTGCTGAGAGTGGAAAACTTTTGGTAGGCCTGAAGACATATGTCGTTCCACTGGGCACAGCCAAACTGCCTTGGAAGTAGGAGTAGAGATGGGTTGGACAAGTTCATTGATCATGGGGGCTTTGTCTCTAAACATTATATTGTTAGGGAGCAAATGCCTGCCTGGGTCTCTTCCAACTTTTGAGCTAGAGGCTGCAAACTGTCGCTCTATAGACATAATTAGATGAAGCTCAGTGACACAAACTGACATCCTCTCAAAAAGTACAAAACTTATCTGAGGAAGCAGTAGATGCTGTACTCTAGGGAGCATTCCTGCCCTGCTGGGAAATCCAGCAGTGACTCTTATTTCCATAGCTCTCTGAAATCCTTCTGGTAGTGGTTCACCACAGCTATTAAATACATGCATAACTCCACATAATCCCCCATGCCCTACCCTCCCCATTTGTCATAAGATATTTTTAGAGGAAGAAACTTCAAAGTAAGCTCTATCCAAAATATGCTTGCTTTTGGTTCATATGTCATGATTTTTGTGTTATTTTTTCATGAGAAACTATATATTTTTCTAATATTAATTTCCTACTAAAGTGGTTTTGAAACTTTATCTATTTGAGGTCATATTAAATACATATTTGAAAGAGGGGTGCACATGACTGAGCATGGGAAAAAGAGCTTGCAAACAATCATGGCTACAAGGAAACCTGTTTACAATTAAGTAAACAGTTTCTGTTAAAGGAATTGCTAAGAATGCAGTGTCTGGGAGTTTATATCAAAGTTTAAAAGATGGACACTCGTGTAGAGACAATACAATACTGAACACGACTTGCCAAGTGATCCCAAATATCTGAAATGAGAAGACAATAAAGAAACAGTGTCAACGTGCTGGAGTGCAAGATGAACACTGAGAGGCAGAGAAAGAACGAATATCTGGAAGATGTCAGATTGAGAGCCAGCTCTCCTGCAATCGATGTGATGATTCTCTGGGACTCTAAATCAAAACTTCACCATAATCAAAGCACCCAGGAAAAAAAAAAGGGGAGAAACACTAAAATGATTTTTTTTTTTTTGTAAAAAAAAAAACCAAAACCAAAAAATCCCACAACAGCAAAATCTCTTAGATTAGGAAGATGAAATTTAGCAAAATCCTTACATTTATGAATACTAGATCACACATCAAGTAATTCTGGAAAATAGCAAAAGAAAAAAATAAATCTGTTACTGTTGCTATTTTTTTTCTCATTTAAGTATAAATTTGTGTTAACATTTTAGTTTCATTATCTTTTGAAAAGCCCCATCAAATTTGATAAATTTATTAACTTACCTGTTATAGTTTCACTGGCTGTCTATCTTAGAAGCACTAAAGGAGAGAAATAAGGCAGTACATTTGAACAGCTGCTCTATTAGAAACACCTAGATATTTCCTCTGCCCACGACTTCAACAACTTTAAGAAACCTAATTGCTGGGAAACACAGATTGTCTATACTATGAGAGACACTATTTACATTTGCAGTAGAAACCTTTAACTGAATTGAACTAAAAATAAGTATTTTTTCTTTGGTGTAGGTCATTTCACGGACTAGGAAAAGGCTTAGGATTATTGTTCTATTTCCTGCAATATGTTTTAGAAGTTTATTAAAACAAAGAAGGATGTACAGAAACTCATGAAATGTTGTGGTACTTTACCTAGATCAAAGTATTGACTTTTACCTCATGATTGTAGTTAGATCAAATGTTTCTGCATGTTTCTATACAGTTGATGATTGCACCACACTGCAGGTCTTTATCATTTCTATTTTCAATTTGCCTGAGGCTAGTGATGAAATTCCTCCCTCCTTGTGGTATGCATGATTGCAAATGTGGCAAATTAAGAAATCTGTGGAAACAAGAACTAAAAAAATATTATAAAAGCAAAGGCAAACAAGAAAAAAAGAGAAAGTACATTAACCACAAAAAGGGGGAAATGCGTTAATGCTTCTGTTTTCTCATTTTCTCTTTATTCCCTATTGAGATTTTGACAGGAAGTGGTTAGTTGAAGAAATGTAGAAAAGATTGACAGGAAATACTGCTGGGGAAAAGCTGAGGAGAGAGTACAGGATTGAAGAAAGCATCAGGCTACACAGGAAGAAACAGCTTGTGCAGAGGATTTTCAGTCAGACCAGCAGTCAGCAAGTAGGAGGAAATAAATACTCAAGTAGACAGCTCCACTTTCAGACCACGCATCCATCAAAAAAAAAACCCTGGTCTCCTTTCCTACCTGCCTTCTCCTGCTGGTCCCAGAAGCTCTTCACCTTGGTAATGGAGGAAGATACCCTCCTGGATCAGGCATCCTGAAAATAGACTAGAGTGCAGTGGATAATCTGTCTGCTGCTTCTTGTTACTCAGATGTGTCAAGGGAGAACACTTTTACACACCCCTTTGCTCCAAGGACAAGACAGGAAATAAAGGTGGAAGCCATGTCTTTGTCGGTTCTATATCTTGCATGACAGTCTGAATCTCTTCTTTTTAGATTTCTCATTTCACTGCCAGTCACATTTTCAGAAAAAAATTGTCACATTTCTTTAATCCAATGCTATTTGAGCATATCAATATTTACATTAATATTTGCATATGAATATGCCATATATGTAAGGATCATAAAGACATTTCCACAAAAAGAACACCTCAAGTTATCAAAAAAGTAAGGTCAGTGTGATTAAATTCTTACATAATAAGAGAATTAATAAGTACATTGAGAAATTAAAAAAATTCATTGAGGAAGTATGTCAAATTACAGACTGGAAGCTAACCTTCTCTAACTTGCAAACAGTTTGCTAAAACTATGATAAACCTTGAATATCAATCTGAGTGTTAGATTTCTGATAAATTATATACAGTATAATTTGTGTCTACACCCTAAAATCTAATTTGAGATGATTTTGATGCTTGTACTATTTTTTAATTTATATTGAAGTTCCTACTGGCAAAAGTTAGCCAGTTTTTCTGTGGGTATTTTTCATTTAAAAAATATCTTTCCAACAGTATCTGAAAATTTTCAGCCAACCATCGTGTTGTGAACAGAATCCATAAAATGTGAAAATTAGATTAGTCATTAAGAAAATTCTTTGAAGACCAAGGTCAGTTAGAGAGCAACATAAGGGAAATGGTTGATGCAGAGTTGCTGAAGATATTTAAGGCTATTCTAATAACACATAGGACTATTTATATATCACCGCTTTCAAAGTGCTTTATATAGACATGAATTAATTAATCTCCTCCATCAGAGACAGGAGCTGAAGTATTACAAATTATAGTACCACCTGCCACACCTCTCATAAAATGTAGAAAACCCCCTTATTTTCAAGAATCACCCCATGTTGGGTGTCTTTGGTAACTAAATGCACAAGCATGTGTATATATGTAAACTGAAGACATGGAAAAGTAAATGGGAAAAAATTACCTATAAAAGTCAGATTTTGAAGGACACAGAACATGCATTTGGATTACTGAATAATGCTACTATTCCAGGTTTTACCATCCATTAGGGTCAATAATGTTCATGATTAAAATATTAAATACTTGTTAATAGTGTTTCTTTTTGCTACATCTCATCATATACTGAGCAGTGGAGTTCTAGAAGCTGGGAAGCAATTTTTTATCCTTCAGTGACTTGTGTATCAATTACATTCTTAGTTTGTCTTACTGCAGTCATTAAGATCCTTCTTTGCTACAGTTGTACAAACAAATCAAGGATGTTTTAGTGAAAAAACAACAATTCACGAAAAAACAGCAGATGAATATACTCAGAAACAACATATTGTTCTTATGTTTGGTGGTGACATAAGCATATACTAAATTTTCAGCATTGAAACAAAAATAAAATTATTTACATATTGCTTTGGTAACTACGGATATGCAGTAGATGAAGTGTTCAGCAGCAGTGTTTGACTGATATTTGTCTTGTTTGACATATCATGAGAACTCAGAGAGTTTAAAAGCAATGTATATGCCATAGAGTCAAAGACAGTGATGAAGTTGTCTAGGAAAAGTGGTGAGAAAAGAACTTAGCACTGAACTTGACTGAGGTAGTTTTTCCTATTTGTATGCATGGAAGGAGTACATTGTTATTTTTTTGCATTAAATCAGTTGCAAAAAGTGAAGGGGTGGCAGAGTAAATTTCCCAGCTAGCCCTTCCCAGTCCTCACCGAGATTGGCTGCTCCCTGCCCACGCTGGGTTAGGGCAGAGGTTTAGCAAGGGCTGCTAAAGTCCCCAGCAGCAAGGCTGCTCTCTACAGCACCAGCTGGAAACGGCGTCGAGGATTGGAGCAGGAATCAGGGAGGAGTCTTCAGTTTGGCTCCAAAAGCGTTTATTGCCCTCAGAGGGTCAGGGACCGAAGGCCCCTGGACAGGGTGTGCAGGGGTTTGTACAGAGGGGCGGGCTCAGGGGCGGATACAAATGATCAACCAATGAGGGAGGAGCACGAGGCAGGATTGACAGTACATCCCACCAATGAGGGAGCACGTGGGAGGGACATGGGGCAGGTGGGCCAATGGGGCATCGAGGCTTGGGGGATTTCCAAAGGGGAGGAACCATCAGGGATTGGCCCATGGAGGGATTGACAAGGAAGGTTCTGGAACAAGGGACAGCAGGGATACAATGACAGACAGGGAAAGGGGCAGGGATAAAGGGGCAGGAATACCATAGAAGGCAAACTTGGGGATGGATACAACACAGGGATAAACCAACTGGGGAAGAACATAATGAAACATAGGAACATACCAAATAACAATGAAACTGTCAATAACAAAATAATACAAGGAACAAGGAATCAAAATAAAACATACCACAACAAAAAAGAGATGGTCACAACTTTTTTTAAAGGAGACTCAGGAACCTTGTCTGAAACTTGAGTCAGGGAGTGATATAAACACACACGTTATTCACGGAAGGGTAACTAGTGGATTTTACAGATAGTGAAGTACAAGCAATTCTTGGGTTATTGTTTAAACTCAAGATTTCTTACAGAAAAAAGGTAAAGGACCTCTAAAATACTTGGAACTATTAGAGAGAAATTATGCATTCAGATTTGTATATGACAACATTTCACACTGTCAGTAAGTATTAATTTAAGAACACTGTGCCCAGATTTTCTTGGATCTTTTAGGAAGCATGCTTTTAATTTCAGATTTTTTGTCTTTAATTAACCTTAAGGACAGACTAACTAATAAAACTCCATTAGAGCTGGGATATGGTCTTAATTACAGAGACACTTGTGCCTTTAGTCTTTCAAGATTTGAACCAGATTTAATTCTGAGTTTTGAACCTATAGAGAAAAGATGGTATCTCCCTTCTTTTTATAGTGATGCCACTTGTCCTTCTCTTCAGCATTGAATCACCTTAAACGTAATGAAGATTATAGCTAAATAATATTTTGTTATTCATTATGGAGAGTTGTGAAATTTATAAAATTTATATTTTTGCACAAATAATATTACTGTAAAACTAGCTAGTTACCACATCAGCATAAATCTGGGCAAGTCTCAGAACAGGAAAACTGAGGATTCATAGGAGAACTTTAATTTTCTATTTAAAAATATCTGAAAATAATAAAAGGGGGAAAAAATTACCTTGTGCAAAATAAACCCACTGCTCTTATTGCTCCAAGGCATAAGCAAGGCCAAGACTTAAGCAGGAGTCAAGTTACATTAGTTTGGATTAAAAAGTGAGGGCTATAAATCTTCTTGCATTCAGATATAAGCTAGGAACTATCTAATAAGAATTCAGAAGAAATTTTCCTTTTAGGCAGATTTTTCAAGAGAGATTTTAGTATCTTTTTATGACGTATTCAATCCTGACTATTGAAGATGAAATAAATAGAGAGAGCCTTGATTCTTTATAGCTCTTTCTACATATTTACATGTTCTTAAAGACAATTTTGGCATTAGCAATTCAGTCAGACTGGAGGCATTTCAAAATTGGTAGTGATGACTATACCTCAGATTTTCAAACAGTGCAAAAAAAATCCTTATACTCACATTAAAAGTAGACTAAAATTTGAAATATCTGAACACACTGCATTCTAGCCTTATTTTTTGTATATTCTGGATGTATTGCTGCCTGAGTGCTCTAGACATAGCATAGGCAGAGGTATATGATGCCCATCATTTAATCTACTGTAGCTGACTAAACATCTTACCCTAGAAAACCTTAGCATAATGGCACTTCATGGATATGTGGAAGCAGATCTGCAAACGTGAATATCTGTGTTGTGGAAGATGCCTTTCTCAAAATGTTTGCATTTCCAGAGTGTCATATCTCAAACTTTACCAGATAAATCATATTTTATCTGTTTCAAATGTGAAGTTAACAGTTATCTAGAATAATGTAGAGATTCAAATAAATATTATACCAGTTGTTCATTCTGCTGTGCTATGTACAAGTATTATTTTTGAAGTAAGAACACCCTAATTCCAAAGCCATGTCAGCCAAACCCTTTTCTGCCATAGTATAGCTTCACAAAAACAAACAAACAAACAAAAAAACACAACCAAGAAAAAAATAACAACCAAAGAAATCCACACAAAAATGAAGAAAATCACTTTCTTTAGCCTAAATAATTAATAATCATATTCTTAGTTTTCTACAGGTTGGGGTTAATTGTTTATACAGGCTTTGAAGCAGCTTGGATGAGGATAGATCAATGAAGAATAAAAGTAAAAACTTTTTTTCTTCATTGACCTATCTTCACCCAAGGTGATATTCAGTGTTCTGTGGAGATCAAGATTGCCTTTCTATTGCGAGAAAGAATATGACTATGCATTCACTAAAATGAATAAAAGGTGTTCTCTCCATAAAGGATAACAAATTTTGCACAGGATCTTAGGCTCAAATGTAAAATCCCTGCAATGCCAGATTTTCAGGGAGATTCAAGGACCTTTTTTCTGTACTTGAAGGCTTATGTTAATCCAGTCAGTAAAGCCAGTAATTTATTGAGTGTACAAGGATGGCAGTCATTTGGGTCATCTGTATTTACTTTGCTTCTGTAAACTACATTTAATGGAGAGTGATCTCCTGTGACAGGAATTGTATCTCACAATAGGGAGTGTGTCATGGAAATCCTCCAGTTTCTTCTGCACAGGGTAAGGGTGCCCCTGTCTAATTACAGATTTATTTAATGTTTATGCTCCATCAAATGCAGTCAAAGATCACAACACCTGAATAATGCAAAGCTCTGAAAGGAGGATATTGCTCTTTGGAAAAAAATAACGAAATGCTGCCAATGACTGGAAGATAGAGGAAGAGAAGTAAGAGAAGAAAGAGAAAACTAATTTGGAGGATGTTTGAAGCTTGGATTTAATAATCAAAAGTTACCAACAGTGCTCTAAAAGTCAAAGCTCAACATTTATATTTACTATTTCATTTGGTCTTGGAGAAGAAACCAAGAGAAGGGCGGATATCCTACTGCAAACAAACCCTGTTTCAAGGACAAAATTCCCAGTTTCCCAAATAATAAGCAGAATCTTCTTTTACTATTTGTTCTAGATGTAGAAGGTAAACTTAAACTAACAAACCAACCAGCTGATTTAAGTGTTTAGGGTTTTTTGAAAATAGTGTATATTTTCAATATGTAGTGGTAATACTGAGATTTTATACATGGATAATAATAAGTAAATACCAAATTCATTATTGCCTATAATGAGATCTTAATGCTAAAAAATGTTCCTCAACTCACTGCCTTAAACAAACCTTATGTTTAGGACACATGTTTGCAACTTAACATTAATTAATAATTCTCTTGAACTAGACTCTTTGGAAGATTTTTATGTAGCAACAGAAGAGCATAAATGAGAACCCTCTTGCCTTTTGAGAGTTATTTTATTTTACAGTATTTGTGGAACATTGTCCCTCCCTAAAACACAAAGACTAAAATAAAATAGAGGGAAGAATTTCTAGACCCAGAATAAACTTGTTTCTTTTTATTTTAGCCTTTCTTGTCCAAAAAGTCCTATGACACATACTTCTACTTAGCTTTCACCACAGAAAATACATGGAAGTGATTTGGTGGTGATGGATGAGTCACTTAAGTTCTGCTTTCAGAAATGAATGGTTCCATTCCCCGGCCTAGAAGATGATGGAAGAAGGTATTTTCACCAATATTGTTGTTTTTGTGACTGGGGTGAGCATATATCCGGTAAGATCCAAAGTTCATATGTCAGTTTGGTGATAGGCAACAAAGAAAGCTGTCATTCTCTTCAGCTACATAAGGTATTCCCTTAAGGACATAATCTGTGTTGAGGGCTGGGTATAAAATACAAGAAGTACTTTCCTGTGGCGTTACTTTTGGCATCACAGAGGAATGATGTGTAAGACAAAGGTGGAAAAGGTTGTCAAAGGTTTGACGTTGGCACAAGGCTAGTGCCCTTATAACGATATACTGTCTCTGGTATCTGTTGTGAGATGTGACCAAAAACAGAGTAAAACAGTGTCTAATTTAGAAAGCAAAAGAAAAAAACTTTATTACTTATAATAGGCAAAGAAGACACATACAGAAGAACATGGAAACTTTAAAAAAAACACTCTTCTTCCCCCCCACCCCCCCCAGTTCTCAACCTAACAAAACAAACTGCTGTTAGCACAGCTTCCATAGTCTAACCGCAGGTAGAGCAAGGAGCTTTTCTTCCCAAAAGAGATGACACAAACATGCAGTGCACTTACTTGTGTTTAGACTCTAAATAATTCAATACTTAACGCTTCTATACTTTATGTTATGTGTGTTTTCCTCTATGAAACCCAGAGCCATGAATGGTTAGAGTGTAACATTCTAACAAAAGTTTGACATTATATTCAAAGAAAGAGTATTTTTAACTAAAGTAATAAAAAGTGGTACTTGCTTTAAGACAAGTTTCTAAGACATTAAGATTTACGGAACAAAAAATAAACCCTAACACTTCTATGTGGATTTAGTATTGAGCTTTCTGATTTTTATGTATAGCTTTATTTTTTTACAGTCAGTATGGTATCAAGAAGTTCTTCATACCTTCAGCCTCTAAGAAAGATGGATTTTATTTGAATCCTGAAATAATAAATGCTTTGCAATGTCTTCTATGAGATTTTGTATATGTTGAATAAGGTTGAGAGTGGAAAATGTGCTTCCTTTTCTATGTAACCCAGAATAGAAACCAGCCATTTAGGTGACTAAAAATAATGACTGTAAAACTGTTATAAAAGCCTGAATCAGTTTTAGTTTGCAGTTTTAAATCCAATTCACTCTGTTGATTTTATGTGCAACAACATGAAAGCCATTAAACCTTCATCTTAAGCTTGCTTGAATTGCATGTCAGTGTTAGAGTTTTCTTTGAAATACATCAAATAAATTGTTTGAAACTGTCCTCATAAGAAGATATTAAACTTTTTTTATATATAATTTTAATTTTAGGGTTCTTCCTTTCTGTCCATTAGAGATATAAGTGTTTACAAAGTTAGGACTATTACAACACCATAGCAAGAAGCGAGACTCTTTCAGTGGATACTGTCAAGCTGATGCCACAGAATATTCATTCTACTTGTGGGCATATAATTTTTCAATCTCAAAAAAAAGGAAGGCAGAAAATTTGTTCCTCTTTTTAGCTGTGCATTCTTACTGTATATACAGTCTCAGTGACTTTAAAGAAAAGAAATACAACTCCATTAATTTCGAAGACTTAATAAAATTCAATTTGGTAATGAATTTAAAAAATCTTGTGCAGATTGTTTTACTCCTCCTTTCTTAGAGCTTCTCATGAAGATGAATCATATTTTTGGCACACTGGTAGGACACTTGCCTTTATATCTTACTTTTGCAGATCACTGATCTGCTGTTTTGGCAGATTTTAGCAAACCATATGAAGTCAGTTTTTCCTAGTATTTCAAATTACTTAAAGCTCCCCATTTCTCTGCCTTCTTTAATGCTATTTTTTTTTTTTTCAGCTCTTGGATTTTTATTTTTTATTATATTTTCTAGCGATTGTGCATGATATTCCGTATCTTGATTCTAGCTAACCTTTGAAGGCAAGCTGACTTACAGTGATAGCCTTTCTCCTGCCTCAGAATTCTCTGTATATGTAGCCAGGTTGGGTGAAATGTTCAGAATTGCGCTTTTACTGCCATCTAGTGCCAGAATTAGAAAGAAAAATTTAAAATCATTTATCTTGGGGCTTGGAAGAGGGTCAGTATTGGCTCTAAGAGAAAATGTTTTCGTTTCTGGGTGAATGAAGTACTGTAGAGAGTTATTAATAGATGAAATTCTAAAGATATGTGAGATTTTATGAGCTCTTAAGAAGGTGAGCCAACATGTTCTGAAGAAATACATGCTCAACCTAGCATCATGCACTATGCTTGTCCATACACTACCATCACATTTACTTTGATATCTGCTATTAAATTGACTGCAAAAGGAAAATGCATTGCATTTTTTTCACGTGGCATTTTAAATGTGAGTGCACTTGCCTACTGGTTCTGGCTGGGATAGAATTAATTTTTTCATAGTAGCTCTTATAGTGCTTGGATTTGTCTTTGTAATGAGAACGGTGTTGATAAAGTAAGGATGTTTCAGTTATTGCCTGTCAGTGTTTACACAGAGTCAAGGAATTTTCTGACTCTCAGACTGACCTTCCAGCAAGGAGGCTGGAGGTGCACAAGGAGGGGACACAGCCAGGGTTGCTATCAGAAGGATATTCCATATCATGTGGCAATAAAAGCTGTGGAAAAGAAGGAGAAAGGAGAAGATATTTGGAGGGATGGCGTTTCTTTTACCAAGTAACCATGATATGTGATGAAGCCTGTATTTCCTGGGGACAGCTGAACAGTTGCCTGTCAATGGGAACAGGTGAATTAATTCCTTGCATTTGCTTCCACACACAGGTTTTACTTTACCTATTAAACTGTCCTTGTCTCAGTCCATGAGTTTTCTTACTTTTATCGTTACAATTCTTTTTTCTATCCCATGGATGGAGTGAGTGAGCATCTTCGTGTGGCCAAGCTGTCTATCCCTTTTAAAACACAATAATTTGTAAACACAGAACAAAAACCTCATCCAAACTAGCAAGAATATTAGCTTTATATGAATGAGGTGGAATTGTTAGTTAAGAAATGCCAGGCAATCTCACAGGGGCACACTGCATGCAATCTCAGAATAAAAAACTGAAAAGAGTAAGAAGAAATAACAATTCAAAAATTAAAATAGTAAAAGCAGCTGTCTTTACCTAATGTTTTATCTTTCTCCTTTTTAGACTGCAATATAAAGAAAATTGACAGAAATTTGATAAATACATTCAGAAATCTCTTTTTGCTTCTTTTTGATCTCTCGAATATTAGAGAATCATAGAATCAGCTAGGTTGGAAAAGACATTTGAGATCATTAAATCAACCCATGAACCAACACCACCTTGTCAACCAGACCATGTGGCACTTAGTACCACATGCAGTCTTAAATATCTCCAGAGACAGGACTCCACCACCTCCCTGGGAAGCCCATTCCAATGCCCAATCACCCTTTATGTGAACAACTTCTTCCTGACATTCAGCCTAAAGCTCCCCTGGCACAGCTTAAGGCTCTGTCCTCTCGTCTTGTTGCTGGTTGCCTGGAAAAACAGACCAACTCTCACCTGGCTGCATGCACCTTTCAGGAAGTTGTAGAGAGTGATAAGGTCACCCCTAAGTCTCCTCTTCTCCAGGTTAAACAGCCCCAGCTTCCTCAGTAATTCCTCACAGGGCTTGTGTTCCCAGCCCCTCCCCAGCCTTGTTGCCTCCTCTGGACACGCTCAAGCGTCTCCATGTCCTTCCCAAACTGAGACACCCAGAACTGGACACAGCACTCAAAGTGTGGCCTCACCAGTGCTGAGTACAGGGGCAGAATGACCTCCCTGCTCCTGCTGGCCTCATCATTTCTGATACTGGCCAGAATGCTTCTGGCCTTCTTGGCCACCAGGGCACACAGCAGGCTCATACTCAGCTGGCTGTTGACCAGCACCCCCAGGTCCCTTTCTGCCTGGGCACTGTCCAGCCACACCATCCCCATCCTGTAGTGTTGCAGTGTAGCACTGCCAGCTTCAGTGAACCTTGTGAGCGACCCGCAGGTGCAGAATTCGACAGACGCTTTTAAGGCGGCCGACGATAAAGGCAAAAAGGATGGGTCTCACTATAGAGATCCAAGAGCACTTTATTGGCCACAAGGAAATCCAGGGAAAAAGACAGAGATGGAGGGAAGCACATGGGATTTTATATGGGAATGAAGGGGTGGCTCTGAGGGTCAAGGGCCAATGGGGGCAGGTAAGACTAGCGTAGAGGAGGGGCAGCCAGCCGCTGACCAACGGGTTAGCAGGGACAGAGAAAGGGGTGGAGTACTGTGGGAAACTGGGACCAGTGGGGCTCAGGGAAGGGGAGAACATTCTAGGGGAGGTACATGTAGGCAACAGGGGGTTGAACAGGGCTGAACCAAGCCACTTTGAGTGGCACCAAATACAACAACCAATAAGGTTCAACATATGAACTTGTGGTTACAGAGACCTTATGGCAGACAGGCCCTTCCCCCTTTGGGCTCAGGGGAGTGTCTCTCCCGGATTGAATTTTTCCTTTCCAGGGCAGAATTATTTTCCTTTTTGGTCCTCTATATTGCAGGGGGTTATTTTGGTCAAAGTGCAGAGCCTGGTACTTGGTATTGTCAAACTTCATATCACTGCATTTGGCCCATCTATCCAGCCTGTCCAGAACCCTCGGCAGAGTCCGTCAACCTTCCAACAGACCAACACTCCCCCAAGTCTGGTGCCATCTGCAAATTTGCAGATATGTATGTGGTTCACTTCTGACATACAGCTTTTTGTGTTCCTTATTTAATTTTTTATTTTTAGATTTTATTTTTAGTTTTAATATTAGATAACATACTGAGAGTATTTCAATGTGGCCAGCCAAATCTCTATAGGGGTCATAATAATGTTAAATCATATTATGCTATACAAATGAAACATTCTGCCAAAATTCTATCAGCACTGTTGATATAAACATAATTTAATTGCAGTGATGTGTCAAGTGTATAATAGTCATAATACAGGCAATTTTGATGTCAGCAGGTATGGTACTAATAGTAGTGGTACATCAGTTCTGCTTTGGCTATAAAGTTTGCTTTTAAACTGTAAACAGATAGCTTATGGAAACTGTGAGGGCTGTCCACCTAGCAATCTAGAAAAACTTCACAGATGTGCAATGGTTAACTTGTGGAAATACTGCATGAAAAGCTCCTGACTATGCTGAGAATACTACTCCTGGCATGAATAGATAAGGTGACAAAATGAAAGGACATAGGCTTATTTTGTATTCCCTGTTCTACACAGTATATACTTTATTAAGCATTTTCCAAAGGTGTTTGAGAAATATAAAAAAATAATAAATCTAGAAACCATAAAGAACTAAGTAAAATTTTCTGTGTTTAGCTGCACAGTAGTTTTTCTGAAAAGTTATGTCTTCTTGCTGTATAGCATATTGCTTTATATTATCTTATATTATTGAAAAGAATTTCAGAATAATTCATGCTCGATGGAGCACTTATCAATTGAAATTTGATTTCTTAGTTTATAAAAAGTAGAACAAAAGAGAAAAAAAAATGGAAAAATTATTGCTGGCCAAAAGCAGGCAGATTTACATTTACATCACTTTTTAAAGTGTTAGTTCAGAACAGCTTGGTCCTGTAGAACATTTTGTTTTCAAGCTTATACTTATAATAAAACACTCACCAAGTAATTGGTTAAATATGTCTATTAACATTAACATCATATTTCCCTAGTGATTTGGTTCTGGAATTAGCTCACGGATCAAGCTGAAAATAATTAATTCATATGAATATAAAGTATGTAATAATGGATAATGTTTGCAATTGAGTCTTGGATGACTTTTTACTACACTTAAATTTCTTTCAGATAACAGTAATATTTTTAGTCAAGGTTAACATGTAAAATAAATGTATTTCTTTCACTCATTCCCCCAAGTATCTTTGGATTTTCTTCCAAACTTTCACTGAGAGGAGATTCCCCTTGAAACAAGAAGAACAGCCAATCATTTTAGACAAATTATAGTAATCACCATTGTAGCTGGAACCTTTGTCCATATCCCATGGGATTTGAGGGAAAGGATTATGGGATGCAAAAGCCCTGAGAATTGCAAACAGGAAAGTGCAGGATTTTGAGAAGGGTTCTTCTTTTGCAGGAAGCTCCATCACAAAATCATTTGCTCAGGGCTAGGGGAATGGACATGACTGAATGAAATGTGTGTCTGTTTTGCAACACAAGCCTAGCCTGACATAAGAATACTGGAATCAGAAAATTTAGTGGCAATCTCCATTGCTGTGTCTTCCCTGGATTGTTGTGTTTATCCTGTGTTGCAGCAAAGGTAATTGGTAAAGATAATATTAGGCAGTCAAGGGAGATCAGGTATGGAGAAGAATAGACTTTTAGAGGAAAAAGTTTATTTTTCAATTAACCTCTTACTTTAGAAGTTTTGCTTTTCTCCATTTCTGTAGCTGTATTGCCACTCATTTTGTCAAAAAGATCTCAACAGTTGAAAAATGCATTATTCCTTACTGGCTGCCTTCTTACTCCTGTGAATGGTATAACAAGAGTGCAGGTAGTTCTTCAGTATTTTATTTTTTGTTTTGGGGGTGGGGAGTGGAGTTTGGGTCGTGTTTTGGTTTTTAGGTTTTTTTGTTGGTGTTTTTTTTTTTTTTTATTGTTATTTTGGTTTTGGTTTTTTGTGGGTATTCAAAACTAATGCTTGAAGATTTCAGTTCTCATGACACAAGCAACTTAAATCAAATTGTCAACACATGCACTAGACTGTCAGCATGAAAAAATATTGATTCTACGATTGCACTGCACAAGCATATTAAAAACATAGGTATGTTCACATCAGCCTTCAGTCTTGCAAAAATATATTGTGACTCATAGGAAGGAGTTTCTTTGTACGTGTATTTTGGTTTTAACCTAGACTTGATGAATAACAATAGTTTAATAGTCATATATTTCTTAAGTATTGAATACTGACGCTTGGGAAACAATAACTTTCTATAATGATAGAAGTAAATAAATACTGTTGTTTTTTTTCTGATTTGAACTCTACATATTGATATATAAGAAGTCGTTACAACTGTGTCCATTACCATAACTCAACTTCACACACTCTGGGAAATGTTTTAAAGCTGAACAGCTAAGGGTTATCCTGAATGAAAGTTCTTTGGACAAGCTGATATAACCAAAGACTAAAATAAAGACAGGGTAATTTTCTGTCCTAGACTCCTCATTTCTTCTTACAGTATCGTCAAAACACTATACATAATGCTTCCATCATCTAATTGTATTTATCTCATAATTACTATGAAATAACAAACAACAACTCATGAAATTGTAAATACAGGACGTTTGCAGAAATCAATAGATTTCATTTCATTCCAAAGAAAAAGTAAAAATATTAAAATAACAAAATATAAAAGAAATAATACTAACTTTGAAAACCAAGCAAATTCTCCAGGTATCTGATCAAAAAGAAAAAGCTTAAAGAACATTCTTTGGTTGCATGCTTTCTTTGTATGTTGTTGTTTTACTTATTATATTTGATCAAGTATTTTTTTTGTTTGAATGAAAAATCTTCTGTAGTGAAATATCTGGATACCCTGGTGTGTGCCATAGCCTGATAGACATTTTGTCCTCTGCTAGTTCTTTCAGGTCATATGAAAGCCAATCCATGCTAAGCTGAAATCAATAAACTTAAAATGGACAAATCTGCCTTTAAGCAAATGCCAATATTAATTTCTAGTTAAAGCTAAAATATTAGCAAATATGATCTTCCTACTAGGAAGTCAAATTTCACCTTTTAAAACCCTGTTTAAATTCTAATTTAATTCAATATAAATATTAAAAAAACCCCCGAAACACCAATTTACATTTTAATTAAGGAATAATTTCAAAATGCTTGAGAAATCAGCAATATCAAAGTGAAATTCAATAATAGGAGAATTTAAAATATTTGTCTCTCTCTCACTGTTATTTACTTTTTACCCCTCAAATTTAAGGTTTGTCAGTTTTACATTTCTGTGCTGTGTATTGGTTTTGAGGTGGTTATTCTACCTGTTTCCAACAGGAAAGCAAGCAAGAAGTCAGAGGGAGGAGAACAGTAAATTTTCCTGTAAATTATAGGGCTATAATAGCTCTCCAAATCCAACTAACTAGGAAGGGATTGTGTGAATATTAAAGGACTTTGTAATAATACATTAAGAAAAATGTGTGTGAATTGTAGTATTTTACTAGTGCTCACTTGTAATCAGTATCTGATTTTTGACATTATCACCATTGTAATACAATTTTACAGTATGTGGCTGATGTAGAGCATGGCATAGGTTTCATAAAATACATAGCTTGGCAAACAGATAATTTTTCAGGAAATTAAGGGCACAAAGTTAAGAAATGGACATGTTTCCAGAACATGACAAGGTGTTCAAATCCTCATGAACATTAATTTATTTTTCCACAATATACTTGCATACTGGCTATCATTGCTTACAAATTATATTGTTATTTTTGTTTCAGGTTCTACTAGCCTATTTTTTTTGTTTCAGTGATACATCTTTTTAGCAATTAGAGTGTTTTCATTTCATTTCCATGACTCCACAATGGCCTGCAGGACAGGACAGAATCGAAATCCTTACTGTTTTTTGTACTAGGCAGCTAACAACAAATTCTTGTAAGACCACTGCCATAACAGCAGGTATCAAAACTGAATCTACTCATAACTGCATTTTCTCTCCAATTCTGCACTGTAACTTCACCTTCTGAAACAGTTTATCTAGTACTGACAGAATTATTGGTTTCTACTTTCTCACTTATAAGGGAAGTTCAGATAAGGGCATTTATGTCTCCGTTACAGCTTTATATTTATTGTGATATTGCTTAAGTCTTTTCTCAATTGAATAGATATAGGTTTTAAAATTAAGGTGTAACTAGTAATATTAATTTTTTCAATGAATCAGGACTAGAATTCCTCCTACTGGGCTGCCTTATTTACATGTCAAGTCGTTGTTACATGAATAATTCTACAATCTTGACTATTCTGTGGAAGCCTTTCTAAATCATCAGGCTACCAGATACAAATTAACATCAGAGAGATGTTAAAAGCTTTCACATTTGACTCTTACACTGAATATCTGAAAGAAGAGGGATTTTGAGGGGAGCTGTATCCAGTAAAATGGTGACATGTTACATGCTTATATCCAAGAAGTTTCCTAATGGATGCGCTAAAAGAACTCTCCCACTGTTTAAACATAAGCCACAATTACTTACACACACAGGTTTTCACAAGGATCAGTTCAAGTTCAGAACACAAAAAGACTAGCCTAGAAGCAGCACTCCTTTTCTTACAGGAAAAAAATAGGGTGAAATAACAAATCCTTGAGATGCATTAATTTCTCTTGTTGCACTGAATAAAATGTAATAAAAGAAAATAGTGCATAATGAAAAAATGAGAACAAATAAAACAAACTCCCTGGTGCCAAGAATTCTTTTCCCTATTGGTAGGAGATGAAAAGTGGAATGCTTCTGACTGTAATTATGACTACCTGGATGAACAGTATGCTTCGGCAATATTGATATCCACCACATCCTTATGACATATCTCCCATGAATAGCAATTCTACAGAATTCCTAAGAAAGTGTTTGAAATATTTTTTTTTTTTTTTATCCTCTTCTTATCATCTTATCACAGAAACAGTAGATTTCCTAGTATAGAATATTTTCAGGATCTTCAAAATAACCTACACAAAAACTCCTTGTCCTTGAAGTAATTTTAAAACATTACCTGTAAGGATCTATTGACTCCATTCCTGCTTTATACTGTCAATCAAACTGTTCCAAATAAGGATCATACACGAGAACTGAATATTGAATTCCTTCTTATTCAGGGATAATTGACTTCTCAAGTGCGCTGTAAGTTTAGCCAATGTGAAGGGTGGAGTCTCATCAAAGTCAATGGATCCCTGCCATTTTATATCAGCTGTGGATTTAACCAATGACTTCCTTGTCTGTTTATGGCTGTGATGTCCAGAATTGCCTGGAGACAGCCTACTTCAGAGATGCCTCACAAAACTCTGGTGAGACCTACATTATAATAAAATGGCTATACACATACATAATCTAGGCCATATTGCCAATTTTTCTTATTATTTCCAACTGTTCATTAAATACACAAATAATTCCTGAAATCACTGTTGCCTTCTATTTAAAAACCCATTTGTGTTCTATTTTTTTTTTTTTTTCAGAAAAATTTTGAAATAATTTTCTTCTTCTGAACCACATACTCTGTTGACAAGCCATGAATTATTATTTTGGATCTAACTGAGATTTGTAAATAATTTACTTCAAAAGAACTATTCTACTTTGTTGACAACAAAGTTAATTGTCAACAAAGATGGAAATGTGCAAACAGAGACAGCATATTGAAAAACATACTGCAAACACACAGGGAAAGCTAGACTTAGATCACAGGAAACAAAATGTGTTTGCAGAACAATTTGCATGTAAACAAACATGATTTTAAAGGAAAAACAAAGCAAACAAAGCCCAAAAAAAACCTCAAAAGTTTTTATATAGTCCTGTATCTATATTATGAGGCAAAAAACCCCTCAGTATTAAGGTGACCAGAAAATCTTTGGGAGATTAAGAATTAGTCCAATTACACTACCTGACTAAATAGAATAGGCTCTGATTGTTAATAAGATGTTGCTGAGAGCTGCTACTTCTCTGACCTAAGGAAATGTACAACAGAAAGACATAAATTTGAGTGTAAAGATAAGTTTGAATCTTAATAGGATCCCAGGGCTGTATTTTACTGATGTGCTCATTCTTATGGCTCTGCTTTGTTACCATTAGGTTTCATACCTCTAACACAGCTTTTCAGATAAATATTCCTCCAGTGAGAGCTGTAAACAGCAGCCTTTCTGAGTGATGGCAACTATGAAAAGTAGTTGAGATGAAGCAGTCACATCATTTAATACCAAATGGATAAGTCATTTCACCCACAATGTATTTCAACGCAGAAGATAATTCATTAGGGTGATTCCCTCTGCTTATTCAGACATGCCCCATTCCCATCCATCACTTGTACAGGATTGAATAACAGTATAATAGAAACAAAAGCCCTTGTCAAGGTGGCATGGGATTCTTGTCTAATACCCAACTAATAAGAATGAACAAGGTCAAAACAGAAGCTAATTTGCCATGCCAATTTGAAAAGTGCCAGTGTGCTCCTGAGTTGGAAAGTCTTTATGCCTGTATAAGGATGTACGTATTCATGTGAAACCTCTTAAATTGTGCATGTTCTTTATGCTCTTATTAAAAAGGCATGCTTTCTTTTCAGCTCTAAGGCTGGGAAGCAGTGCTCTGTTCCAGTTAGTCAGTCAAAGGGTGGGTTGTTCCTGTCAGCAGTTCTTGTCAGGAGGAACGAAGTATGTACCTGTGCTATATAAGCAACCCTTTCTAAATGAGACTACCTCACATGAACACCTGACAATTGCTTTGGCTGTTGTCATCGACTTTCTGTTGCATCCAAATCTATCACACTTTATGCAAAAGTAAAGAGGTTGTCATGGCAACTTTGTATTCCTAAACTTAGTAAGAGGGAGAAAAACATAGATCATTTTGCCTTTATAACATTTTCTTAGCATTTTTTTTTTTGTCTTAATAAGGGAAACACTCTCCATTAGACACAAATATAAACAGCAAATATCTGCTACTAAATTTCTATTTCTTTATTATGTTTGCCATGAAAATTTGTTCCTCATCCCCTAGAATTTAATATATATGTATAGTATAAATACATAGATGTGTTATAATATTTTGAGAAAGATGATGAAGAAAGGAAACTGAAAAATTCTTGCCAAAGGATACCAGTAAGTCAAGGGTTCTACTGAACAAGAAGATTAGACATTTAAAAATAAGGTTTCCAATAGGATTTAAAAGCTTTAGACACCCATCTCTGATTGAATTCAACTCCCTTAGGCCCTTGGGAAAATTTCAACCAAAATGGTTAACATAAATATAGATGGACAGGTATTTTTTTCTCTCAGATAAATTAAGATAATAGGAATAAAACATCAAGCTTTAGGGCACAAAGCAGCTGGCAACTGATTGGAATAGAATAAGGTTTTCCTTTTATGAAAATACCATTGTTACAGCTTGTATTTTTTTATTCTATTGGTTTATTATTAATGTTTTTAATATTGATAGTTTGTTCTGGTGTTCCCCCATGTGTACCCTCAAATTGGCTTATCTCTGAAAGCTGTATCCTCCCCTAAATTACACTTTATGGTAATCCCTTCCCTTTGTTTTTGTCCCTTCCCTATCAGTCATTGTTACCCTGCCCCTTGTTCTGGTCCCTTCCATGTCACTCCTGCCTTGAGCCAATCCTTCCAATGTCCCCCCCAGTGTTCCTGGGGGCTCCCTATCCTCAACACCCCGCTGGGACATGTGACCTGTCCTGCCACCACCTTCTGTAATTGGCATCAGGCCAATACTGTGACCCTTCTCACCCCTGCTCCTGATGCTTCCCCACTGGTTTGTGATTTGTACCCATCCCCAGAATTGCCACAGTTTTTAAACCTGTGCCCAGCAGGGCTCAGGGCTCTCCTGTTGTGATCCCTTCAGCTCCAATAAACCTTTCCTGATGGAACCTCCTACAGAGAGCCTCCTCCTTCTCCTTTACCTGACCCCTGCCGTGGCTGGCAGACCCTGCACTGTGGAGCAAGTGGCTCTAAAGGTTCAGCTGTTGGTAAAACGCAATACCATGGATGTTCCCCACTCCTGCCACAGCACTGGTGTGACGAGAGCTAGCCTGGGATCCAGTGGGCTGTGTCATACCATAAGTACTCTCTTGGTTCCTACTACATGCGATACATACATTAAAGGGATTTTTTTGATTATTAAGCATACTAGTTTTCAAGTAGCTTAATTCTTAGGTGCATTGCATTGACTGAATGGGCAATATTCTCAAAAATTCTCAAAACCCTTTGGAGATTGTTTCTCTCCCTTTTTGACTGCATGTGGCAGTTATACACAATACTTATATTTGACTTTTGAAAGCCTCTATGTCAGTAAGTGAAACTTCAGAGAATAATGAAAATGCTTTCAACTAAGATCAATACCCATGTTAGTGGTCATTCACCTCCAAGTTATCCTCACCTGTGTTAATAATGGCTTGCATTTTCTGAACAAATCCATTTGCAGTGGTTTCAGCAAAAGAATTTTATCAAGAAAGCCCATTTCTTTCATTTGAGATCTAACACACTGTTTTAACAAATTGGTATCAACTGGATTCGGTTTGCACAATTTTAAACTGTTGAGTTTTCATTTTCATGATGTAAGCCATTTGTAGTTAGAAAGATTGACAGTGTATATTCTGTTTTCTTTGCTTTTGTAAGTATAGCATTGCATAATTGCATAGGACCATGCACTCATGTTTTGACTGTGATATTTCTTAACTCATGCTTGTTTTCTGTATATTCCTCCTTAAACTAGTTCAGTAGACCTTCCTGTGCGTATATTTACTTAATTTAAAACACATTGAAAACCTAAAAATAAAGTAATAAATACACCATAATAATTATAATGATAAATATCTTGGTTTTGTATCTGAAAGCTGTGAAATTTAAGAAGGCCTTCAGAAGAATTTTATGGTCATCTGTGCAGGCCAGTAATATAGCACACACTTGTGGCTGTAGATATAAATATTACATTTGATGTTAATAAGGGTGTTAAGGAGTTTGGATATCAGTGATGAATTTCTCTGCTGTATCACAAATATGACTGATCACTTGGGAAGTTTTCAAAGAAACAGGAATCAAGTTTCTAAGACTGCATAGTTATATATGCTTTTTATTTAGGCAGTATAATTTTTTGAGATGAAAAGAAAAAGAAAGTTAAATAGAAGGATCACATTCTCTATATCTACTTCAGTAAGAAAAGAAAGAAAATAAAATGCATATTAGGAAACTACAAGCTATAGAATTTATATAAGCTATGATTCTATTTCAGAATAAATTTTAACTACTACTATTTTCAAAATAAAGTAGAAATAGGATCAGCCTTTGAAAACCATCAATTTCAATTAGACTGGCAGAATCTGGACCACAATAAATTAAAGAGGAGTTATATGAAATATTGAATAGATTTTGATCATGGTATGAAATAGATACTATTTTATTTATGACAGATATTATTTAATTTATTAAGAACTCACTTATGGGCCTGGCTACAAGGCCAGATGAAGCTGAAAGGCAAGCTAAACTTTTTTTGCCTGACTGAGATTATTTGCATCATTAGGCGGGCTACTTCAGGGTAAAATTACATAGGTAGGTAGGTAGGTAGATAGCTAGATAGCTTGCTAGCTAGATAGATGCATACATACATAGAGAGAATTGCTGCTAATCTGTAATTTTTCTTACAGTTTTAGTGAGAAGTTAATAAATAGACAAAGATGAGGTCTTTGCCCTTATCTAGTGACCAGAATGTAGTTTTAATTTGGTTGAACAGTTTATTCCTGCCCAGCTCCAGTACTCTAGAATTCCAGTAATGCCGCCAGAGAGCACCTCCTTTTCTCCAGGCAGTTTGCTGCTGATGATGTCATACCCTCAGGCAGAGACAGTATAAGTAGCACTGGAAGATGAAAAGTTCCCTGCCCAGAGGAGTCTGCTGTGTGTGGAAGCCTGTGGGTGAGCCATGGTTGGAACTAGGAGTGACACAAATTGAATGTATAGATATTTTCATTTGCATACTTTTTTTATCATGACACTAATAAGTAGTCAGCAGCACAGAGGTGTTATGGGAGCAAGATATGGGCCAAGGTAAAGGCTATAACATTTGATTTCCTTCTTGAACTGCAACTACTGGGATTTTGGAATTGTAACAGCAGGTGTTTGTGTCTGGAGTGGCACAGATTACATGGTATCAGGCACAATGATTAGACTCAGTGAGACAGGGTAGTAAGTCAATTTACAGGTGCAATGCAGATAGAAATACTGAGGGTTATGACAGATATATCCAAGAAGATTGCATTACACATTGTTATCTAGTGCAGAGCACTAAGGGACTGTAAATGTTGAAGAGTTGATGGTGTATTTAGCATATGAAAGTCAGATTTAAATCCTAAAATTTTCCATCTTTGCTGTAAACAGAAAATATTTTTCTTTCTTCCCAGGTGGTTTGCACAATTTAGATATATTGCTTGCGGGATTTACAAGGAACTCATATTCACCTGAAATGTCTATTTCCATTTTGTATCAAATGAATAGTAATTACACAACATTGGGCTAATCATAACCAGCTGTAAGAAATACATTCAGTTTTGGAAGAAAAGTAGAAAATTTATAAAAGATAAAAGTTATAAAGGTTATACAGTATATAGAAATACTAATTTCTGTATAGTGTTACACAGTAAGATTTCACAGCAGAAGTAGCTGAGTAACAATTGACAATGCTTGGAAGAGTACCAGGAAATGGCAACAATTGCAAATCTTCTTTCAATGGTACTTCTGCTCATGTTGGTGGAATGTTCCTGTGCAAAATCTGCCAACTGTCTTTTAAAATTACTAATTGAAGCCTTCATATGTATATACAAACTCTTTTGTTTAGCAAATACTTATTTAGAAACTTTCATACTAATAGTGGATAACTTTTGATATTGATTTTCTTGTATTCGATGAGTTTTTTCCTTATATCCTCATATCTTTAAGGTACTGCTTTTTTTAGTAATCCTAATTTCTGCTCACATTTTTCCTTTCCTCATCTAGTATGGATTCTTGCTTTGAAACTTAAAAAAAAAATTTCCATCTACTCAATGAATTTAGGAGAAAATCAGCCAGAAACATTACACTGGAAACCTACTTTCTATATAAATCTGGATGTGGCTTCATAGAAGTTAAGATATGTTTCAGGTTAGAGTAGGCTGACTTCCACAAGAGCATAAAAATATGGACAGAAGTCATAGGTCAGTCTCTAAAGTCACCATTCTGACTGAGAAAGGTATGAAGACGCATTGTGATGTAAGGGACCTTTAAGTGATGGGGAAGTTGTTTCTACCTAAAATTGTCACTTATATTTTTAGGAAGGTGCAGAGAGGTCAGGAAGGTAAAAAACATGTTTCTTCATCTTTTCTGTCTCTCTGCCCCACAGCATATCAAATCAGCTGCAGTTTATTTCAGATCTTCAGCCTGGTTCCATTCTTTGCAACGGAATAAAAGTTTCAATATCTCATGCACAAGAAAGTAAGGATGACATTAGTCTAGTTTACAGTCCTAGTTTTCTGTGAGATAAAAAGCTAAAGACAGCTGGAAAAAAAAAAAAAAGAACCCTTAGGATGCTATTGATGTTATATTTCAAAATAACAGATTTAGAAAGTTTTGTTGGATAAAAACATTTGAGAACATTTCGTTACTACCCCAACCATTAATCTGCACATTACAATTTAAACTCTTATGTGTATGTGAAGTTAAAGAACAAGTTGAGTCACATTAGAGCCAGGGTAGTATAGCAGATTCCGAATTGTATTGGGACACAGACAATAAACTTCTATGTCTGTTAAAATAAAGCCGTTATTCATATGCAAGGAATTCAGTGATATTTTTTGTATATTTTTTTTTTTTTCAATTTGTAAAGGTAATATATAAGAAACAAGTTATTTCCCAATCTGAATAACATCTAAAATGTCAGTGGTTTAGGGTTGTCCCCTTGAAACTTCCAAATTCTCCAAGCATATTCTTGGTGGAGATATGAGAGGAGAGGGAGACAGAATGAAATCTCATTGCTTCAACAGTGTAGTTTCAAATAATATTTGTTGGTTGACCTCACATTAAAAGTGTAAAAATATTTATGATTAAAATGCAAATGACTTGAAATAAGATACCTGTCACAGTCCAAATGTATGTAATAAAGCAATTCCTAAGCTGTGTCAGTTTCATATTATCACACTTTTTGCTTCTCATTTATATTTTGGAGAGTGATGGATGGGATTGTACCAGTATTAAGTGTGCTGGTCTGCAATAAAAAGGCACAGAGTTGAGAAGATTTGGATTGTAAACTTGAAGCTATTCCTCTCACATAAACTTTTCAGACTTGTGCTCTGTCTGTTTGTGTACTTATTTTTAGGCTTGTTTTTAGTTGCATGTAATCTTATGGTAATTAAAGTTGCAGCTATACTAAAATATCGGCAAATTTCCCAAGTTCACTGTCTTCCATTTCCATTTTTTTTCCTCACTAAAGAAGAGTCCTCATCTCAACAGCTGTGAATATTAATGTCTGCAATATTATATACTAAAAAATCCTGTGTTTATATTCCCGATTGTTTTATTGTACATTTGTCTGTATTCTTCACGTCATTTCACTATATGCTAAATTTCATGTTCAAATATGTGCGCCAAACCTATGAATTTTCTACTAGCTTGTTCTCCAATTGGCATTGAAAGCCTCTAGCAGAAAAGCTGAAAGTTTTCTCACTGAAATAAATGAAGACATGAATACAAGGACAGACACTATTATATAAGAGAAAATCATTGTAAGATATGTAATATTTTATTGTTTAAAGAACAAAGAAAATAAATAATTTTAGAAGTTAATTACAGAAATAAGAGTAGAAAGTAAATAAGTAGCTTGATGGGGTCTGTAATATCTAGTACACAACAGATTGTGCTTAGAAAAGAGTACAGAACTAAGTGGCATATGATCCACTGTGAAATTTCAGCTTTCTTTCAATTTTTATATAGGCAGCAAATTATTATATACACTATCTTTACACAATATCACTCTTGAATTTCCAGTCAAACAAAATAGGACATCGTTATGAAAAAAAAGCCCATATTGTTTGCTTGCTTTAAAATTATTTCCCAGTTGCAAGTTGGTATAAGTGTGGAGGTACTTAGAGAGACCTCATTTGGTCTGTATGGAAATAAAAGGTCGATTATTGCAATGAAAAATTTAATCTAGATTGATAGCAAATGGAGTCTGAGTGTTCATTGACATTGTTGTGCTCCAGATCCTAAAACCTGCATAAATTAACTAAAAATTGGGCACAATTGGGTGTTTAGCTAAAAGGTCTGTTTGAATAGTTAGTTAAAAATAACTATACACCAGAGATTACTCATTTTTCTCCTCAGAGATAGGAAAAGTGACATGTTACACAGAGAAAATTGAACATTAAACTATCTCATAGATTTCTACAGGCAAGATTTTATTTTTAGGCTCTCAAGTTCTGTTGATTTATGGTGGAGAAGATTAAGATTGATTGACAAAAAATGATCTAGTCATAAAATCTGAAGATGTCTGTCTAACTTTCAGAGGGCATCTTAAGTGTAACATACTGCTATGTATCTTTTCTCACTGTTGTGAAAATTACAAGAGATAGTGACATTGTGACTATAGTCAGATGGGAAGAAAAATTCAAGGTGTGTAGGCTCTTAAGTCTACAAAAATGTATACACATGCTACTCAAGGGACAGAAAACATCAAAACCAGTTGATTTTATGTTGCATGCTGTTGGGAAGAGAGGAGTGTGAGAGTGAGTATGTGAGTGTGTAAAATAATCGCTTTGGGTGAAAACCCTAATCTTGTTGGTTCTCCAAGAAAGACCAGTATCCAAATCCCCTAAGACGTTTTAATTTATTCTGGTTTTCCCATGAAATTGACCTGATATGCAAGCCAATTCTATTTTGAATGGTTCCACCACACAAGGGTTATATTCCCTAAACCCATTGTTCCTCTCATTTTATCCCATGTTCTGATTTTCTTTATTTTTTCAAAAGTTACAAATTAGTGAGTGTCCAAGCACCTATTTTTATTCTGATATTATTTTTAAGCAAATAACTACAGCTACCAGTTCTACCTTATTTAATCTTATAATTAACTAAATGTTGAAAATATACACACTAACATGAGGAAGAACTTCAGAAAAAGAGCAAAATAAAGTAGCAAATAAAGTAGCAAAATAAAGTTTGCTATGTAACAATTAACCAAGGCTAAAATTGGTCACTTTACCAACCAGGTACAAATAAATTGTGGAGTGTGATATGTTTGTGATATTTCCAAGCAGGAAAACAAGAAGTATATAACTAAACTTGAAAAAAACACACCGATTTGAAATCCTTTTAGCTTTGATCATATTCTAGTAGTCCCTGACCCAGATGGATCTGAATCCTAAGTGTCTGCAACTCAAACATTTAAAAAATATGTTGAAATATATAAATATATAATATAAATATAAATATAAATATATATTATATTTTATATATACTTATATATTTATATAATATATATGATATATATTATGTATTATAAATATGTATATTTTATATCTATATTTATTTATTTATATAAAATATAAACAGATATGGAAGCATATTTTGTGTTGTGGGTTCAGCAGCATGGAAAAACTTATCTCTTCCATAAAAATACCACAATCTACTTTTAAAATTACAATTATGAAAACGGTCAATGATTCCCACAGGGTTGTTTTGTTCTTACAATAGAGGAAGTCACATTATGATGAATGGTCCAGAATAGTTTCCTTCCTAACTTCTTTCCAGGACAAAAATGTCATGCAGTGATTTGAAGTTGAGAAGAGAATAACTCCATTCCATGGCAAATTAAAATCAAGTAATGATGAGATTGTATTCCTACCACTGAAAGTCGACTCTCCTTCAGAATATAGATCAATTTCAGCCAGAATTATATATGGTAAACTGAATAACTCGTCTTTGAAAGTTACCATTGTTTAGAAGTTTCCATGGATTCCAGAAAACTATATGTGGAACCAAAGAGAAGAAAGTATACAGGGCAGAGGTGATCATGATGATAGATTCAGAAATTATCTTCTATGCTAAATACCACATACCCCAGAGGAAAACACATCTCAAATTTATAAAATCAAGGTGTTTTCAAGCTTTCAGGTGCTTTCAGAGTTAAATTCTAATTTTCTTAACTGTCTAATTTTCTTTTAGGTCATCTAAAACCAGGTCTTGTGTTGGAGATGTAAAATCCTAAAATGTCAATAAATATAGAACACTGATACAATAAAGCATGTTTTTTACCTTTAACATTGAATGCTCTGTAATGTTAATTATTTATATATTTGATTCAGTGAAATTCAGAATACAAGACTAATCCATTCAAAATCACAAAGCATTACCATTAAACCCTGTTGTTTTTTAAAAATGTTCAAATAAACAGTTACAAGAAGCAGAACTGTAGGAATAAATACATCACATTTAGCTATTTTGTATTTCTATTTATTTCCTTTATAAGTGTGATTGTTCCTTACATTACAGGAGCCCCATTTTCTTTCCTTTTCATTCTACAATTTTGTAAATAAGCATGGCTATTATAGAAATATATTGTTTCTTATCCAGAGAATCTCTTTTCATAGCTTTATCTTGTTGATAAAATAATTTAGCATGTGATTTTATCTGATCCACAAGTCTAGGATATTCTCACAGAAGACAATAATCCAATTGGGAAGAATGTTCCCATGATGTATTTAAACAAGCAGACATGACCCACTCGGTCAGTTTGTGACTGACTTAGTGTTTCTCTGAACAACTTAATGACATTGCAATGAAACCACAACCAGCAGATACTATTCCCTCCTTTTTTACAGGTGTTTTGGTGCTGTAAACTCATCATCCCTTCTTTAATTCTTGTCACTTCTTAAGCAGTGCATTGACTGCATTGTAGATTCCTAGATCAAGCTTCCCTCAAAAGGCACATTAAAAAATTAAATATTTTCTTAATCCCTGTAACTCTTTCTAGATTCATTACATTGATTGTACTTTTCAAAACAGAAGTGTTTTTCATACTTCTTATGTACTGAAAGGTTTGTTAGGTTTTGTTTTTTGTTGTGTGTTTTTTTTCCTAATAGATATCATTGTAATTTTGAAATGCCAACTCATCATAATTGTACAGAGTACATGCACTAAGTTTTGACATTCAGTAAAAGGTGATAATTTTGATCTATACTTATGACATTATTAAATACTGGGAAGATAAATTAATTTGCAGTGAGCAAAACTGGGAAATTCAAGTTATTAATCATTAGATATACACAAAGAATAATTGTTAGCAATCAACTGAAGAGCAAATATTTAATATCTGAGGTTTGCCTACTTTATGTACCATAGATTAAGTCTGTTGTTTCCCAAAGCTATTTGAAAGGCATATTTGCCTTATTATGAATATGAAACACTGTAGCTTGCTGGCAGGTCACAATTTTTAAGGATCAACAATGAACTGTATGTACGTATGTATTTCTTTTAATCATCTATTTCTTTTAATCTTCTTGATCACAATGATTCTGTGATAGGAAGAAATAATCTCATCATTTTTCAGGAACATCACACAGACTCCTTTAGAAAGACACCATTATATGTATCTGCTTTTCACTTTAGACAACTTCAAAACAATAATTTAAAGAATGCAAATTATCTCCTTTTTTATATTAAACAGTGGTCCTTTCTTTTCTCTTTTTTATTTTTTTTTTGTTTGTTTTGACACTCACTGAAGAACTAAAAATAACACATAGATCATGCTGACTTATTTAGTGGGACATCTTCATGGATAATTATATATATGTAAGTTTAAAAGATATGAACCTAAAAAAAAATCCTATAATATTAAAGAGATGTATAGACTTCTGTGTATCATATCAGGCTTCTTTACATTCTGAGAAGAAAGACAACAACAACAAAATCTATTTGAAGCTACAGCAAAATCACTAATTGCAAAAGATTTACTCAGTTCAGTTTATGTTGCATGAATTACCTGCTTTGTGGGAGTATTTTTAGGTCAAGGAAATTTAAAGCTGGTGTAAGGTTTGCAGTGATATAATATGAAAGTTGTGTTCCTCTCCCCTTCTCCTCCCCACTTCTCGCCTTGCCTTGCCTTGACTTGTCTTGTCTTCCCTACCCAGAAATAGTGACAAATTAAATAAAATTATCAGATATTTTGGATACATTTATTACTAAACCCTCTGTAGTGTAGCAAATTATGTAGTATGAAGTTACAATTGAAAATGTCTTTCAAGTGTGTGTTTATCAGTGTATTCTAATGTTGTGATGACATCACACAATACACTTGGATCACAACAGTATCTCATAATTTTGGTAACTGGTCATGAATGTTGCTAACTGACATAGTATCTTAAATAAAGGTTTATAATTTGCAATCTTCAATATTTATAATCTCTTCAAAGGAAAAATATGTACAAGGATGATCGTACCACCCGTCATTTTCTAATGACTTGCTTATATGAAGCCAGTAATGTCACAATTATCAGGTTGTTCATTTCAAATTGATTTTATGAAAATATCTTTTTATCTTTTTTACCCCAAAAATAGTCACTGCCTTTCTTAACCAGAGTGAATTTTAAATTGTGACTACACATATTTTGTTCTCATATAAAGCTACTCATGTTTGCAGCATGCTCTATTATACAAATGGAACAAATTCACCCAATGGAATATTCCCACTTAAGAAATTAATTCCTCTACTAAGAAAACATGTCTTAAGTGAGTTCTGCTAAAGAAAAACATTTTATCTTTTTAATCTTATAAACCTTATAAATCTTATAAAAATCAGCTACCTGAAAGTAGCAAGAAGGAAGACATGAAAATAACATTTTCAACCTTTGTCATCAGAGACCTTTCTTAGAATTTAATGGCTTGTGAGAAACGATTTTACATCCTTACACATTTCAGGTGGTTTTTTTTTTTTTACTTCTGTTCTTTCTGTAGATAGTGTATAGTGAAATGTGTTTTTCATTATATTGACTATCTGATGGCTTTTGTGTTTTTTTTTTCTTTTTGCATATATGTGTAAGAATTTCTAATAGTGGGTTATATTTTCCACGGCATTTATTAAAAAGGTGTCAGGAATAGTACTTTCAAGAATAATAGAATCCACCTGCTTTCTGAATTCTGTCATTAATTGGATAACATTCTTGGAATGTTTCTGAATTCCAAATAAAAAGCAATGTTGAGATTAGGCATACTAGAAGACAAAACATTTAACATGTCAGAAAGCAAGAATAACTAAGTTGTTGGGATGTTTCTGGGTGTTGTTTATCATACTTTTTATGTCTATTCTTTTACTTTGCTTACAAGAGTGTTTCTCATGAAAATGTTTAAAAAATCCTTTTGTCTTTCACTACTATTTCTCTGGCCATTCTTTTTCCTTCATTTTAGCTATTTTTTTAACATTAAAATGTCTGGTGCCAGGTATACACAAATGCAATATAACATATGAGGCATTTTCTTTAACTTTCATCATGAACAAAATTAATTCTCTTCCCAAAAAAGACTTCTTCCCTTCAAAATGTTAATCTCCTCTGCTGAACAGGAAATAATGCATGTATATTTGGTTAATTTTGATTCTTAGCTTTGAGGTATGATGGACATTTAAGGAAATATTCCTTAAATGAAACTTTAAAGACTAAACTTAATTAACTCTGTGAGTCTCTTGGAGAGATTATACAAAATTCAGGACAAGATGACAAAGTTTCCCTACATGAATTTTTAATTGGAAAATATTAAACAATTTGTAGAGGAAGAACTGTCAAAGATGAGAGAGATTCAGTGGCATTAAATTCTGTAGGAAACGTTTAGAAACATGACACCTTAGGATAGCTGCAAAAGGCATTTCTTCATCTTTCTCATACCTGTGTGATAGTTATGTTGTAAACAAAGAACAAGATCCCACGTCTGTTACACAAATGTATAATTTTCTCCCAATGAGAATATAAGAGAGAAATGACACATGGCATATACACAATTTTGCTAATTTATCATGACCTTTCTCCATTGGAACTTGCACAGGATTTAACATCCATTCAAACTGGTATAATCTTGGGAAGTCATTGAACCCACCAGGGTCACTCTCTTCATCAGTGGAACAGCTCATAATAGTGATGGATATTCCCATCTTGCATTGCAAACAGACTATGCTACTAATTAAAGACTATATTCCCAAAAGGAATGGAGGGCATTTCTGGATAAGTAATGGATCCAAAAAGTAATGTAGCTACACTGTTGGCCCAGAAGGAATTTCAGGATAGTAGATAATATGAGTTCTTTTCCAGTGTGGAAGCAGGAAGCAGAAGTTTGAAATTTCATATGATGTAATTTACTTGACATCATTGGTCAGCAACTACAGAAGACAGAGGAAGAATTCAGTGATTAAGCCAGTTTTCTAGGACGAAAAAAATCCATAATTACTTATGCAAGTAAGCTCATCCTAAAATAACCAATAAAATATAGTTAGAAAAGCCATGACATGAAAAACAGAGATTGAAGTCCATGCTCCCAAGAAGACAAAATGATATAAAGAGTTGGTTAGAACAGAGACCCTCTGAATCATACTTTGACTGCTTCCAAGTGATTTTCCATTTTGGAGAAAAGGCCTTCAGCATCTTGGTAAGCAAAAAGCTGACTGTGAACCAGCAATACACCATTCAGGCAAAGGCAGGCAAAGGCTGTAGTTTGTGCAGTTTTGGACAAGTATTACCAGATGTCTGAGGGAAGTTATCCTTCCTTCCTGTTGAAGTGAGTCTAGCAAAGAACCACAAGGAGGACTGAGCGCTTGAAGTATTTGTCATATGAAGAGCTAAAAGATCAAGAGCTTTTTATCCTGCAGAATAGGAGGCTAAGGGGGAAACTTACCAATTTTTGTAAATACCTGACGAGGAAATATGCAAAACAGACTTTACTGTGTAACAGCCACTGGCAGGAAAGAGGAAAGGACCACAAAAATTATTCCTGTAAATGAGGCACAAATATCTGCCATCACACAATGGAATCACTCAGTGCAAAACTGGAGTTATCTGGCACTTCACTGGGTCCTGGGTATATTTTACCAATATGTTAAAAAATCTGAAGCTTCTCTCTCTATCTCCAAAAATTCAAAAAAATTTGATAATAAAAAATGGGTTTGGAAGGTGTACATTTCCAGGCTTTTACTGTAAAATTGTCAAGCCATATGGTCTCATTTTTTCCTTCATTCAATATCAAATTCTTTGTGGGCAACAAGCAAAATAAACCACACAGTCTCATGCTCCAAGGTATCAAGTTCTGACCACAAGTCACAGGATACCACAACAACTGATAGTGGTTTTAGATTCTTTTCTTTGTGGCTATTGTCACTGTTTAATGTACAAGTAACAGGTCAGAAGACCTGTCTGTAAAGTACAAATGCAGCATTTGACTATGGAATGTTTTTTATTCATTTTAAGGTCATTGTTGAACAGTGGTTTTAGGAAGAAAATGTTAGGAGAAATGGCACAGTAAGACATGTAAGTGACACAGCTTCTAAAGGGGGAGGAATAGTTGTAATTAGAATTAAATGCTGACCTTGCCTTTGAACGCTATCTCCTCATGGCTTTGAGGAAATCTCTTTTGAAAGAAAAAACTACTATTAAAGTTATTTTATGTACATGGCAATATGTTAAACTGTATTTAATTTTCTTTCACTCTTCTGACCTGTGCTAAAAGAAAATTGAAGTGATTTAGCACTCTCTTACATTTTTTTGAGTCATCGCCTTTGAACCTATCCTTCCTGTGAGACAACCTCCAGGAGTCAATTTATACAAAACTTCCAATAGAAAAACATCTAAGTACAATTTGAGGACACTCAAATTGTGGATGAAAAACACAAATTCTCCACAGTCTCCAGTTCAGAGAACAGCTTGAAAAAGTGAATATAAGTAGAACTTCTCACAGTGAGGCATTTTAGCTTAAACAGACCAATGCAGATCTGCCATCCACCCAACACTGAAGATGTACATAGTTAGCAGAAGTAGTAAAGAACTTTCTATGCAGCATACCTATTTTCAGTTTGAGTTAGAAAATCCAAACTAAAAGATAATTATTCCCTTGAACACCATAAAGAGAAACACTGAAATATGCATGAAATAAATCCATAGCCAATTCCTATCAATCTCAATGTTGAGATGATATGCGGAAATTGGCTTAATGGTAAATAAAAGAGGTATTATTTGCAAATTAAGGTTTTAAATATATATATATATATATATATCTAAAGCTGATTGGAAAAATCAAACCAAACAACACCATAAAATAAATTATGAAGAAAAAACTCCTGCACAGCTCCAGAAGATTTGTTGAAGCAGAATACCAATCACAGCCATGTAGGAAAACGATCATGATAAAAATCTTGTCTTGTTAGAACTTCTATCAGGCATAATTGCATCTCCATTTTTGTTCAATAGTTGCCCAGGTGTCAAAGCTATCCCTAGATTATTAATAAACTCTGTTGACAGTTGGGAAACAAGAGTCTTATTATGTGCTCAGTGTTTCATTCAGACCACATTGGCACAGTATCAGTACTGTTTTCCATATGCATTGTTTAGCTGAAAACAAATACCAAAACATATTTAAATCACCTGTTAATGTACAGGTGGATATTTTTATGGACATATGTTGTAAAAACACGTATGCATCAAAGGAAATCTACAGCTATGCCCATTAATATTGCCTGATTTAAGTGAAAGAAGCCCAAAAAAACAGTCACATGAGAAATCCCTGGGAAGAATCACTATTTGCAAATTCTATCCAAAGCTTGTGGATGCAGGGGAGACTGTTATAGCATTTCCTAACATAAAATTACATGCACCTCATGTATGACTGCTCAGCTCCATCAAATTGAGAAAAAAAGAAAAGTAGCTTTTTGAAAAATCCTAACATTACTAGTATGACAATTATGAGGATGATTATGAAGTAAATTCCTCTGTAACCAAATCAATGCTTTTTCCCTTGTCCTTCAAAATAATCTTGGTAAAGATGGCTTGCAAAGAAGGACTTGAGGTCTTTATCATATATCCATAGGAGCACTGTCTATGCTAAAATATTATATGTTCGTTTTGATTGCTAGGATGTTTGTTGTCATTCATGTTTAAAACATTTTCTTTTTTGGGGGTGTTTTCATAAATTCCTGAATATGATTTCAAGTATATTTAATTTATTCAGTATAGCCACTGGCTTTAAAAGCAAAATATTTTTTCTTCATAAATCAGTGTGTCTGATTCATGATTTATTTCACAGTTGAGAGCAATTTTTTCAACTTTGTATTTTATATTTGTTCAATACAGATGACTGCCACAAATGGTGATATAACTAGTGAAAGGAAAGATATGACAGTGATTATGAAAAAGCTAAAATCAATACCAAATCATAGCCCTACATTTATAAAAATCTTAGAAATAAATTAGTATATGTTGGTAAGAAAATATTGAAACTCTACAGATATAAGGAAGTGGTCTCCTTTCCAAATTACCTTCCTGTGTATCTTTGAAAATACCAAGCACGCAGTTGATATTGAACACTAAAGTACAAAAGAAAATTGTCTTTTGGATGCTACATATGAAAACTAGAGCTTAACAGCATCTATTAACTGCTTGCAGTGAGAGTATCACCTTATGTCTCTATGATATGAAAAGGACTCAAATCTATCCAAAATGGAGCTGTTCCCTGTGAGAACTTTCCATATTTCCCATACTTTTTCTTACATAAAAAAGCTGAACTTCACACAAATGTTCTAAAAGATCATGGACAAATACAGGTATTATAAATCCTTATCCATGTCCATAATAAATATATCTATTGCTTTAATTGTTGATAACTTGCTTCACCAATGTAAGTTCATAGTAAGGTGTCAGAATGTGATCCAGCTTGGTTGTTGCTGTCCTTGGCTCTATGATTTCTCACCGCCATACTCGTTATTGATACTATATTGTTGATTGCAGAAAGCAATTTTTAATAGCATATCTATTATATATATATAATTAACATAGGTATACTTGGTGGTCAGAATGATATTTATGATAATAGACTTGTTACTGGTGATTTTTTTTTTGCAGTATTTGTGACAATTTGCAATAAATTAAAGAAATTTAGTGGATAAAAGCCTCCGTGTCCTTGTATATTACAAAATCTGAAAATATGTTAACACCATAGCTAGGAAACAAAAAAATATTTGCATCACTTTCTTTATTTTTACAGCAGTTTGTGTCAGGAAGAATATTGAATTATCTTTTCTTTGCCTCAGTAAAAAAGCTTGGGTTTCCTGCTTTAAAATGGTTTAGACAGAATAATGTTCAAAATTCCATTTTTTAAGAAATAATTTCGGAATTCCCTAAGGAACTTTGGTTTCTGATCTCATTACTGCTAAATCTATTCTAACATTTATTTCTTTTTCCCCTCTATCTTGCTATGTATGTATCAGAGAAACAAGTGTGGGAGAACTAGACTGAGAAAGTTAAGATAAGTCAAAAATACTGTCAAAAAATCAACACAACTTCTCTTTTCTAATCAAATAGGTGAAAGATGGATGACAAATATTTTGGGAAAATCTTAACTACAGATTCCTTCCTAAAGGTTTGTTAGACAACCAGTACTGTTACTAGCAACTTGTTCTGACTTGCCTAGAGAGACAAAAAAAATACATTTTGATTTTCTTTTTTTTTTTTTTTTTTTTGCAGCATGATTTTAATTACATATTTCCAGGCTTTTAATTTTGCTTAATGAAGCTGTGTTTCCTAGAGCATCCAGGTCGTTGTTCTTGTGTCTCATTTTTATTTAATTTTTTTAGATTTACTTTTGAAAATTGAAGATATGTGCATTAAGTGAGTCTGTGTTTCTGTGTGTGTATAAGCTGTTTACAACATGCTATCTGAAGATTTTACAGTGGAGTTCCAAGCCCTTTAAAATAGAGGCTTATAATGGAAAAGCTGGCAGACCCTTAACTAGATCCATGCTACCAGTCACCACTGTAATATTACAATTTTTATAGTAGAAGTAATATCAATCTACACACTGTGTTTGTATGGTACAATGCCATAAAAATTGAAATACCATGAAATGAATTTTTGTTTCTTTATTGTATAGCGCTACAGTAATGATTTGTGAATTGAATCTGTTTTCTACAAGTTTTAGTAGCTCAAAGATTAACTCTATAGTATAACTTCACTGTTTGTGCATATCAGCAGATGTGGATTTCCTTTATTGATATATTTATGTTATGCAACTGCACATTAAAGTTTACTTTTCAAATTTAGCTCCTTAAATAACAGACACTTTGTACAACACAATCAAATAGTTCAGATGTTTTCTATAGAGAAGAATCACAGAGGTTTAAAACAGATGAGACTAATGTAAACCCCTTAAGTGTTGGATCAAATATATTTTCAGCTAAATTTAGAGCTCGGGGTAAAAATAAAGCACAGCAATGATTCTACTATCTAAATTTCTGGCTGACCAGCTATTGCAAGGTGAGGATATATGACATTTCTTTTCTTTGAGGGTCCAACAATGCAGGTGCAGCAGGATTGAAAACATTACAGTAGCACAGGACTCTTTTCCGTACATTCACTCACAGTGCCATCTAATTTGGAGACAGCTTTGGAAGGGAAGCTCTGCAAACTCTCTCAAGTTATCACTTCCCCTAGCTGTGACTACTATAATGTATGTGACTACTATAATACTGCCATCAAAATAAGGCATAATGCCTGCTGGGGCCATTCTGTAGTAGGAATTTAGTAATATGATTTTCTTACATATAAAATCTCCTGAGAAAAAAAGTCCATTTTCAGGTAGGACTCATTCATCAGTAGTTAAACATCTAAATATCTAGTCTGCTGTAGTCATCTGGGCTTATGGACTACTTCCTAGAGGAACACGATGATGTGTTCAAACAAATTAAATATGTCTGGCCTGATGGAAAAGGAAAGGAAAACCTACTTTTAAAGCTGTTTTTCACATACTTACAGATGTCTAAAGACAAGTGAGAGGAACTCGTGACTAAAAGTAGTATTAAGGAGTTCTGATCATGACTAAGCCTTATAGATCCTTCAGTAATGATGGTATTGGTTAAAAATATTCCTTAATTATGAATCATTACTGAATGATGTGACTTAAGATACAGTTTAATTATATCATTGTATCTACTCATTAACAATTCATGGGTTTGAATCACTGAATACACATATGGGAAAAAAGATTTTTTGCATATTTGCTAAGCGATAACAAGTACAATTTCTTAGACTGCTTCTTTGAAATAAATTTGATGCAACAGAATTTCCTGCCATGTATGTGTCAATATTGTTAACAATGCCCATTTCAAATCATGCAAAGTGAATCTGAGTAACAGGCAACTGAAGCTTTACAAGCAGTTGTGAAAATAGACACAAAAGCCTCATCTTACTGAGGTCACTGGGAGCTTCACAGCAGGTGAAATTATGTATTTAATAATTAGTAATGACTTGTGTTTTTGAAAAGAAATAAGTTTTCATTCCAATAGTACTGACTGTTTCTCTAGGCTAACTACCCTCTAAATCTGAAAAGTGATTTAATCTCTTCTCATAAACACCACTAGCTGTACTCTGTCTCAAATGAAAACTGTTTTATTAAATTAGGTATGAAATTATTTTGCATTTTGAATTTTATTATTCCCTGAAAGAAAAATGACAACACTTTTTCTCTCTTGTTCTTCTCTCTTTTGATGTATCAATGTTATCTATAGTCATCTCAGAAATGAGATTGTAAAAAATACCTTTTATCTTGGTGATTTGTATAAAGAAACAGTAGAACCTTGGCATCTGATGTTTAATTTGTGTGTTAAAGAGGGTTACTTTTGTACCATAAACTTAATATATATCTACCTATTACACTAAAAACACCTCATCTTAGATATATAGGATATAAGTGTCCATAAGTGTACATGCGTATGCACGTATCTTTATAAATAGTCTTCTTAGTGTCACTATCAAAAAAACCAAAACAACTCTACAATCTTAATTGAAAGTACAGCAGATACAGCAAATCTGTTTCATTCTGTCATTCTGTTTTTCCCCATTATTTTTTTTTTTTTTTTTTTTTTTTACTTCAATGCATTTTTAAAGCTTTACGATGGGCAGAGTAATGTCTGTTGCATCTTCATGCCTTAAATTCTTCTTCCCCTTTTTTAGTGAAATGATGAAAAGCTCAATCCTCAGCATTTAAACTTCTATTAATTTTTCCAGATGACCTACTTCCACTTCTTTGACATTCAAGTCAGAAGAAAAATGATGAGGGCAGAAGAGAAACAGAACTGTTTGCTTCATTAGCAGTATTGCATTTTTCCTCTGAAATAAGAAATGTTTTAAAATAATTGCTATTTTACAGTCAAAGAACACCTGTTGCATAGAGTGGTTTATTGATGGTCTACGGGAATTATAAATTTAAGGACTTATAAATGGCACTCCGCAGGATTTCACACAAAGTTAAACCTGTTTTGTCTTTTGAATGATAAGCAAACAATTAATTCTGTAACGTATTGTGGAAATTAATTTAAAAACAGATGGGTTTGCACAGATATTGAAGTGCTCTATTTTCAGCTCATGATTCTAGAAGACTAAGGAGGAAAAATAAATTTTCAAATTCCAATAGGATTTGCATAATTGCATATATGTTGTTAATTTCATCCACTGAGACAAGATATTTTTAAATAAAAAAACCTTTGAAAAAATTTGTTTAATTCAACTATTTTTTTTTCTCTAAATCAGTAAAAAATTGTTCCATTTTGAAGTATTCTAACAACAAGATAAGGGACATAACAACATTAAATAAAAATATTTTATGGATTTTTTCTTCTTCATTTTCTTTAATTCTCTTTTGTGGTCTTGTCTTTCTAGCACCCTGTTCTTTCACTTTTTCAAGATCTAATGATATTCCTCACTCTTTTGTCTAAACTATGTGATTTCCATGGTACTTTTTACCCTTTCTGAAACTGAAATACACAAAATTAGGTTTTAGGTTTTGCCTTTTTATTCCAAAAGAGCTTTGCAATCATAAATACTTGATAACATTAATAACTTTGAATTTTATGTATGTATCTTCTCTTAAGTAACAGAGTTCTTCAGTACTATTGAACCATTAAATAATATATGTATCTCTTTAATTTTATTGCTAGCAGATCTACTGCTTCCTGATTTCTTATCAAACTCTAAATTTCATATTTGGTTCATGAACTGCCTATGGAAATAATTTAATCCTTTTAAAACAAATAGCAAAATTTAGAAATAGCAAAATCAACTGTATATTTATTTTTATATACTCATGATTGAATGCTCTTATTTTTTTTTTTTTATATAAGGCACTAACATTTGTTGGCTTCTGTGATTGCTTTCGTTGGTAATTTTTTTTTAATTGTGAGTAGTAAAAGATCAAGCATGTTTTTTCTCTTAAAACACAGTTTATCTCAAATTTTTGGTACAAAAAATGTACATATATATATGCCCTTTTTATATTAAGTGCTTCAGAAACAAAAGTCAAGTGAAAGTAGAAATGCAATTAGACTAAGAACACCATAGCATGAAATAGAGATGCATATACATATTCATTTCAAATTTAGAAAGCCAGACAATCAAAAATATCCAAGATTTGTATTATGAAACATTCATTACCATCATCAGCAAAAATAACTTCTAAGGTTTTGCATGGGTTCTCTGAGTTTTCCTTGACTTCACTATTGAAATTAGGCTAGAAATATGTTTTATGTAAATACATCATTAGGGAGAACTCTCTGATTATACAGAACAGATGAAAGCTTACACTGCACTGTACAACATCAAAGCAATGTCTCTCTGACCACAGAATACACATAGTAATAGGGTACATAAATATGAGCTTTGGCTTGGGTGGCAGGGGAGGTCAAAAATTAGGTATGCAGGCCATTAGTGTTTAATTTCCAGTTTTGAGCATCATTATTCTACTGTGAATGCTGTTATTGCCTTTTGATGAAAGAATTTCTGTATTGTAATCCCATCACAGATTCAGCCTATTTGCATTACTTCTTCCTAGTGACTGGTTTCTACTGTTTAGCACCATTTGTTTAATATTTAATATTCTTTCCCACCTAATTTTGCATTATTTTAAGCTCTGTCTTACTCTGAATTATTTATTTTTAGAGTATATTCTTTGAACTCATTCTTGATAGGCTTCATCCCATCTAACTTAGTCATCTAAAAGTTGGGTAAACAGTTAAGTGTGAACAAGTTATTCAAAGCTGGCTTTATGCATGCTTGTATTCCTCTTTATTTACTGTGAACGTATATTAGGATAACTACCTTAGATATTTATTCCCTATCCATTAAAGCATAGACATGAATCATGGTCTTAGATTTCATTCTAGACACCTTATTTTAGCCCATATTTGTTTTATCAGTCTGTGTAATTACAATAATAATGAAACATGGAATATTTCATCAAGCAAGTGATCTACAAAGTAGTTCTGTGCTTATTGTTCAGTGCTTTTATTAGAATTCTGTGAAATCTCTATAGTGCCACTGGCTCAAACATCACAAAAAATACGTTTTAAATTTAAACCACACTTAAGAGTATCAGCTAATTGAAGGATTGAAAAGTCTAGAAAATCTTCTGAATCAGCATTTCTAGAAAGTAAATTGACAAAAATTAGTTATGATGATTTCAACAGAGAAGACAAATCTCTGTATGGTTGCATACTTATCTACAGTGTCATCCAGGGATTCAAACTGTATCCTTCAATACGCAGTTACTCTGTCTCACAGGTTTTCTTCAATTTCCATACTCCCAAACATCTGGATGTGATTTGTTCATCTTTCATTTCAGATTTTTAATGCAGTGCAGCTCGTCTAACAAACTCTTGAAAAAGCTATGTAAGAGCCACACTTATCACTGAAAATTTTTTCATTACCCTTATTTGTTGTATTTATTTTACATTTCTAAATGAAAGTTAATTTGTGCTGAGCAGCAACAGCACAGATTTTATAATCAATACACAATGAGGAAAATATGTGAATTCATTTTGCTATTGATTTTGGTTTATCATTTTGGTTTCAAATGAATCCTTCCCTTTATTCATCTTCAGTTAATACCCATTTCTGCTGTTAACAGATATGCACCTTCTGCCTCAGTGCCTTGGAAGATGATTCACAATAAAGCATTAACTTGAAACTATTATGTTATTCATCATATATATTGTCCAGAATATTATATTAAATATTGTGAAGTAAATAAAATTATACAGGCATTCTCTTCATGTTTTCTGTCAAGATGGAAATTTTCTGTTGTTCTGGGATATCCGTGGTGCAATAAAGAAGTTTTCAGCTCTTTCTGAGCTTCTGTATGCACTGTTTGTTCATGAAGGCACAGTCATGTTGCTTGTTTTCATCTCTTAAACTAGTTGCTTCCTCCTCCACCATATGTTGCTATTTATTTTGTCTTGTAAAGTTCAAATGCGTATAAGACTTATAGATCTCTGTATCCCAACAAATATATATATCTGACCTGTGCACATTAGACAAAATATATAGTTTTAATAGATTAGTTAACAAGGATAAAACCCAATGTTTATCAGTTAAAATACTTAAAATGCAAAATATACAAACTAGTTTTTTTCTGCTGAATGAAAGATGAAATTTACAGAGATCTCTCCTCATATTCTTGGAGGATCTGTGTGAAAGGACAGCTTCTGCTTCCAAATTACAGTATTTTGTAGAGTGTATTAGTTATTATTAGTAGTATATTGGTAGAGTGTATTTTATAGAGTGGGAGTGTATTTTGTTTCCTTATCCAGACAAAAGACATAAGAATATGTGGTTGCTTAAGGATGGCTCACTGCCAAATTCCCACCCAGATGCTCACTCACTCTCTCCACAACAGGACAGAATGGAAGGTAAGACAGAAGACATGCAAGTGGAGAGAGAGAAAGGGAGGCCAGTTACAAATCACCATTGCAGGAAAAAACAGACTTGATTTGGAGAAGGTTGTTAAAGTAGTTTATTGTTAATTAAAAAGAGAGTAGGATTGTGAGAAAAAATGTCAACCTGCGAAATGCTTCCCCACAACTCCATTATTCCAAGGCTCAACCTCACTCTTCCCATTTCTGACTCCTGTGTCTCTTCCAGTCCCTGAGCAGTGCAGAGGTAAGGGGAATGGAGATCCTGGTCAGTCCATAGCAGCTTCTCCCTGCCACCTGTTCCACCTCCTCACCTCTTCCCCTGCTTCAGCAAGGTGTCCCTGCTGTGGGATCTAGACCTTCACAAGGCGCTCCAGTGTGGATCAGGCACCAGCCTCTCTCATCAACCTGCTCTTTGCGTGCTCTCCACAGGCTACATGTCCACTTGCTGCCAAATGGGGTCCTCCAAGGGCTACAGGTGGAACTCAGGTCCACCACATCCTACATGGACTGCAGGTGAATAGGTTGCCTGCACCATGTTCCGCATGGCAATCTTCATAGTGCTTATAAAATACCTGCCCCAGCTTGATCTATTCTGGCCTGGATATCTATATATTTCTCAGAGTAATTTCTTTTCTTTGTCACTCCATGCTACCTTGTGTGGCATGTTGACATTTCTTAAATCTCCTTTCCAAGAGATGTCTCCCCCTTATCTGTGTGCCTCAGCTGCATCCTATGGTGCATGGGCTGGATCCTCCTGGAAACAGCTGTTCCCAGAGTGGGGCATCCCAAGGTTCTCCTCACAGAGGGCACAGCTTCTCCCACTGCCTGCACCTGGGCACCTGCACTCCATGCCAAGCCTTAGGAATGTTTTGCCAATATGTTAGTGAATAATCCAGCACTTATGCTCAGCAGAGGCAGGAGGAGTTTTGGCCTGGACATTCTAAAACCGTGTGTCACCCAGCATGCACCCACATAAAATCTCATTCCCCTTGTATATTAACAAAGTTCTTCCCATGTAACAAAGAGGTACAGTTCATATTCTGAGAAATACTGTTTTGGAGATTTATTTCATTTCTTAAAGAATGAGAGTTAATACATCTGTGGGGTTTTTTCTGGGCACTTTTTAATACATGTTATTAGAATGACTGTGAGAAACTGAATTCCATGGATTTTTTTAATGATTATTTTATTTTATTTTGTATTTCTGGGGGATTATTTTTACATATCTTTGTTTAATATGACTGTGGTTGATGGGGCTGTGGTTAGTTGGGAGACTTATTTGATTTTTAAAATTTTATTGCTTGAACTGTGAAAAACAGATCATCAAACATCTGTCTCCAAGTCTAAGTCTTGATTTCCTGGCAGCATGATTAGAGTACATCAACAAAACTCTACATTCACTGTGGAGGAGATAAGGTAATAATCATCTTTTTTTTCTTTCTCCTGAATTTGAATATTTGGAAAAAAACCTGTGGTCCAACCCCATCCCAGTAATTATAGAATGAGTATCTTAGTGTGAAAATAATTTTATCAGAGCAACTACAAGACAAGAATACTGAATCCATATAATCTTTATTATGCAGCTGTGTGCATATTTGAGGGCGGAGTCAAGCAGATGTGAAAATTTGGAGCTGGGACAGAGAATATGGTGGGACGTGAAGCTGTGGTGTTAGTATGGCAAATACCTGATAAAACTTCCTCAAACAAAGAGGAAATTCTGGCTTTGCTACCTGAATGTTCTTGTTCGTGTTTTGAGGCGGGAGTAACAAATAGTTATGAAATCAAATACAGAGAGGAAGTTCATAAAAATTTGGGGCTGTTTTTGACTGCAGTTTATGGAAACAGATATGAGCAAAAGGCCTAATAATTAACCACATCCTAAGGAACTGTGTGTAGGGTTGTTTCTTACATCATTGCTCTTCAGTGCTATCCTGGAGGACAAGTGTTATAATCTTCTACGAAGTGGTGAAGCAATGCCAGCTTTATAATTTTGTAGGCACGAAATCAAGACAGGAAGGTGTAAGATAAGCCACATGTATTTAAGATCAACTGTTGCATGCTGTGATGTGTAATTTATGAGAGATATCCAGATTAGTGGATTAATGGTTATAATTCAAGCCTTTGAAGCAATAAGTGAATTATAAATAATACAATGTTTGCTTATTATTGCATGTAATTAAATTTTCTTAGTTTTAATAGTCTTGATTTGAGATGAAAGGAGTTCAAGGTATACCCACTGATAATAAAAATGTATGTGTGGCAGGATGATATAATTCTGAATTATGATTCAGAATAATAGATTTAAATTCTTGTTTCTTAAAGACATTGACTGCTTAGACCTGAGAAATGAAATGACAGAGTCCTGCGGGTAGATACTATGTTAGCTCTGTGTTTTTAATATGTCAAATAAAATGGAATGGTCTTGATTGGGGCTTCTTAGTGCAAACACACAGATAGAGAAAGACATAGGAAGTTACATTATGTTATTCAATAGCATACCTTTACATGGCTACATTTTGTTATCCAAGGAAATGTGTAAAATTATGTTTTCTCCCATTACATCTCTGTTAAACAAAAATATGCTTCTGTAGAATGAACCTGAAGTCATGCAACTTACTCTTAAATACATATGAGCAAGTGTTGGCTAGGCTAGACTTTTGATTAAATTTTTTTTTCTCAATTAAAAAGCTTAGAATAATCACTGATAATACAGACTTAAGGAAATGCACATGATATAAGTTCTAAATGTAACATTAAAGTTAAGTTTTGAGGTGCTTATTGAGTTTCAATAGAGTTAATAAATAATTTAAATTTTGCGTAGAAACTATTTTGAAAAATATTTATGAAATTCTAATATGCTTAAAATATTGATAAACCCAGCTAAAAAATAGAAAATAAGATAAAGCATAGTTAATGATCTGAATAACATTAAATAATCATAAAGAATAAAGTTTTCTGTCTTTTACATCTGTTGAACACATTAATGTTAATAAAGTAGTATTTTTGAAATTGCAAGGCAGTTTAAGAAATCCTGAAACTCTTAAACGTTTGAAAACTGATAATGTTTTTTCTGCTACTTTTTTTTAATGTCTAGCCAAATGGTATCTCTGATCAGGATTCCCGGACACAATAGAAAAAACACAAATCAAAACTAAACAACTAAGTGTTCTGGAGATATAACTGCTCCATTTACTTAGTTGAAACAAAATCAGAACTGAAGCAGTTTATTGATTTAGTAATGGCACATTATTAATTGAGAGTCAGTGAAGTATATGTGTGGAATCAATACCAGGAGTACAACAGATAAAGCATGAGACTGGAGATTATTAAGCAACACTACAAATAGTGGGGCACTGGCTGCCTGCAGCACCCATCCCATGGGAGAGGTCTCTGCCTGTTGCTGGGGGAGGTGGTGAAGCCAATGGGAGGGTTGCAGGCACTGCCCAACCTGGTGTGCTCTATCTCTTCCTTCTCTCCCCAAGGTGTCCCCCTACTGACTCTAAATCAGGATGCCTCTTTATATGTCATTTGTAAGGGTTGGTCCAATAGTCACGTTCACACTAAGAAAGGTATAACAACGTTTATATGGGAAATGAAAGTGTTCAGATATACCCATTTGTGGCCATGTCAACATCCTTCTACTGATCACTGTCTTAGAAGGAAAGAAAAAGCCAATGTTTTAAATGGATTCTGAAACAAACCAAAAATTAATTCAAAATTAATTCAAAATTAATTCAAAAGCCAAAACCATAAACCCCTGATTACATTAAAAAAGATTGAGCCCTTTCTCAAGGGCTTTTTTCCTTTTTTTCTGTAAATTCCTTGACACCTTTTTTCCTTTCTTCTATATCTTTGTTATAAAAATGATGTCACATGCTGGTGAAAAAACAAATCACCAAAATTATTGACTATGTTGGAAAACAATTGAGTTGTGTTTGGTTATTACAGTTTTAATTTGTCATATAACTTATGAAAGATATTTTTAGAAGTTATGTCCTAAAATTCAGTTAAATGCAATCCACTTTAGCTCAAGTAAGCTCAAATAGCTCAAGGAGCTTAAGTAAACATGAAAAAGTTACAAGGAAAAACTGATTCTCACAGCCATTGATTTTTATTCTGAAAAACAGAAACATTGAAAAATATTTTTGACTGAAGCTGTAATGGAGTGACTTCCTTTAAAAAAAAATCAAAACAGATTGACTAAGCAAGTGAGGAATGCTGCCATAATTCACCTCATCATAAATCAAGAAGGAAGCAGCATATTTTAGTTGTTATTTGAATTGGTAAAACACATTTTACTTATCCATTTCCTGTCAACCCCTCCTCCCATTTCTACCCAGATTTTGCTATGAAATTGTTCCTTTCTGTATTGCAGATATTTTGGAATATCTTTGTGTGGAATTCAATCATTCTTGTTTTATAAATATTAGGGACATGGACCCAGTCACCTCCAGTGAACAATTTTTGATGGAATGTCTTCACACCTTTGCCTTGTAAAAGAGGTTTGTCTTCTGTGCAACACACCTGGTTCTGTCCAAAGTCTCAGGACAGACCCTGATCATTTTTTTGTTTGTTTTTCTCTTGTGGCCCAGGACTGAGTGTCACCATGCTTCCTTGGTGGTCATGGAAACTAATTTTCTAGCCACCTGAGTTTGCTACTACTTGATTTCAGGAATGGCTTCAGTATAGAGGTTTGAAAGTATGAGAAAATTATTTTCCAATCGAATTTTTTGCTTGGGATTCAGTTGTCATAATGAAGTCATTTATTAAGAAGTAATATTGCCATTCTGGCATAATATACATTTCAGCTTTATCCTAATGATCAATTCCTTCGGTTGTCTAGCTTGGGAGATTCTTATTCAAGAAAACACTGCTGAGGAATATATCTGGAGCAGTTCTCCAGGATACCAAACTGCAGATTGAGATGCAGGTTGAGATGCAAGTTGTGCTCTGGGTGGAAGACGAGAGAGACAAGAGGCTAAGAACTTACAACCCTTTTGTTAACAAAGGGCACAAAGAGGATAGTGCCAGCCAGGTAAATGGATGCTGAGAGACACAGCAGGACTGAAAACTCAGAGGAAGAAGGAGATTTAGGAGTGGTTGTACTGAGGCTATAAAAGCCCAGAGGTTCCTTTATTGGGGGTCCCTCCTCAGAGCACCAGCTGTGGCTGTTTCTGTGTTACTGCACTGTGAATAAATTGCTTTAAGGGACGAGAGATTTGAGACTCTGACCTGGGAAATATGGGGTTGATCTGGTAAGGAAACCTGGCCTGATCATGTGAGAACAGGTATGTGGGGAGTCAAGGGGGGCACTGGATCTGGTCTTTGGGAAGAGCTCCAGTCCCAGCAGTGAAATTCTCTGGGTTGGGAGTGTGACTGACAGAGAATCTCTTGAATGGTCAGACTGGGAAGTTTCCTTAGCAACACTCCAGCTCTAGAGAACTGTACTTCAGCAATAGCAGAAGAGAAAATCAAAGCACATTAAAGGACAATTTACATAAGACGAGACAGAGATAGACAAGGAGAGGTTTTCTGATAAGTTTTTTAAGTAATTGGTCATCTGTTTGCTGAATGAGACTTTCTAACCCCTATCAATCTCTAGGAAGCCCATTCTGATAAAGGGATAATGTTTATTCTGAAGTAGGGTGTCAGATAAGCATTTTTACTTATTATAAATTTGCACCCAAAAGAAGTTATTCCATTTCTCAAGAGAGGGAAAAGTGACATGTCTGAAATGCAAAAAGTGGAAGCATGTGGTAATGGTTCAACTGCCCAGTGTCATAATCCAAGAAACCAGAAGAGTTGTCAGAATACTAAGAAATTTATTGAAAAGACCGTAAGCATGGTAGTATAAATGTTCAACAAGGGGTTTTCAACTAAATTTTGGATTAATATTTGGAGCTTATATTACTGAATTCTTTCCTAAAGCACAATACCACTTTGCAAGCCTTCAGATTATATCAGAACCTGAAGTTGAGTTGCCCTTTCATTTATATTTCCTTTCTTTGTTTTAAAGTACGAAGTACTCCTGGACTTTCTCTCATTAGCATTAAAAGAAGAAAAAAATCTTTTGTTGACAGGATGAAATTAATCTTTTTAATTTTTTATCTGCATTGTGTATTTTTTTGGGATTTCTGGGGGTTTTGATCATTTGGGATTTTGGTGGTGGTGGTCCGGATTTTTTTAACTTGCCTTGCATTTTAATCTCTTAATTTCTTTGGGTGGTTTTATCCCTTCCTTACTGCTCTTCTTTGTAATTCACCACCTTCTTAGACTGACTTCTGGTGTGCTTTGGACTAATTTAGTGTTAATTGGAAGGAATGTACTCTATGTGATATCCTTTCTAAGAGAGTTTTAATATTTCCCCAAAGTACTACATCTTTTTAAAGCAATTATGTTGTTCCAATGAACAAACATCCCTTCAGTTTTCTGTAAAGGGCAATGACTTTATACCTTCTTTCTCACAGTAATTTGAACAGTATTATTGACATGCTAATAATAAACCAGATGATTCCTGGATCCTGGAAGGAAAAGTTTTGTTGTTTTCTATACCTGTGGATAGTAATCTTCTCTTTTGCTTGGGAAGTCAAAAGAACTGTCTAGTATACATCTTTCTGCAGATGGGTTGATCTTGTGCTTTCCTGTTTAAAATATTCACCTTCTCTAATCTCTCATTTTATATCTAGAAATTAAATATGTGCATGTGTAGTATCTGCTGTCCAGGGAGTCATTTCTGTGATCAGACTTTGAGGCACACAACTTAAATAAACGTGGAAATATTATTTATATTTTCATTTCTGCAGGTATTTGTTACCTGCAGTGTGTGTTTTTTATTCGTTGTTGCATTGTATTTGCTTATTGCTTTCTTTTTTCAATTATCCTGGTAATTTTTGGGTTTCCAGGAATTAAATTTCATTTTCTTCCACAGTGTAATGGAGTTAAAAGATCACTATTTTCGTGTTTCGATGAAAATATAGATGCAGAGAAGGAAAGGTTGTGATCCCGTAATTTTCAAAGATCAAACAGTGAGAAATTGAGAAACAAGAAGTATGACCTAGCTTATATGAGGAACCACAAAACACTGAGAAAATGAGTAGGGGACAGAGGCTCTGGAATCAAAAGCCTGAGGCGGGACATGCTGCCAGTCAGCATGGGGCTCTTTTTTTTTCCAGAAATAAGGAGGTAGATCTATCCATATGGTCTTTCTTGGAGTTCTTTTAAGCTTCAATGAATACTAACAGAAACAAACATGTCTGGAACAAAACATGTCTGGCTCAATATTTGAACATTTTGATGGAAAAATGATATACTAACCTGAAAGGAGGGTTTTCAGAGTATGTTCATGCTATGTTTACACAGAGCAGGAAGTTCTCTTGCCTTCCAAATAGTTCTTCTTTAACATTCATTTCTTGATCTTGAGATGGGGAATTTCCTTGACTGCCATGCATATACATAAAACATTAGTCAAATCCTCTTCCTACCAAAACCAAAACCCACCAAATTTCACAGCTATGGTAAGAAATAAACAGATGAGAATTCAAATTTCTCTCATTCCAAAATAAGCAAAATACAATATTGTATCACTGGAGATAGTTTTTGCAGTTTGGTGTTGCCTCAGCGAGGCGTGGCGACCTGGTTCGGGAATGGCACAGTCATTCATTCACCTCAGACTGCTCAGGCCAAATGCTCACGAACACCAATGTGATGAAGGACAAAATGGCAGTTTATTTAGTGTTACACAGCGTTATATATATTGCAGTTTTTGTCATCATATCCGTCTGCTTATGTAATAAGCTTCATACTATTGGCTAATTTATTATGACTATTGGTTATGTGTGTGGGGGGGTGACCCTGTCTTCCCGTACAGCGCGATATCTTCCGTTCACCGGACCCTATCTTCCACAGTTTGGTCCTAATTGATTCCATAATTATACCCTGCTTTTCCCCTGAATGTTAAACTTCTGATGTTCTCTGTATGAATATTTCTTCACTAGGTTTTCCTCAAACTTATACCAGCAAAATCTGTACCTTTGGTTTTAGCGTTCAATTTTGTGAGAAATATTCAATGAGATGTTAAATAAGAGCAGACTAAAATTAAAATATATTGCTAAATTAATGTATTCAAACTGTTATAACAAAATTCTAGAGATTTTACATGTAAGACATAGACTTAGATCTAAGCTTTTATAAGAATTTATTTATTTAGTACATAATACCTCTTAAATTTAATCTAGGTGATGAGACAAATCTAGCTGAGAAACTCAAGGAAGAAAGAAACTAATCATATACGCAGATAAATTGGGGTGCTGCATATTTTCCACACATAAAATCAGAAAATATAGTCCATGAATCATGATATCGTGTTTGCTCTAACAGATTTATAAAGCAAAAAGGCCATATTTTAATTTAATGGCTTGTATCATAAAATGTTCCATGATAAAAGCTGATTCAGTTTGCCCATAGAGGAGTATAAGATAGAGGGGTTCAAGATAGAGTTAATAACAAATAATGTTTTCTCAGCTCCAAGAAGCTGAATAAGGACAACTTGATCTCTTTGGTGACTGATTTAGTAACAGAAGCTGCAATTATCTTTACTTATGAATGTAAAAGAAAATGCAATTGCAACAGGAACTTCATTTCCTAAAAGGGAATCTGACAGGGTGAGATGTATCATCCAAGTCAAAGACAAAAATATCACAGCCATTTTAATCCGGTCCAGGAGCAGAGGCTAAACCCTCACATTCAAGGAAATTTCAATAAAATACATTTATGACTCTTGTCTTTAGTTTATTAGACATACATGAAAGAAAAAGATTTTGAAAAGAAAACAAGGGTTTGAAATTTTCTAATTTTCCATTTTTAAACCAAAACTGATATCCTATTCTTCAGAGGAAAAAGATCCACGGTCCAGTATGTTCTATACTGATACATTCATTGTTTGTTTGTTTGATTGATTTTATAAAGTGCACTATTCTCCCTACCTTCTAATTCTGTGTCCTCTGCTACACACACTCATTTAAATTTTGAAAATGAATTTTCCAAGGTGGAATAATATCTCAGGAAATTGTGTGACTATAAGTGGATCAAATTTCTTTCATTCTCATTGCCTTTTTTGTGTGCAGTGCTACTCTAAAAAACAAGAAACATTTATTAAGAATAAAGTCCATTGAGATAAATAGTTCAAGATTGAAGAGAACAAGACTATTTTTTCACTTAAAAGGACATCTGACAATGTAGCTGTTCCTGAGAGCAGCAACATAATGTGACCTGGTTAGAATTGCACTGTGATTTCAGGTGCACCCTAGGAATTATCCCTCAGGGACTTGGATTAAAGGAAATTGTCCAGCCCTTAGCATAAAGAAAGGGAGAGGTAAAGGGTAGTGAAACCATCTATTGAATCATGTCTGAATGAAACAATTTTCTGGTGGTCTGGTATGTACAGTTCTACAATAATTTTTCTGACATGTAAAGACACTTTTTTTTTTTTTTTTTTTTTTTTTTTTTTTTTTTTTTTTTAATGCAGACTTTTCTAAATTGTTTTGATGCTTAGGCAATTAGATGTAAAAAACCTCCAAAACTGAGGTCTAATAAGCAGAGTCTGAAAACAGTGTTAGAATTTCTTTATACCATTTTGTCTGATCCAAATCTAAACCACAAATGTTGAACATCCAGGTTTATGCTGTGATCTAAAAGTTTTCAGGATAGTCTGATATCTGGACTAACACAAAGTTCTATAGCGTATTTATTATTGCTCTATTCTGCCTACCTTCTGTTTGTGCACTACAGTATGAGGTTGGTGTACTTACATCCTTCCATTTAATTTGAAAGTCATTTGTGTGAGCAGCAAATTCAGTGTTTTAGTCTTGTATCCTCAAGTATAGCTGGTATTTCTATGACATGATTTGCATGTTAGTAGTACCAAACCCAAGGAGCTGTGAGTAGCCAAACCACTACACTGACTCTTTTCCTGATACCCCTCCAAGGTCTTTGACTTTTGCTTACCACGTTCACTAAAACTGTAACTCTTACAACATTTCTACCCTCTTTTTTTCACTCATCTTCTCATGTGGCAAACTCCCACACAAGATATCTTGGTCTGATACAAGCAGTTATGCCCCTCTTCTTTGTTGCTGGTTCCAGCTTCTCAACAACAAGCTACATTTCTAGGACTACACTAAAGCTAAATATAATCTGAAAGGGATTTTAAAATTATTTTTTCTTTTCCAAAATAAAAGAAATCAAATTCAAACTACAATAAAGCCTTGATGAATAAGTAATCCAGAAGGGAGAGGTAAAAAGTGTTTCAGGCTCCTTGCCATAAAAATATTTATAAAAATATAATTGGCATCTACCTTGCAACATAAGCCCATTTATCATCATTTGATCTGACAGATATTCTTCAAAGAATTGCCAGGTAATTCTAAGTCTAAATTAAAGCAAACCAGACCTAATAATTTCAGCTTTTCTTCTTAGGTCAATCATATATTTAAACCTTATGATTAACATTACTGCTCTCTTCTAGACTTCCTCACACTGACTTACACATTTTCTTAGGTAAAATGGCCAAGACTGAACAGAGATGTACGAATTGATACTAATACATCCCAATATGTCATGTGCCCTCTTTAGTAAGTATGTGAATTTATTGTTGCTTCTTCAGTTAATGATCCATTATAAACCATTATTCTTATTCTACTTTGCAGCCCATCCTTCTTTTGTATTTCTGTAGGTTTTTTTGTTTCTGCACAGGCACAACACTTTTTTTTTTGCCCTTACTTTTTTTTCTTTATCAAATCTTTCACAAATTTGGGCTTATTGAAAACTTGGATCCTGTCTTCTAGTGCCCCTGTAGTTCCTCACAGATCTTCTTTTTTATTAGTACATTCAATAATATGCATTCTCTTACCTCCTCTGTGCCATGTGGAACAGCAATCAATAAATCCTTCCATTATAACCACAAGATATTGTGGTTATATAATTACTCTTCAGGATTATGTTTTCTTACTGGTTTTCCATCCACACTGTTGCAGTTTTCTCTGTTTCTTGTTTTTCAGACTGTCATGAATTTCCATTGTAATCTTTAGGAAAGACAAGATAAGTCATTTGTTGACTCTGATTTTATCTAAAAAAAATAAAGTCACAAAGAAAAATTTTTTGTTTCCTCAGCACTTGAAGTTACAAACTTTCTAGCAGTCATTTAATCTCAGCTGATCTGCTCATGAGGACTGAAAAAGAAAAGGCAATAAAGACGGTATTTCCTGACACCATTCATTTGTCATTCTTTTCTTGTGTTGTGCAGCAGTTATCCTTTCTTCAGTCTCTTGTCTCTGAACTTTGCAGAGCAAATTCTTGTTATCTTTCCTATTTTACTAGTGACATCTCAAGCTTTCCAGTGCTCACAAGCATATTCCACATATCTGATTGTGTCCTCTGTAGTAAGACCTGGGGGGGGGGGGGTTCAGCCTAAATTATACTCTTACTAAAATTTGCAGTGCCAACCTTTCAAATTTTAATTTGTTCTTTCTGCCCTCTAAATTAAGATGGCTGAATTAAAAAAAAATCCCTGGATTAATGTCTGAAGATGTACTTTAGCTCCTCAGGTGGAAGAGCTGAGTATTGTTTGTCTGAATAAATTATTGCCTCAAAAGAGTAATAGCAATTGACTGAGTTGAACCAATAATAGCATACATGTTCTATTAACCTCAAATTACCATTACAGATGAGCACACATTCAGGAAGTGGGTTGTATAAATAAAGCATGCTACTTTATTAAATCAACAAAAGAATAACAGGCCTTACAGTAGGGAAAGTGCTGCCAATTTGCAAAGAAGGCTATGCAGGATGATTTTTAATTAGATTACCTTCAGCATCTTAATATTGACCTCAAAAATCTATAATATGAATAGCGATAAATAGCAATTTTTTGAAAATAGAAAACCATTATAACAAAATCTATTTTAAAGCTGTCAATTTAATTTAGTTATTCTGAAAGTGAATCAAGCTGACTTTGTATAGATCTATAGCGATGTATTCCTTTTATGAGGAAAACCCACAACTTGACTCATATAGGCCTCTGAAAAATTGTGGGTGAACATCTCTTCAGTTGTCCCCTTTATCATGTTTTAAAATAAAGGAAAAAATAAAATCATAAACCCTTTTTAGAATATGATTGGATGCCATAAAGTTGAAGGGCAAGACATTTATCTTTGTAACTGCATATATTAAGACACTGACTTTAATCAATGCTGATATTAAGTATATAATCATCTCACATGAATAGCTACGCAACACTCAAATTCAGTAGGCTTAATACCTTTAGGATTCTCAAGCCTCATCAAAATTCTGACTTTCCTAAAGGGTCTTGAAAACCTCTCTGTATTGTACATAAACTCAGAAATTTTAATTCCTGTATAGAGATGATCGTATAATTCACATTGAAAGTCATAGATTCACAGAATATGTTGAATTGGAAGGAAACCACAAGGATCATCAAAGTCCAAATCTTGGTTCTGCACAGGACAACCCCAAGAATCACATCTTATGCCTGAAAGTGTTGTCCAAACACTTCTTGAACACTGCCAATTTTGGTGTCATGATTGCTTCAACTGAGCTTACCTTAGTTCTCCACAATTTTTAAATTATTCATTAAAACAATGTGTTCTTTTTGAAAATCCTTAGAACAAAAGAGAAAATCTGTAAATTTTTTTTCTTTGTATATTTAGAGATCTTTTTTTACATTTTCATTGTCAACAGCAGAAAACAATGACTCATTTTTACCTTTCTTTCTCTTTAAGGTCAGGAATTCAATAGATTCTATTAAAATGTTTTTTTCCAGTTGCATTACATTCTTTGAGCCACCTCTCATGATGGTAGCTTCCATCATGAATATTTTAAACATCTCTTTCAAAATAGTGCTACAGCTTCTCCCAGGCTGGCAGCTACACCTGGAAAGTGGAACTGTGTTGGTAAACTGCAGTGAAGGGTGCGTAGTCGAATGGTTACTAGACCTATGTCTGCAGTCTGCCATGACCTGTAGATCTCTGTGTCAAGTGCAGATGGGCATATGCTGTGTAAAGGAATAGCAGAATAAGGGAAGCCTATATATGTTCTCAGTGGACTCCATTCTTGTGAAATATCTGCTATAGTGGGGCTCAGACACCAAGCTATTCATGCAAGAGATAGAGACCAACTCTACTCTACTGGTACCTTTTAGTTAGCTCTGATATTTACAAATAGAGCTGTGAAGAAGGAAAACCATAACCACTGAAATCCTAGTTAAGTGACTTCTTATTTAGCTGTGAAATTGTTTCTTGGAGCCTATTCATTCATGCAAGTAACTTTTGTTTTTCATATTGCAACCATGAGGGTTTTTTATTTAAAAGAACTATTAGTGTCAAAGGAGATAAATGGCTTATTCTAGGTCTGCCTGCAAGAGGACAAAGGACATGGATTTGAAAAATATGAAGAAAGATTGTGAGGACTTTGGTAAAAGGTTGAACAATGCTCTCTTCTTAAGAATGCTTTGGAAAGGCAAAATATTAGAAATTAGGAAAGGGAATAAGATGCCTGGGAGAAGATACTTTTATGAAGACAAATTAGGAAGAAACAAGTGAATGTATCTCTACAAGCAGAGAGACAACATTCTCAATGCATCAACCTGTCATAATCTCACCCATAAAATCAATGAGGACAACAAAAGTCTAATACCTCTTATGAGCTGAAGGAAAAACAGATTTTTTTTACATCAAAGTAGGGTCCTAAAAAAGGCTGGAATAAATAAAAAAAAATGGAAGGTCTTGTTTTCCTTTTACAGAAAAAACTATTCCAATAACAAGAGCATTAGATAGCCCCAGGAAACTCACTACTAATTGTAACTGGCACTTACTATGAGGATTTGGACAAATCATAGAATTTCTTCTGCTTAATTCACCATTTTCATTTTCCTAATTTCTAGAATTATTCAAGGATAACATCTGACCACAGAAACATTACGTAGGGTTAAATTAACAGGAGACCAACTTAATAACAAAGCAAAATCACCTAAACATAGTCACAGGATTGTCCACAATAGCTTATATATCAGTGGGTCTAAGTGAATATGAATTATCATAGAAGTATAGAATGTACAGAGGTTGGAGTGGACCTTAAAGATCATTTAGTCCCAATCTACCCTGCTATGGGCAGGGATACCTCCGACTAGATCAGGTTGCTCGAGGCCTCATCCAAACTGGTTTTGAACACTGCCAGGGATAGGAGGTCTACCACTTCCCTGGACGACCTGTTCTAGTGTCTCACCACCCCCACATTAAACAAATTATTTCTAATATTCAGCCTAAATCTCCCCTCTTTCAGTTTGTACCCATACTCTGAATCATTTTGATTTTGAAAAATCATTAATCTGATTTGAATTTAATGCTAGAAACTTCATTGTGTTAGTAACCACAATCTGTCAAAACAAGAAACTGTAGCCACTTTTTCTGAATCCTTTGCCCACAGAAACCATGGCTGCTAGAATGCCATGTGCCAGCAAAAGATGAAATTAATTTAAGTAGAATCCACTGAAGGTTGCACAGAAATTATGACAGGCTTAAGAATTTTCAGAGCTAAAAATCTTAGAAGATAGGAAAGTTCTCAAGAACAAAGTAATCTCTCTTCTGTTTCCTACATACCTTGCATCTTCTTTCCATATCTCTTTGTAGCTATTGCTGAAAACAGGGTGACAGCTTTGGTGGATTTTTAGTTCTGACCACTTGAAACTGCTCTTATGCTGTCTAGTTAAATATGGCTTTTTCCTAACAAAATTCCTCCTGAGTCAAGTTAGGTAAAAGATAACTTAAAATACTGTTGCTTTTTCTTCGCACTTTGTTTCAGCATGAACTTTTACAACTTTGTTAGCTAAAAGTTGTTCAGCCTTCTGAATTACCAGATTGGTAAAATCTAATTGATTAACTTCACTCAGGGATTATACCTTTTTTGTAGATTTTTTAATTTGTTTGTTTGTTTGTTTGTTTGTTTGTGTTTTTTGGTTGTCTGTTTTGTCCTATAACAGAATATCCAAACAAAAACAATCAGTTGAATGGAACTTTTTGGGCATTTGGTGCCCTAAAAGCAATTTATTTCAAAATGATAAACGCTTTGTAAATACCAGATTTGAGTACATTTGAAGTCTGAAAAGGAAGAGAAAGCAATTATTTGGGTCTTAGTTTGAATTGTATAATTATAATTAGCTTCTGGCTTAAATTTTGGATTTCTGCTTTTGTATTTTTCTTTTTTTTTTTTTTTTTTTTTTTTTTTTTTTTTTTTTTTTTTTTGGCGGGGTAGGTGAAAAGCAGCTATCTGATTTAAAACAACATTTGGTTGTTTTTTTTTCTGATGGAAAATTTACTACTTCCAATGGCTGGCCAAAGGTACTAGGCATGTGTCATACTGTGTAATTAAAATGGTGTAATGGTGTTAGTTTTATTATCTTTGGTCATAACTTTCTTTATTAGGAAAAAATCAATTAGAAACTAACTTAGCTACTAACTGCCATTTTACTTCTCTAATGCTTGCTGCAAGGATTCTTTTTCCACCTGTAGTTGTTACCAGATGACATCTTTTCATCTTAAGTTATTCAAAATCATGCTTATCTTACTAGAAGATTAAATAAATATCATGCAAAGAGAGACACTGATTATTATAAGGCTAGTAAGTAATTTTTTTCTTTTCTCTATGGTTTTTTTAGAAAAGGTCTTATTTTTAAATTTTTTGCCATGGCACAAAATATACAAAAAGAAGAAAAATACAAGAAATCATTAATTATGAAGAAAAACAAACCAACAGGTTCAGAGTTAGTGGTAGACTAATCCTTTATTTTACAGCTGCTATGTTTTTTTTTTTTTTATGTGGAACACTTCTACTTACATGGAACAGTTACTCTGAATATAACTAACTTAACATAGCTGTGTCCTACTCTGGCCTCAGCACTCAAAGTTATCAGGAGATTTTTTAGGTACAAAAAAAAAAAATTACTCCTGTTAAGCAATTTTAAAGCTTAGTTTGATTTATAAAATATGAAATACAAATCCATATATAATTCATGCATATTATAGAAGGTATCTTTAACTATTTGTTGCAACAAAATGCCAACTACCTCCCAGGGGAGAAGGATACAGCTCCAGCGTCCTTGTTTGCAATGAATAGAATGAGGTTTCTCTCCTGCTACCATTTTAAGAAACAAGCAAAACCAAAGTAAAATCCAACCCGTAGTGTAAAAATCATGTAATGCTAAACCAGCTTGGTCATTAGATGGTGCAGTTTCAAGTCCATAACTGCAGAGATCCTACTGTAAATAATGGATAATCCTGCAATCAAGAAGGAATCAATTTAAAGTATTGTCACATATTCATTTGGCACTAATGTTAACTAAGTAGTAACAGTCCTGTAGAAATAAACCGAAGGCTGGTGCAGAATATTTGTGGGGTTATTTTTTTAGCAAAGTATTTCATAAACATCCTCCTCAGGAATAAAGCACTGGTTGATTAAGTTCTGCAAGACAGTGTGAGTACTGTGCTGTTTACTGTGTCTACAGATCTATCCAGATATCCACAGGGCGTTTTGCTGCAAACCTCATTTCTGTCCTTTAGGATTTCCTATGCTCCAGCAGAAACACTCCAGTATTTTAGAGAAACAATTTTTTCTGATATTATCTCAAAATGCCTTATGTTAATGAAGACAGCTGCTATCACAAAGCAAAACTGTTCAGTTCATATAATTTTAAACAAATCATATCTGAAATGGTTTATTGGCTTGCTAATGGCATGCAATTAACTTGCAAACATTGAATGATTCATCCAGGATCGATATCACTAGCAGAATGGATAAATTGCAAGACCAGACATTATGAAATGTTAATAAATGCCTACACATTTCTAAGCAGTCTTTTATAACTAATTTCTCAAAGGATAATGCTGCACAGTTATGTGCACTTCTCCTACACAGACCCAGGCTGTGGGTTACAGATGTGCATGCTCTCACTGATAAGTGCTTGGACACCGCCTGCAGACCCTGCTGTAAGATATGTGGTGCTGTGGCTCTGCCTGGATCCATCCTTCTCCCTGTGACTCTGTAAGATCACATCCATGCCCCTGAGGCAGGTCTTCCCATGCCAGATGCTCAGGAGAGGTGTGCAAGCTGCCTGTCCCAGGCGAGAGAGCTCTGTATGCCCCAGACAGGCAGAGGGGGTGATGCTGATGGGGTGGCTGCCAGCACTGCCCGACCTGGTGTGTTGCAGCTCTTCCTTCCTTCCCCAAGGCCTGGCATTGAAACCCTAGGAAATATATTATCTAAGCCATTTGTTAGGTTAGAAAGACAGCATTACTTTATTCAGTGCTGAGTTACATGGTGGAACTCTTCACCTATCATGTACACAAATTATAAAGCTATTAGCTATTTATACATTTTAGCAAACAGAGGGGATTAGTGTTCATTTGCTACAAGTGACATAGTTCTTAATCTGTATTCTATCTTCTGGTCTTTGATGATTCTCTCACTTCTCATCCTAATTAGTCTGTATGCTCAGTTTATCTCTTTTTGGGTCAGTGGTCTTTGGGTCAGTGGTCAGAGATCCCCCTGTTAGAATTATCTTTTACCCACCTGGAGCTGATTTCAGCCTGATTGCTGAGTTGGTTTTATTAATTTCTTCCTTATCTTGGGAGTCCTGCCAAATGTCCTTGTGGACCATAAATTCTGCCTTTATCATACATCCTTTTTCCCAAGGTATGTTAACTTCCTCCCCCAGGTCTGTCACTGAAGCACATCAAACCCTAACCTTTAATTTGAGGTGGACATCACTTGCAGCTTGCTTGTTAGCTGCTATCTGTTGCACAGATTAAATCTCTTTATTTTCTTGGAAGATATGCCTATCAAATAAAATATGCTTTTATTGTTCATCTTCTATTGGTAAACTAGTACAAAAGAATATTTTGAAAATTGTTTTAAAAGTTTTTGGTTTTCTGTCAGTGTGTTAGAAATTATTATGCTGGTATGACAGCCAGGTAAAACTAACATGACAAGCCATCTTTACTGTTATACCTGGGGATGTAGGCTTTCATACTTACATTTCTAGATTGGGACAATTAGAACCTTCAGGTTCAGGAAAATGCTAATACTCACATCTTACCTTAATAAAATGAGACTTGCATATGTAATTTATTAGTAGGTCTTGATTACACTAAAGATTATACAAATCAGGAAGCTCTACATAATTGAAAAGCTGTACTATGAGAAATACTGTGATGCAAGCAAATTCTAGGCTCCAGAAGTCGGTATTTCCCTAACTACAGGTTTGGTGTCAGTACACAACATGAGCCTGTGTTCAGACTCGGTTTAAGCAGCATTTCCTACAAAGGAGCTGCTATTAACACTCTGATGCTGAGCAGGGATGAATTGGGATTCAGTACAATGAGAGTTGATATGTGCAGATAAGAGCTGGAATGAAAAAACAGTTGCCAAGCTATGTTAGCAACCAGTTCATAAAGATCATCTGGTTATGCTCATACCTTAGATGAGTAGAAGTTCCTATGTTAGACTAGAGCTGGGCTCAAGTTTGATTCTGATTGGGAGTAGGAGGATATCCTACATAAATTTTCCTTTCCAGTGCCACTCCATCAATTCTGAAGTTTGCTAGAATAGCTCCCTACTCCAGTCACATCCAATTCTTCTGATATTTCTTCTGCCTCCTCTTGATGTGGTATGGGACAGCTGTATTTTAGCTGTGAAAAGTCATTATTCCTGATAGGTAAGCTGGGAGTTTGCCTTCTGGAATTCCCTGTTATCAGGCTGTGATTTGTAATCTGTCCTTCCTACCACTTTTGCACCCCTATGCATCAGCCTGTAGACACAACCTCAGCAGACTTTTGCGCTAGGAATAGCCATACCAAATTGAGGTTCAGAACAGGGAAAAATAGTAAACTTATCATAACTAATAGAATAAAAATGCAGTGATGGATAAGCAGTACTGTTATAGGAGAGTACATTGACAATTTTAAATATGCTGTCGCCAGTGTCTATTGATGCAGTTTCAATATAACTGGATAAGCTGTGGAGTAGTAAACCAAGTTCAGAAAAGAGTTATAGCTCTTCTACTTAAGTGTTCTGCAACACAAGTTCAATTTTTGCTTTAGTAGACAATTTAAAGTAATAGGGAGTCCACTTGGGATAATGTAAATTTTTTCTTTGCTTGCCAAAAAGAAACATAATAATGAACTCTGCTTTCACACTCCCAGTTTAGTAAGAAAAACAAATAAAAAGAAATTGCAATTGCTAAAAAATCATTTACTCAGCAAGTGTTAATGTTAGTGTCCTGAGTGACAAAGGTCTTTCGTGTAGTTCATTACAATACTAGCATATCAGAGTAGCTTCTTTTTCCAGAGACATACCTTGCCAAACATCTTACGCCTTTGATTTAAATTTGGCTCTGCACAGTGGTAACTTACTCATTTTTTTTTTTTTTTTAATTTTTAGAGTTAATAAAGAGAAAGAAATAATTTTTTTTAAAAAAAAAAATTAACTCTGTACTCTTTTGCTGTACAAGGAGAAGGATTTTCAAACACAGCTATTCCTTCAATCTTCTTTTATGTGTCAAATATTCAACTTGTATTATAATATGCTGTGAGATGATGGAAGTTTCTTTGTCAGAAGTAATTTCATGGCCTAATATACTTTTATTTGATCATAACTGCATGAAAATCATGTTGATGGAATCATTTTCAAGATGTTCAAAAATGACAATGAATAAATTTATTAAATGCAAGGAAATGCATCCTGAGACTTCAAAATAGGAACCATTCCTTCATAGTGATGCCTGATAATCTCTGTATTTAACAATCAGTCAAGCTTTCTGTTATGAACACTCTGATTTTTTTTGTATTTATATTTAACATCTCAGCCCATATAAGGTAAATTCCATTGGTTCATGGATGGAAAGTAACAATGGTTGTCAGCACAGATAAATACTTGGTTCATCAAAATATATTCATGTTTGTTTTTCAATTTAGAAGCAACACAGATGACAAAAGTCTAGCTCAAATAGTTGGTGCTTTTCTGAATTCTCTTACCCACACAAAAAGTATAATCCAATTATAGGTTTAGGAGCATATATCTGCTGGCAAAGTTTTAGGTACTGGCAGCAGCTATTTGTTAGAAAAATAACCATTCACATGAGATATGAATCTTCAAAAGGTTTTGTTTTGTTTTTTTTTTTTTTTTTTTTTGAGATTTCTGTTTCATCTAAAATATTTTTTGGCATATAGTTAGAAAGATTAAATAAAAAGAGAGTAAATAAGTGCCCCCAGTGACCAGCACATATCAGAGTATTACATTTGCACTGGAAAAGTTTTTTAAAATCATCACACAGATAATAGCTGTGTTGAATAAATTAAGCTGGTCAGAACTACTTGCGATTGGGGAAAAAGAAATCAGCAATCTTCCATTAATAAAGGGTAGGGGCCAGGAAGTAGTAGGAAAGATAAACTACAGAGACAGAGTTTCTCTTTTGCTTTGCCTTATTTCAGGCTGTCATGAAATAACTTTTCCTCTTGAGGTTCCTGCTGGAATTCTTAATTTCCAATTTTGTTAAAAAAATATTGGAAAAAGGATTTGGAGTCTGATCTCCCACTATTCAGGAAACAAAAACATCTGTGGGATTATGGGTTTCTCTAAGTTTTTGTGGTTTCAAGATGCCTCTTTTTCTAATAAAGAAAAGAATATTGCATGTTTATGACATTTGAAGTTTTAAGCCATTTCCTGATCATTTGAAGTTCAGTGATGTGTAGCAGACAATGCTTTAATGAATGGTGGAACATGAAAGTATGGGAAATGGGGGAGGGAATAGTCTCACAAAAGTGTTTTCTGTACACCTGCCTAAGTATTTAACTATGAAGATTAGAAAAGGTTGCCGTGCTTGCAGCTGTGTTTTCTCTGTTGTAAAAAGAGACAAAAAAGACTTAATCTTTTTTAAAAGAAAAAAAAAGTCTATAAAAACTATTTTTTAAAATTTTATCAGTAAACAAATGACCAATACACAGCTAGAAGTAATTATTGGCCTGTGATATGCTGATCATACTAAATGATTTACTATTCCCTATTTGGAAAAAAATGAATATGGAAGTGGAACAAATCTTTAGTACTCCACATGACATGATTTGTGGTTGAAAGTTGTGAAAATATATTTTAAAATATATTATTTATATTAGTACTATAAAGATAAAGTATGGGAGTATCAGAGATTTGAATCATCCACAGGAAGGTATCAAAAAACTGCTTTAAAAACATCCCAGCATGATCTTGAGAAATAGTGGTGATTGGAAAATTTATTTCAACTCTTTGTGAATATATAATGTTAATATTTTTATCCTGAAGAAAGAAAATTAAAAGTCATGTTTGTTTTGTGTGGGGTTTTAAAATTGAAAACCTATTTTTAATTTAAAAGAAAGAAAAGAAAAAAATGCAAAAAAGAAAGAAAAGTACATATAAAAATATTGGAATATAATGGGAATGTAAATTCACATTTCATTTTTAGCTAAAGTTTCATTTCCTTGTGTATATTAACATCTCCTTCCTTAAAGCTATGCATTCTAAACACCTCATTAAAAATAAGGAATATACATTACAGATCCTGTATGAATCTCTGAAGAGCCAAAGATGAAGTACAAGACAATCAATTGATTTTTATATCTGAAAGAAGGTGAAATGAAATCAACGTCTGAATAATACATAATTAAAAAAAAAATTATTTTAATTTGCTTATGTCCTATGTAGCAGCTGAGAATTCATGACATAAATAAGATCTCATCACTTTTTGTGTTTTGGCTTCAAGCCTTCTGTAAATCTTTCTTCAGACAAAGTATTCCTAGATCAGGCCATTTTACTTGTTCCTTTGCATCATCATATCAGGAGCATATGTAATGTGAGAGCACTTCAGTTGTAGGTGAAGCCTTTAACATTTAAACTCTGTTGTTAATAAATATCTAATTTATAAGGACAGTGTAATTATCTGATATATCCTTGCATTTTCCAAAAGTTTTTAGCTTTATAGCTTGTGTTTAGATACTACGGAGAGGTCATCCATGGACAATTCCTGATAGGCTGTATGCCCTCTGTAAGCTGCCTGAAATTGAAACTCAAGAAAATTTGCTGGCAGAGATGTGACCCATTCTGTGCTCAGTTAGCATTAATACTTGGTATTGAACTTGGATGCATTTAATTTTTTTGTATATAGGTGCAAGTAACCAAACCTATACATACCTACATATGAAAAATAACCTAGTATGTGGCCACCTGAAATGGAAGAACTCTGACAGTGATTTATCCTGTATTTGAGAATCATGACATCTTTAACATGCCTTTCCCCATCATCCTACTTTTGGATACGGAGGTATTATTATCCCATGTATACAAATAGGATATAGAGAGATACTGATTGTGAACATATCTGCTAAAGGTATCACGTGCCTGGTCTATAAACCCAAGTACTGATACCTCTTTTTTTTTCCTGCAGTGCGGATAGAGAAGCATCAGTGTCTTTCACTATCTGTTTATCCCAGAATTTAACCACCAAAGAAATATTAAATCTGAGCAAATTATTCCATATACTAAACACTCTTCAGAAAGGAGTACTTGGAAGCATTTACAGCGTATATGAACACAATACATCTGAACATTTAAACTTTATTAGAATAAATTTATAGGCTAGGCAGTACTAGATTTGATAATATTATTCATATGTACACATATGTATACTCTTACTTATCACTTCCTTTTAAAATCAGAGGGGCAACGAGAAGTGCCTGTTTTGCTAATAAAGAAGAGAATATAGGGGAAAATAATATTTTTCATTTCATGGCAAAAAAAAAATTCTAAAATAAAACAACTGCAAAGTCATCAGCTGTAATTTTCAGCTTTTCAAGACTTTTGAAAGACCTCACTTCAGTAGCTGTTGTGTGGTTTTTTTATAAGTTTGGACATAAGCATTGCAGTGGGAGGGACAATATGCTAAGCTCTATTTAAATGCTGTTGATGCAGAAAAATTGAATGAAAAATTTTGGTCTTGAGCCCTGTAGAATAAAAAATCCACATCACCAGGCTCATGGTTATAGTTTATAGCACCTGGCCTTCTCTTGTTAAAAAAACTGAATATTATTCTGGATATAAGGAATCATGAACCTTATAATTCATTTCCAATACAACTGGAGATGGAAAAATAAATCCCTGTGATCTTCTTTTTTAATATTAATCAGATGTTGACATCAGATATTACAATACTATGTGCAAATTCCTGTATGTTTCTGGTTAAAAGTGTAGGATTTTTTTGATATTTTTTTATTTAGTTTTTAAGTCTGTGAAAGGAAGAGGAAAGAAAGAAGAAAAAAGTTAAGACAAAGAGCAGGTAAGAAAACAAGCTATCTAAATAAGATTTGGGATGATGTCTTAAAACCAGAAAAGACTTCTTAAGTAATTGTACTCCCATTTTAGAAATGTCATAAATTTTCCGAATTTTTCTGTATTTGAATTTTTATAGCATTAAGGATAGAAGATTTAATGCTTGGGTAGTCCACAACATAAATGCTCCTTAACATTTTTCCCCACATAAATTTTTTTCTCATATTGTATGCCTAATCACCAGCCATTATAATTTATTTCTCCTTCATCTGTGTTTAATCCATGCCTTCACACCTTGAATATCAATGCAGTTCTCAACTCCTTCCTTTTTACATCCTTCTCCTTAATGTTAAAGCACAGAGAAGGGCAATATAGATAATAAAGACCCAGAATAGTTTTGGTATATGATAGAAATTATTTGACTTTAGGAGAGATATGAAAGAGATCCAAAAATCTTGACAAGCTCCATGAAAATTTTTAAGAAACAACTTCACTCTTTTACTCATATTAAACTCATAGACATCAAGTTAAGTTACATCATGGGTTAAGAGCAAGCAGAAGGGATTTTTGTTTAATTCAATGTGAAACTCATTGCTACAAGATTCAGTGGATGCCAACTTTGCCATCTTTTTCCATTTTTTGGCAAAAGGCTATTATGTTAGTTTGAAAAGATAGTGAGCAGATCAAGTGGAAGTTGTGGAGAAAAGGACAGGTTCCACTGTCCTCTGCTATTACAATCAGGACGGGGTGATGGGGGAGGAGACTCTGGCCTTTTAAACATCAGAATCCAGCAGTAAAACAGAAATAATTCCTATCAAATTACAGAAGGAACAATCACTTTATGGGATTAAGACAATCACAGAGAACAATAGCAAGAATACCAGAAATCTTTGTTAATGTGAATATTTTGTATATAAATATGGCAAACCATAACAACCTAGAAGCAGTGTAATGCCTCATATTCATGATTAAAACAAAGATTGTTGAGTTATTTGAATTCAAACAACTATTGACCAGTTTCTGGTCAGTGAATAGTAAAAAGACTGAATAGTTTCCATTCTGACCTTCTAAAGGTGGAAATCTAAAACCTAGAGGTTTTAGAGAAAACTCTTATATGACATGTTATTTTGTTGTTTTATTTGTAAGAATAATTGTAGCTTTAGTATATGTGTGTTGTCCTTTTTATACATGCAACTATGTGTGCTAACTGCTGAGACCAGGAAGCCAGCTTCATGGAATGCAAGTCATAATTCCAAAAACCCTCCAGTGGAATTAATTTTGGTGTTTACACGTCTTTGGAATCAGACAAACCAATTCTGTGTGGCTCTCCTTATATCAGAAGCACAGGGCCTAAGATTTTTTTGCAACATCCACAGATCAGTCAAGCAATTTATGTGAACCCCAACACTGGAAATTACCTTATACCTTTATAATTGTCCCCTGGTGATTAAAAGGTAAACTGCCTTTATAATGGAGGGCCCATTGCCTATTAATTAAGGGAAAATGTGAGCTTGTGGAACGCCCCTGACTTTCACACCAAGTAGGATTTAACAATATATATTTTTCAAATTATAATAACATAGTAGGATTTAAGAATACACATAAATAGGCAGGATACACATAATATAGCACATCTGGAAGTCAATGTCTTGGCAAACTCTGGGGATGTTAGTGTACCCAGGATCATCAGGGAAGATGTGCTATTACCAGGGATGTATAGAATTCCAAGATTCATATCTAATAAGGCTCCTTGTCAATCTTTCCCTGTTCCTCACCCTTTAAGACAACCAGATTATTTCAAAGCACTATATATGCTAAAAGTTAATTTTTCATGGTGCACAGAATCACTCAGCTGGGCAGGAGTATTACCTACAAATTCTTCCAACTTAGATGTGGGAGCAGTCCATAGAGAACCCTATTTAGAACCCTATTTTAAAGCCTTTGAAGTATGTGAACACCCCCTCAAAAACCTGTTCATACTTGCTCAGCCAAGTCCAACAAGTATCAAAAATGGCTTTAACAATTTGCTGGCATTAGATAAGCAGAACACCTATTTGCATGTGAAAAACTCTGCTGGGCTCTTGATATCTAGGCTGCTCAAAATTTTCCTAGGCTTCCATCTCTGCTTGTAGTAAATGTGACTGGTTTAGTTATACATTATGGCCACTATATTGATATGAACTTGTGGACATACTATTTCTCAAAATGTAAAATTACATTATTAAAGAGAAAGAAAAGAGAAATTAAATAAATATTTACCTATCTCCTCAAAAGAAAGAAAACTGGAAACTGGTACAATGAAAATATTTTCTATGGCTTCCTTATTGATTGTCGTATATGCTTTGCAAAGTACAAAGCTGACCATTCTTTAAATTCAATCTGTCTGATAATTTACTTTTTAACATGGCCATTCTGATATGTTAGAGGTGAAAATAAAAGATTTGAAATGTATTTCATAGCTCTGCTTTTCTGTCCAAGATATACAGAAAATAAGCCAGCAAAGCATTTTTGCTGTAATTACTTCAGACCCCAGAGCTGCATACTACATTTGTAAGACCTCTGTTATGTCAGAATGACAACCCATGGAAAATTCTTTTACATTGCCTTAAAAACATTTAAATGTAATTAAATAGGATTTGGGAAATATTACATCTAATGTTAGAAAACAATTTTCTGGGCCATATTGGCTTATGCTTGACTATCTGACCCGCAGTAAAAATCCGAGATGTTTTGATTTTCTCTTCACCCAGAATCAAGTCTATGAAAACCTGACTACTTTTGTCTAGTGTTAAAAGAAGCCTGAAATGGGAAAGGTTAAGTTGCACATACTAACTGCCATCTATTAAAAGAGACGTACACTGCTGAACCTATATGTAGGATACTGTGAAATTACTGCTTTAGGCTGTTGATTAGGCAACAATGAATTTTTTTATTCTATTGATAGATTCATCTCATGTGATTAATAACAAAGTAATAAAAATATTTTTTTCATTCTATTCAATTATTTTAATAATATCAAAGTAAAATTAGAATAATGTGTTAATGTTAAAATATGCTTATAGAAAGAACGGGAAATCTATTCAGATTAAGGCAAAGGAATATGCTAAGAATATTTAACTGAAATCTCAATAGCTCAGTGTAAGTATTCTTGAGTAATACTTCTTGCTTCTTATAATAGACAAGCAAAATGACCAATGCTATGGTCAATGATTCCAATTTAGGAATTCTAAGTGTAGGCTGACAAACTACCTTGTCAGTTTTGTTAATGCACTAAATGGGGCCAGATTTTCACCATTTAGACTTCCCTCAAAAAGATACCCTTTGGAAATTAGAAGGAGTTTCTACCTAAACTGTGCAACCAATTCTGATACAGACCAGTAATAATGGAGTGTACTAATCATGTGGCAGTTATGTCATTTTAATGAATCTGTACACAACACATGCATATCTAGAGTACCCTTAGAAAATAATTGTTAGACAAAGACTGCATAATAGTGAACCTCACACCATATCTGAAGAGACTATATAAGCTGTATATTCTTAGAATCATATAGACTTGAGCACAGTTGAATGTTGAATGAAAAAGATAACTTCTTTGTAAAACCTAAACCAGAAATAACTTTTAAAAAATTGTGGTCTGAAGCTGTCTTGAGACATCCCAGAAATATTTCTTGATACATTTTTAGAGCTCTGCATCTGCACATGATTTTATTTGGTTTTGAATCTATATTTCTTTTAAATTATTTAAACACAGAAACATAATGAGGAAAGGATTAGTTCTTTCTTTTTAGGTGTGTGCTTGTGACTTTTATTTAAAAGGTCAAATAAGTCTTCCTTGAGGACAGTTTGAATAATTAATTAACATCTACAGAACATACTTATTTGTTACAGAAGATTCTGGTATTTAAAAAATCAATGCATCCTTTATCTTTTCCTGGGTCACTTCTTTGGTTCAAAGAATGTGTTTTTCTGTTTGTGCAGCTTTCAGAAAGTATATCTTCCATTTTCCCTTCCTGGCAGTTACTTGGCAAGGCGACCATTAAAAGTTACAGATGAGTGTCCTACTACAGTGTAATTATTGCAGAAAACTCATGAAAAGGAATGGCTTCTAAGGGATATCACATGCACAGCTCAATAATCCTAATCAATCTAATTAAATTTCTGTAAAATAGGCATTTTTAAAAGATTTCCAGAAGTCAAATAAGTTTCTTATTGTTTAGTGTTGCAGGCTCCATCTTTAATCAGAGAAGGTTTCTCAAATATTGCAATGAATAATACATTAGATTTGAATGGAAAATCCTTACACAGAATAACTGCAATGGCATAGCAGAGAATATTTTCCTTTTGAAAGCAGACTTGTTAATGTAATTTCCTGATGCCTTGTGATGGGTTGACCCTGCCTGGATACCAGGTGCCTATCTAAGTCATTCTATTCCTTCCCTCTTCAGCTGGAGAGAAGAGAGAAAATATAAGAACAGCCTCCTCTGTTGAGTTAAAAGCAGGAAGAGATCACTCATCAGTTAGTCTTGGGTAAAAAAGACTCATCTTGGGGTAAAATAATTTAATATATTACTAATTAAATCAGAGGTAGGTAATGAGAAATAAAACAGAATCTTAAATAAACACCTTCCCTCCACCCCTCCTGTGGGAATTATTAAAAGTAAGGTGCTTTTGGAAATCTGGACAAGAAGGCCTCAGAATCGGAATAAAACAGACAATTTAGAATTGAGGTACAGCTGTAAGGTTTGAAAGTAGAAAAGTTACATTATATGTAGTGAGCAAAGACATGAAAACATAGCTAGTGTTTTGGGCTTGACTAATACAAACCTTAGGATGGCAGAAAAATATATCTAGCAAGATATTAGAAAGTTTTAAGCTTAATGAAGTACTGTGTATTGTAACTAAAATGCATACAAGAAAGCATTGTGCAGAAATAAGCAAATATTGTTCTAAGCGGTGTATGTGTGCTTCTAGTGATTGGTTAAAAGAACTGTCTGTAAGCTTTGGCTTTATGTTACCAGCTAAAATGTTTTTTAAATGATCTGTAGCAAAGAAATTTCTGTCTGCTTCTGGGGAGATGTGAGCTTTTGTCATCTTCCTATTGTCTCAATCATGTAATGAGACTGATACTTCAATAAAAGAGCTCGAGACGTGACCCCCACTGACTCTGTCCCGTTCATGCCTGTATATAGAAAAATAATTGCCGACACACCCTCCCTTCTTCCAGGGCTCAGCTTCACTCCCAGTTTCTCTATCTGCTCCCCCCCAGTGACAGCAACAGACAGAAATGGGGGCTGTGTGTCACACATTGTCTCGGCTGCTCCTTCCACCTTTGGGTCATGTAGGACTGTGTCAAAGGCCTTACAGAAATCCAGGTAGATGACATCAGTCATTTTTTTGCTTTTTGATTGTTGTAGTCAGTCATAGAAGACCACCAGTTTGGCCTTAAAATTTGCCCTTAGTAGAGCCATGCTGGCTGCCTCAGATCATCTCCTTGTTTTGTGTGAGGATTAACATTTCTTCTATGAAGATCTTCTCCATGAACTTCCCAGGCTTACTGATCTATAGATCCCTGGATCTTCCTTTATCCCCTTTTTAAAAAAAATCAGACTGATGTTTTGCTTTTTCCAGTCACCAGGGACTTTTCCTAACTGCCATGACTTTTCATGGCAACAATATCAGCCACCTCCCTCAGAACCATGGGATGCATTTCATCAGATCTCATAGACTTGTGACTATTTACTTTCATCAAGGGGTCCCAAACATGTAGTTAGCTTACAGTGTCCCCCCAATTCCCACCTAGAGGTTCAGGAATCAGGAGACATGGGAAACCTGAGGTGAAGAACTTAATGACCACCTCAGCCTTCTCCATATCTGTAATTACTGATCTTCCCTTCTCATTCATTGTGTGGATTCACTCTTTCAGTCTACATGGATTTTCCTTGGGCCTTTTGTTTCAGACCTATGTATTTAGAGAATCCCTCATTATTCTTCATATCCCTTAACAAGTTCTTTTCCAATGGGGCCTTAGTGTTCCTGATCCCATACCTACACTTTCAAACTGTGTTTGTTCTTTTCCTGGGTCACATATCCCTACTTCCACTTTCAGTGCATTTTCTTCCTGCTTCTGTTTTTAAGAAGTAGATCCTTGCTCAGCCATATCAAGTTCTGGCCTGACTTGTCTTACTTTCTAAACGTGAAGAAGAAGTGCTCCTGTGCTCCAAGAGAAGTGGCCTAAAGTTCTGAGGTCTGACTCTACTATTTGCCAGGTCCCTGTTCCTCAAGATCAAGAGGAACTCAAACAGGCACAATTTCTACAGCCCAGGCTGCCACCAATCCAAACTTCTTTAATGAGCTCAGGTGAACTAGTAAGCACCAGGTCTGGTAACACTCCTTCTCCAGTTGGTTTGTGTAATAACTGGACCAGTTATTAAGAAAAAATAACTGGACCAGAAAGTTATCCTTGATGCATTCCAGGAACCTTCTGGGTTGCTTTTCAATCCAACCAACAGTATTGCTTTTCCAGCAGACATCCACTTGGTTGAAATGCCCTGTAAGGTGGAACAGTTGGTTCCTGAAGGACTGCACTCCTTGAAAAGGACCGTGCTGGAGAAGCTTGTTAAAAACTGCAACCCATGAGAAGGACTCGGGCTGGAGAAGTTGTTGAAGGACTGTCTTCCATGGGAGAAAGCTGGTGCAGGGGAAGAATATGACAAGTTCTCCCACTGAGGAGGAAGGAGCAGAAGAGTCATTGTGACTGCAACCCCCATTCCCCATCCCCCTACACTGTTGGAAAGAAGAAGGTTAAGAATGAAGTTGAGCCTGGGAAGAAGGGAAGTGTGGGGGAAAGTGCTTATTTAAGATTCAGTTCTCTTTCTTATCCTACAGTCCTGATTGGTAATATTTTCCTGAAGTAGTCTGTTTTATCTGTGATTGCAGACTGATCTCTCCCTATCCTGATGTTGACCCACAAGCTTTTCATTATATTTTCTCCCCCTGACCAACTGAGGAGGGAAGTGATGGAGCAGCTTTGGTGGCATATGATGTCCAGCCAGCATCAACACACCACAGAAACAAAGATCAAAGTTGCATGCAATGTCAAAATTCTGTCAGTGGATTAGTCATTAGTCAAGCCAGCTACAGGACTGAAGAAGAGAAAAAATGACATGCAGAATGATGAAATTATACCAAACTATTAAATAATCCAACAGTTTTTTATTCTAATTGCAAATTTCTTGATACAGTCTTATTAAACACCCTTAGTAAAGGTGTCAGTCATAAGCAAAATTGACATCTGCATAAGCAATCACAATTAAAAATACGTGCTTTCTGTGCATTTGATAAACAAAAAAGCAACTAACACCAAAATTATAAAATAATAGAAGATTTAATTTTGATAAGTAAGGACAAACATACAATGTTTTTTGGTTTCTGATTTGCTCATGAATATTTTCCTCTATAGAACCTTTGGTGTCAAACATAAAAAACCCCAAGATGGCTTACTTTAAATGAAGCTACTTTTTCTCTGCTGCAATTACTTTCTACATAAATTGTTAAAATGAGAGGATTTGTGACACTTGAATTTAAAAAGAAAAAAGCTTAAAACATAAAAAGCCTGGCTTTTACTGGCTAAAAAGTATTGAACTTTAGAAGAATAATGTACCAAATACAATAATGTAAAATTATGAGGGGTGAAAAAAATTCACATGTAGAAAACTGGAAGCAAATTCCATATTGCACATGGCAGCATTATTCAGATCCACAGGCTACTGACACAAGTTTGGGAAATTTGAAAAACAGGGATTCCAAAACACATGTTTAAGCTCCATCTTTTCTCCTCCCTCTTCTCTCTCTTTGCATATCCCATCTATGTGCATATCCCTTAGTATTTCAAATTAATGGTAGCTGTACATCAGAACATAAATTTCCTCAGTTGAACTTAGAATTAAAAAGAAAACTTGAATTTTAGAACTTAACTTCCTGTAAGTTTGAATCATATTCCCATTATTCCAATGAGGATTGATTTCTATTAAAATTCCAGCCCATTTTAGTCTTTGTAATGAGCCTAAAATAGCTGCCAGCTTACAGTGCTGGAATTAATGATAATGAATGTAACACAAAATGTATTTCCATATTTTGTATTGCTTAAATGATTTCATCTCAGATGTAGTATGATTCTTTTTAGAGATGACTACTTCTATTTAATCTCTTTTCCAATTTTAATTTGAATTTCATATTGTTCCTGACTGTTTAATGAATATTTTGGGACATGGCCATAGTGTTGTTAATTATACTGGAGACTGAGCATAATTAATTCTTTTGGACCCAAAGTCAGCTAGTTAATCGATTTCTGATGAAACTGAAGATTAAACACAGATAGTTCGCTTCTTCCTTCATTCATTTTAATTTTTCCCTCTTTGAATTCCATCAGATTACTTTGGGAAGTCATTGCTGGCAAATCAATCTGTGGACCCATTTGGAGTATTATCCAGATGATAATAGATGAATGATCCACTCAGGCCAGTCACCTTCTTATCGATTTTATTTTTTTTTTTATTTTTAAAGAAAATCTTTTGATTCTTTTCAGTACGTTTACTAGCTTTATTTTTAATTCATATTTAAATGATTCTTTACTGCGTATTAACAGAATAAAAAGGTATTCTCAGAACAGTTCTCTGAAGACCAGACAATTCACAAAGTGAAAGCATTGTAGTGATGTAGAAGACATTCCTCATATTAGTGAGGTATTAACTCATGTGGCTAAATTTGATTTTAGGGAATGGCCTGTAAAGGCCCAAATGAAAAAGAAAAAAATACTTTAGTATGTGCAGGAGTATGTGCTTTCACATTTTCTCCCCCTTCTTGCTGTAAATAATGCTATATTTTAATTTTTGGTGGTGGGAAAAGCCCAAAAGACTATAAAGAGATAACAAAAACTAAGACAAGTAAAAAAATTTAAAACAATAGAAGAAAGACTTCCAGTCAATGAGGGAAACCTTGTGCATTTTTTATTTATCATGTTATTATTACAGTAACAGATAGTTCTAGTCTGCTACTTTCATACTGCTCAATGTATTTTCAACAGCTCATGATCCAAATGTACTCTTACATTATAGTCAATATCTTATTGTGAAGAGACTTAAGACAGATTTTAGTGCTGTTTCTTTATAGGCAAGGGAGAAAAAAGCACAAGTGTACCAGGTGATTTGTTATCTATAATTTCTGGAAAACTAGGGCCAACAATAAAATATTTAACAATGGCTGCTTACATAAATTAATTCCTTTTGGACATGATGTGTAAACATATAATTCAAACTCCTCAGTGCTTGAGGACTTTTTATGTAAATTTATATTAAATGCATTACAAAATAAAAGCCTTGGTATTAATTCAGAAATATTTTCTGTTTCTGAGATGAAAATCAGATGTGTATGTTTTTTTCATCAGGAATTGTACTGTTTAGCATTCAAACAGCAACTTTGTCAATCTGTAGAAAAAAGACTTCACCAGATTAAAAGCTATTCAGTTTCTAATTAATGTTCTTTGGTATAATTTTGGCAACCTTTCTGCATATTTATAGCTGTCAGTGGTTATCGTGAAATTCTATTCCCACAGAAATTAATTTTACATTTTAAATGAAGAGAAATATTAGTAGTTTATCGTAATATTAAGGCTTTTTAAGTTCAGTCTTTTTTTTAAGGGAAACCTGAGTTATTATTAAACAGCAATGTAAGAGGATAAAACTTTAAAATTTTACCTCCAAATTTCACATTATAGAAATGCAGTGTGTTAGGTAAGGAAAGTATGTGATCTCAACATTATGACATGAAGAGAAGCCTAATGAGAGTAATGAGGGATGTTTGGACTCGAGAATACCTCCGCTTTATCATGAGAAAAGATTATCTTCAAGTCAAGCCTTGCTCTAGGAGATCATGCAGAAAACTAACAATTGTTCTCGGTTCAAAACAACTTACTCTAAATAATTCTCTTAGTTATCTGAATCTGGGAAGATTAAAGTGTTAGAATATAGAATGCCTCTTTGCAACCTTCTTATCCCTGAGACACAAACAATGTGTGTGTGAATAGGTGATTGGGTAGATAGAAGGTAAATAAACCCTTTCTGAAAGACTGCGCACTAAATCTTGATGTCTCATAATACAGAAATTTACTACTGTCTGTAGAAAAGCATGTACTTCCATAGTGTTTGGGTAGTTTGACTGGATAATACTATGACCATTATTTTTATGAAATATTAGTTGATTATTAGATTCGATTTTTTAATTTTAATTTTAATTTTAATTTTAAATTAATGAAATGGCAAGGAGGTTTGAAGTAATCCAAGATACAGGATTTTATGCCTTGTGTTCTTTCCTTTTCAGTGGCAAAAACTCCTCTTCATGTTTGTGTTGCCTGTGGAGAAACTGAGAATCAAGGAGTCATACTTTAAGTGGTCTTAAATTCACATTTGTAGTGACATTTAAATCTAGGAGTTCAGAGAAGTAAATTTTGATGCTTCTGTTTTGCAGCTATTCTCACATTACCCAGCTATAAATGGACAGTTGATTATATGCACAGAGTTATTGAATGTGAGATAAACAGCAGAATATGGTACTAGCTACATTTTCCCCTTCCTTTCCCTTTCTATAGTTTCACCCCAAGCCAGTGTAATTTGGTCATATTATATTGATACCTGAACTCTGATGGATGTCTGACCATATCATTAATTCATAGCTACCTAATTAATATTCAGTGGAATAGAGTGTCTCTTTCGATTACTATTCTTGGCTTTTATTACATATTTACCTAAATAAATTACATGGAAATAATAGGAGGATCTGCAGAGTTGCAGGTGTTCCCTTATTAATGAAAAAAGTAAATTCAATTAGACTACTTATCATATAATCAAAGCATTTTCTACTTCATGTAGAAAATGTCAAGAGTTAATATAACTTTTTTTATTTGCACATTTCATAAGAGAAACAAGAAATCTCCATTAATTCTAACAAATCTAAACAAGAGTAAATAATCTGCTGCAGTCAATTTGCAGCAATGCAGACTGCTTTAAGGTAATACTGTTAAGACTCACAGACAAAGGAAAACCCTATGTCCTGGCACTTTGTATTTCAACTGCTGCTTTTCCTTGATTTATCTTTCTATAAGTAATTATAGTTACGCTGATGATGATAATGATGAGGATGATGATGACGACAGCAGCAGTGATAATAGTAACAGCTGGTGTGGTTGAAGTTACTGCAAACAAAATTAGTTTCATTTATTTAAAAAATATTATGATCCATCCAACTGCTGAATATTGCTAACAGAAGCTATTGGCTACAGTATGTGCCAAAAGACTAAAAACAAAAGCATTGCAAAATTTGGTGTTAAAAATGGAGAGAAGGGCTCCAGATTTTACAGGTAATTCTGTTGTCTACAGCCAGCTTCAGACTTTGGTAGGTTGGGGGTTAGTGCTATGAATCTGAATATGTGGACTGAACTTAATTTTGTTTTTTACAAAACAAAATTTTATTTTTACAGATGCCAAATGTAGTAAAAAACCTATCTAAAAATCAAACTGCATATTCTGTCTTTAATTAACTTTTTGTTTCCTGCCAAAAGATCATAATTATTTGAAAAGTTTGTTTTACTATTAATAATCTTTTCATACTAAAGGGAACTGTTTCAAAGTTTCTGTCTTAATTTTCATAGGATGACCTTAAATATGCCAAAAAGATTCTGGACATATTTCCTCATGTAAAACTGCACTTCAAGCTGTCTACCAAAGAGATCCTGTGGATGAGGAGGGGAAAAAAACAAAGAAACATAAACAACAACAACACACTAGGAAAAAAAAAAAAAAACAAAACCAATAGGCCAGACCAGAATCTTGACATAAAAATGAATTCTTAAAGTAGTAAAAATGAAGAGCTCTGAAGTTTGTTTTCATAGACCAAAATTTGTTTGATACACACAGCTGTTTCTTGAAATTTATCAAAAGCAAACTGTCAAAATAGCAGGACTGGTATTCCTACCAGCAGTGCTATTAACAATAATTTGGTCAACTCTCGTTTTACCAGTCCTGCACTTTCATTATTGGTCCTTTAGCAAGAATTCATTCCTATGTTTAACTCTATACCAACAACACTTTACTTTTTCGCTTAATTATATTCCTTTTTCATGTGTTGGATGCTGAAGGTTCAAATATTAAAGTTTTTTGTGAAGAGGCATTTTTACTAAAAGATTAAATTGAAGGAGCATCATATGTTATATATGTTAATAAGCATAATGTTACAGGAAAGCTCCTCTCTTCAAATCGAAGAAATTGTCAAATATTCAGTACCTTCTCTTGGAATTATTGAGAGATTCTAAGTATAACTGTGTAGAAACCCAGAAACCCTTCTAAGGACATAACCTAGAACTCCCTTGCCCCAAATTCTCAGAACCAGAGGATTTCTTGACTTCTCTTCTTTTTTTGGTTCTCTTTGGGATAGATTACTTCCGGCATTTATTTTAGCACAAAACTTACCTTCACAAGGATAGAAAATGAGTCCCAGTAAAAGAAGAGATTATAGCCTAGAGAAGAGAGCAATGTCCTGCAGGCAGCTTTCTCTCCAGCTCAGACTGCACAATGAATCAGATGACAATTACATAAAACACCATAATGATTGCTTAAAATAAAATCATTACAAAATTTCTGAAAGGGAAGCTCTGAGTGCTGGATCATAACAGTTTAAAGATACCCATTTTCAAAGCAGAGAAAATTTAGGCCCATCCTTACTTTTCTGTTTCATGTATTCCTTATGAACATGTAATTTTGTGGGACAGCAAACTCTTTCTGCTCATTTCTTACAAAATGCGGCAGTGTTAAGATGGCCTTACAAATCTGGCAGCGCTAAGGGCTGGATCTGCCTCATCCAGCCCTTATCATCCAAGGAAATCTTTACAAAAACAGATAGAATGAACTTGTATTTCACAGAGTAACATGTTTACAAGCCAGTGTAAACCCACTGACAAAACATTTTTTACCAGATGTATTCTTAATCTGAACTCATTTTAAAACTAGGTGTTATTCAAAGCTTAAAATATTGTATTGACCATGGCCATGTCATGCAGAAAACTTACTAAAAATCTGTCTCCAATCCTAGTCTAAATTTTAAGAAAAATATTTGATGAGAGAAGGCATATCAGTGATTATAAAGGAATCCATTTACATATGATATGTGAATGTTTGCATTTAATTTTTATGAGAATAAATATTGAACACCTGATGCTTTACAGAATTAATTGTCTGATGCTGGATAAATCAGCTAATATCATTATGGAAATTTCTGAGTGATATACTTGCAATTGTCATGCATACTGCAATAAGACAGTGCAGTGGGAACTCTTATTTGCCATGGCAACCATTAATTGGATATGCAGGAGGTGGTGTTTTTCTTTAAATAAATCTGACTGGGTCAGCAATTGAATGTTTCAAATACATGAATTATATTTTACACAATTTTTCACTTTTTTTGGGGGGGTTTGAATTAGTTTTTCTTCATATCTATGTGTTCCTCAGAAACAAATAGGATAAAATTGAGTGGACTCATGGGACATTTTGTTTTATGATTATTTTAGTGGATGTACATTTTGTATTTCTAAGTCTGACAAATAAGAGCTGATTGTAATTACATTTGTGTTCCTGCCATGTGTTCTCAGGCCTCTTTCTCCATTGTTTCTTTCTCATGTGACTATTATTGTGGATCAAATAGCTGCTTTGCATAAATCATTTCCATAAAAATGTACATTTGGGTTTTGATTTACAGAGAATTTGACATAGGAAACAGTCTTTTTGCATATCACACTGGGATTTTGAGTAAAATATGTTGGGATATATATATGAAAAATTAACTTCTAAAGGAATGAATCCTAAGCAAATACTCAAAGAGAAATTATTAAAATCTGAGGACATAGATATTTCAATGCAGGAAAGTTTGGAGTGCAAAAAAGAGGCTCTTCTTTCCATGGCATATTCACTAATAATTTATTTAGAAAGGGTATGACAAGTTCTATGTTGCATTCTGAAGGCATTTATAAATGTGGTTAATTTTATACAAGTGAATAGTTGTGCCTTATTCAAGGAAGATGACTATAGTATTCAAGATCATATTATTTTCTTTGCTTACCTGTGGAGGTTTCTTTTGACATTAACAAGTCGATATACCATAATATATTGATCTTAATATATTAACATTTTCCTGGTTTAGGAAAGCATCTGGATTCAATACAGGACAAAAATAACTCCCTAATGTTAGTCAATTAAGATATCAATGCTTCAGATTTAGTTCACATAGCTTCAATTAGACTCCTAGGCAGGCTTGACCCCAGCCCTAGAGCAGAACTTGGGCTAGGGTGTGTGCAAAATGCTGGGTTGTTGTGGTGTGTTTATTTTGATTCTTTGTATTATTTCGTTATTGACAGTTTCATTGTTATTTGGTATGTTCCTATGTACCCCTATATTCTTCCCCAGTTGATTTATCCCTGTATTGTATCCATCCCCAAGTTGCCTTCTATGGTATTCCTGCCCCTTTATCCCTGCCCCTTTCTCTGTCTGTCATTGTATCCCTGCTGTCCCTTGTTCCAGAACCTTCCTTGTCAATCCCTCCATCGGCCAATTCCTGATGGTTCCTCCCCTTTGGAAATCCCCCAAGCCTCGATGCCCCATTGGCCCACCTGCCCCATGTCCCTCCCACGTGCTCCCTCATTGGTGGGATGTACTGTCAATCCTGCCTCGTGCTCCTCCCTCATTGGTTGATCATTTGTATCCGCCCCTGAGCCCGCCCCTCTGTACAAACCCCTGCACACCCTGTCCAGGGGCCTTCGTCCCTGACCCTCTGAGGGCAATAAACGCTTTTGGAGCCAAACTGAAGACTCCTCCCTGATTCCTGCTCCAATCCTCGACGCCGTTTCCAGCTGGTGCTGTAGAGAGCAGCCTTGCTGCTGGGGACTTTAGCAGCCCTTGCTAAACCTCTGCCCTAACCCAGCGTGGGCAGGGAGCAGCCAATCTCGGTGAGGACTGGGAAGGGCTAGCTGGGAAATTTACTCTGCCACCACATCACCGGGTATTTTGCATGGATCAATACACGAGTTCTCTAGGCTGAGGAAGACTTATCTATAACCCTGAATAATTTGTTGAATGTGTCCAAACCACCTGAAGTCTTTGCTTTAAAGATGTGTTGAAAGTAGCGTAGTTTGTGGTTTTGGTTTGGATTTTTTTCTGTTTACTTGTTTTCCTAAGTAAAACTATTATAACGTAATTTTGCATATGTATTTGATAAGTCTCCCAGAAGGGGATTTTATGCAATTGCTTACCTGACAGAACCCAGGAGAGTGGAGAATAGTCCTTCATGTTTTTCTTTTTCTGTAGAAACCATACCACCATATTTCAATATATAGACTGCTGTATAAAAGGTACATTTCCTTCTTATGCAATGCAGTGTGAATCCGTATTTAGCAATAATGCTCTGTAAATGGCCTTTTGCATTGTGCATCTCAGACAAAGTGTGAAATTTATATTTAGCATTTGACTTCTTTATTCCTACAACTGGTTTGTGTGCATGTGAATTTATGTGTGCTCTTTTAAAGATTCTTTCCAGGGTCATAGCTATAATACTTTTAGGTACTGAGGAAGATGATCCATTTAAATATCTGATTTTTGGTTCAAAATATTTTTTTTTCTTTTCATAGATAGTTTTCAGCTCAAGGAAAATTCTTAAGTGAATTTATTCTTGATACAACAGAAGCTGTCTCTGACAGTTTTGTTCTAAGCATAGTGAAGATATATTAATTTTAATTAAAGTCATCGGAAAGATGTATTTAGCTGAAATCCTGATGAAGATCCACAATGGTCAAAAGGTCATGATGATGACACAAAAATTTCTGGGTTTAAGATAACCTGTCATGCAAGCCATTATGACAGAATCTGTCTAAAAATGTAAGCATAGCCATCTAAATTATTCCATCACATTAACCCTGAATAATGCCATCTTGTCCATGATAACAAAAACAATATCAAGGAGAGATATGGAAAGAACGGCAAGGTTTAACTAAACAATGAAATTGGTAGTAGGTACAGATATTTAATTGCCTTTTTTTTTTTTTTTTTTGGTCTGGAAAAAGAAAGAAGAAACACAGGTAATGAAAGAGAGAAAGAAAGTGAGAAAGAAAAGAAGAGAGAGAGAGAGAGAAAGAAATAAAAAGAAAGGAAAGAAAGAAAGAAAGGAGAAAAAGAAAACAAAGAAGAAGGTAGAAAGAGAAAAATAAAGTTAGTTTTGTTAAATTGTTGTTTTGTGTTATTTTAATTCAGTATTTAAACAAAATACATTTGCATTATTTGCCAGCTCTTTTTTTTTTGTGTGAAATGCAGCAACTCTTTGGGGGGTTATTGCTGCTGTCATGAAGGAAGCAATCATTTCACAGAATGTGACATTATGTGTTTAGAATTCAATTATGTTTCCTTTCATGTCAAACAACATTAAATGATCATTCGAATTTGGTCCTTTAACATCAGTAATTGCTACAATTCATGACAGATGATTCCTCAGATGTCAGAAGTTTGGGCCAATGGAGAAAAATCCTTTTTCATGTAGATAACAACTGACAATCAAGATGATTCAGAAATGCCTGTTACAGTGGAAATAGTATTTATTTATTTCATTTCTGCATAAAGTGCTAGTCAGAAGTTTGGTTGTGCATTCAGTAATTTTAAAAGACAGACATTTCCATTATATGTAAATTGGTGGCTGGTTTTCTTCACTCAGGAATGCCCTGCTTGGCCACCCATAACAATCCTTCTTGTCTTCCTCTTTCACTGGGTTCTCAGTGACATTTTCATTCCATATTCCAAAGAAAAAGTCCTTCTCATTGACTGCCCCTCTTTTTCATCAGGTTTATTTGGTGTTGTTGATATTCTCTCCCATTGCCTAGTATGAGTTGATGCATTGCTGGTAGAGCTCTTCGAAATTGTCTAACATGTGGTAGAAGGGAAAAAATATTAAGGGAATCAATGCTTTCACCTCACCCTGAATCAGGGTGTGCAAATCCACTTAAAAATGAAATGTAACTGGTTAAATTTCCATCTAGTGTTCAGGAAATTGTATAGAGGTAGTGGTCAAGTGTTCTTCCCTTTTATTTTCCTTTTTTTTCTGTTCTTCCCTTCATTTACCTATCTGAAATGAAAATTACTTTATGATACAAATCTTGCCACAGTCATGTTTGCCTACCTTATTTCTGGATTAATGATCTATGCAGGATGGATTTCAATGCTTTTTAGAAAATATAGCTCTTCAAATTCAGAAAGGTTAGTTATTAGCTGCTGTAATTTATTAAGGGGATTATACTTGTGATCTTTCATCCACACTTATTTAACTTAGTTCCTACAGAGTTTTTACAAGTTAATTGGTTTTGACCCAATTCTCCCAGAAGTGTAGAATTTTGAATTCACAAAAATGATTTAGAGAACCTGTTGCCTTTCAATAGAAAATAGGTGTCTGTTCCTTGACCCTTTTGAAATCTCTTCCTCAATAATTGAACATGATTTTTAAAAAGAAATTACTCTTTCACAAGATATAGCATTAAAATTATCACCATTTTTGTTACATTGCTTGTTTCGTATAATGTCCTGTTCAGAGTTACTTCTTCTTAGTTATTAGCCTCCTCAATTTTTATATTTTTAGGACATTTTACAAAACCCATATTTTTTTTTTTCATAAGTATTTAACAAAAAAAGAAAAAGAAAAGGCAGAAGGTTCTATATTTTTCTTTGCATGAAGATTAGTAGTGCATACTTGCAGCCCAGAAAGTCAGCTGTATCTTGGGCTGCATCAAAAGCAGCGTGACCAGAAGGTTCCGGGGGTGATCCTGCCCCTCTTTGCTGTCCTCATGAGACCACACCTGGAGTACTGAATCCAGGACTGTGAGCCCCAGCATAAGCAGGACACAGACCTACTGGAGTGAAGAGGAAGAAGAGGAACACAACCATGAGCAGAGGGCTGGAGAACTGCTCCTACAAACACAGGCTGATAGAGATTGGGCTGTTCTGTCCGGAGGACACAGGGCTCCAGAAGACCTTAGAGGAGCTTTCCAGTACATAAAGAGCTGGAGAGGGACTTTTATAAGAGCATATAGTGACAGGGCAAGGGAGTACGGAGCATGGCTTCAAACTAGATGAGTGGCTTTAGATTAGATATTAGGAATTCTCTTCTACAAGGGTGATGAAGGACTGAAACGGGTTGCCCAGAAAAGTTGTGGTTGCCCCATCCGTGGAGATGTTCAAGGCCAGCATGGATGAGGAACTGAGAAATGTGGTCTAATGGAAGGTGTCCATGTCCATGGCAGGGGATTAGAACTAAGTGATCTTTAGATCCCCTCCCAACCAAACTCCATGCTGATTATTGACTACAATAAATACTTTTGTTACATCTGTGTGATGCAATTATTTTTTAATTAAATTTTGCTTTTAAAATGGTTTTTGAAACTTATGGAACTGTGCAAGCCATCTCAGCCACACTGTGTACAGGGTAATTAATATATATCTATTATATTGTGGTACTGATTACTTGGAATATCTTGTTTAAAACAGTTAAAAATGGATGGTTTAACGTATGTCTTGGACTTCAAGTTGCCCAGATATAAATGCCAGAGTGAGCAGTCATCTCTCAACAAAAGCAAAAGTTGTTGTAGAATAGTAAAAGAATGACATGGATGGCTTTCTCAAAGAGTATTCAAAGAAAATATCACAGTCTTTGAGGATTTTAAGATGCACTTTGAATGTGTGTTTTCACTATTTACAGATTTCACCAAGACTCATTGTCATATTTGTTTTTGAAAACGTATAAAAAAATTCAGACTGTATATTTGAATATATTTCAATATATATTCAAATATACATATATATGAATATATTTGAATAGAATTTTATTCTACCATGGTAGAGACAATTTCAAAATAATCTGCACAACAACCTAAAATAGAACATTCCAACCCTAGGTCTGTTTAGCCAGACTGGTCTTCTCCACTGGTTTGTCTTCAGGCATATGGGGGTGTTTTCCTCCTCAAGGCTCATCCAGCCTTCCTGTTCTCCTTTCTCTTTCAAGACTGCTTCCCAAGGGATTCTCTCAACCAGTCTGTCCAGGGTATGCCCTCTGGAAGTCCAAGGGTGACAGTTCTGCTGACGTCCCTGCTTGCTGCTACAAGAATAAAAAACTATAATTTCATGACTGCTGTGCCCAAGATGACTTCCAAGCATTCATATCACCCATCAGTCCTTCTCTGATCACAAACAGTTGGTCCAAAGAGGAATTTTGCTTAGCGGGCTTCTTTACCACCTGTGTCATGCAGTTATGGTCCACACACTTCAAGAAACTCCTAGACATTTTCCTCCCTGCTGCAGATATCTGGTGGGTTTTGTTGCAGTAGCTTGCCTCTTATCCTGTTATTTAGGTGAGAGAGCAAGGTGTAGTTATTTGGCCTCATTTCATTTAGGAAGCAAATGTTAAGCCTGGGTGCTAAAATTTTTTTGTCAGACAGTTCTATGGCTTTTCCTATTAAAAAAAAAAAAAAAAAAAAAGTTTATTTTTCTTGCAACTTCAAATCCCAGAAGCTTTGTGCAGATAATTACATTCTATGTGCAGTTGAGAGCATGACAATAAGCAGTCAATTCCATTATTGTGAGAGTGATACTACGAGGGCTATACCCAATGTCATTTGCTTCTCCGTAACATATGCACCAAACACTGAGTTCCAGTGTTATCCTGTTATTATATTTTAAATCATACAGCTAATGATGGCTTTATAGTCACTTGGAAGAATGTGTCCTGTGAATACAAATACTAAGAGGCTAATAATTTTGTTTTAAAAAAACAAGGATTTGATTTATAGTGGGATAAACAGGTATGAAATTACAACCTTTTTCTTCTCATCAATAGTAGTAATAATAATGATTCTAATAATAATGAATATTATGTGATGAATATTATGTGATGCTGCTGATGATAATGATGATGATGTTTTCATTATAGAATGTTAATTTTAAAAACTTATGCCTACGATTGCAATTTTATTATCCTTTATAAATGACTGCCAGGAAAATCAAAAGAAAGGGCAAGAAAGTTGTAGCTAAAAATTTATCTTCTTTTTTTTTACCACAAAAGTAAAAACCCTCAGAATTATTAATGTCTTTAAACAAAGAAATCCACAAAACTTACTTAGGAATTTTCTTTGACACAATTTCAAAACTGTAAAAGTAATGTAATTTTTAAGCATCTCAAAAGAGTAACAATAAATAATACAGTGTCCCAGACCTGACATCTGTGGAGTGCTTGCTGTTCTTATCTGTTGAAACAATGTTTGTAATAAAAGTTTTCCTTGATTATGGGATTTCTTCCTCAGTCAAAGGGGAACACTGAAATGACAAAAGCCATCAGCGTATTTCCTTATATTATTCTCAGAAAAATAGATGATAAAGTCATACCCTATTTTATTGTAAGAGGTGAGCTTGCTGTTCTCGTGTTTGCAATATTAGAGAAAAAATGACATTCTGGAGAAAATATGTGTGGAGCTTCATATATTTTCTTACTGTATTATTCTGACAGACCTTTCTCTGCATTGTTAAGGACAATATCTCACTCATGGACTGGTTTACTGCACTTATAAACATCTAAAGATAAGTAAAGACAGGAAGTTTTGCTGCAAAATATTTTCCTTAGCATATAGGGTCAAGGTGAACTTCTGTGAAAATATTCTGTTCAAATATTCATTAGATATCCATGATTTCACCCAGAAAGAGAAATATTACTTTAAAAATTTTCTTTGAAACTAAATTTGAAATTGAAATTTAAAGCGGAATCTCCCTTGTGCTCTGACCATAATGTCAACATTTTTCTAGAGTGTCTATGTCTTAATCTTGCAATTTGATAATCAACTCAACAGTCAGTTTCTTTTATTCTCTTGAAAATCAGAACTGAAAGACTAAATTATGTCCTTTGAAACAATTTTCTTGTCCAATGTATTGTTTAATCATTTAGTACTAATTGTGAAAGTTCCAGCAGTGTAAGGCTGTGTGTTCTTGATACATAATTGTTGGTTACTTGTTTGGGCTATCCTAGATAAAAGTTCAATTTCTATCATAGTATGGCTTTTTGAAAAGAGTCCTCTGAATTAATAACACAGTAACTAATCAGTCATGTATGACTTTGTAGTGGCAGAGATATTTCTTTATCACATTATTCATTGAATTAAAAAAAAAAGAAACACTTAGTTTTCTCCCAAATCAACAGTAAAATATATTAAAGTTGTAAGTGTGCTTATTGTTAGGGCAAAAGAATTTGCATTTTCCTCTAAGTTTGTTTTGGGTTTTTTTTTTTAATTCTATACATTCAGGCGTATTCTGGATTTTAAACTTATGTTGTGTTCAAGATGTTATTTTCCCTTTTTTTCCCTAGAGTAATACATATTTTAGTTCCCTGGTCAAAATTCATACTCTTATGTTGCTTTTCCTTTATACATATATATATATACACACACCCCTATATACACATATACATATATATATACATACAAATATATATATACACACACATATATATACACACATACATACATACATATATCTATCTATCTATATAGATAGATAGATATATCTATATCTATATACACACATACATATATATGTGTGTGTGTGTGTGCATATACTTAGTGTGGTGTTCTTCTATGGTGTTGTTCTGATGATACCTCTGCATCTTCCACACTGCATAAAACTTGGCATGAAGGAACATTCTCTGAAAGCCCCATCTTACAGAAATACTACTGTAGCTGAGTATGGAATCACTATGATCGCAACATTTTATATGGGAGAAAATATTGCTATTCTCTGCAAGCTGAAAAATGTTTTCTATCACTTGAAAATACTACTACTACTACTATGAAGTGCCATCTTAAATATATACTGCCTTTTTAAAAGAAAAATAGGACTTACTTTAAGAATATGAAGGAATTAGTGCTTGATTTTTCTTGAAATTATCATAAACTTGCATGCCCAACATAGAAACCTAGATTCTTCTCTGTGTTGACAGTGACACAGAAACAACCATTAAGAGACTAATTGAAAAAAAAAAATCTTCTGCCACTAATTTCACTCTCCTGACTTTTAAGAAGGAAAGGATATTACTTAGCAAAATTCTTATTCTGGTTATATTTAAACTTTACTGAAAGTCATAAGGCACTAAAGGGTGTAAGGTTAAACGTGGCATTAGGTATCCCCCTACAAACACCAGGTTCTTAAGTCTTGCTCAGCACTCATAACTGTTGAAGATCACCTTTTGCTTTCTGTAAGTTTCTGCCTAGCACAATTTGAAGAGCAAATATCTGAAGGAAACCTCTGGTTCTGTATAATCAAAAGTCCTAGATAGTTTTTTAATGATGTCCCTGCTCTTAATTTATGTTGTCTGTAAAGTTTCCTGCCTGTTTCCACTGGCAAGGCAATTCCAGCAGCCCTAGAGCTCAGAGATCTGCTAAATCAGGATCTAAACAATTAACTAAATGCCACAATTTCAGAAGCAAAGTTATTCCACTGGAGAATGGTTTGCTATGTAGAATGGGACTTGGTATTGCTGATGAAGCAAAACAAACTTAAAAGTGTTTTTTCCTTCCCGGCAGTGTATCTAGGGGACATCACAGGACAAGCCTATTTACAGCCACAGATTGCAGGTGGAAATGCTATCATGATAGCAAGTGATAATAGACTGAGAGATCCTAGGCTAAGAAATAATGCACAAAACATTAATAGATTGAAGTGTGAATGAGACACTTTAAATTACTTTATTTTTAAGTATGTGCAATTAGGGATATAGCTTTTTATATATAGAATGTATATCTAAGAAATTTTACTTTTTCATCAGCTGCAGCAGAAATCACAGCATATTCTTGATTTTAAAACAAGGACAAGTTTTCACTGCGCTGGTTGTGCATAAATAAGATACAATTACACATAATTGTAATTTTAATCTAGCTGAATATCCTGATCATGAGAATTTTAATCAAATCCTCCATTCTTCATTTCAGAAAAAAAAAAAATAATTTCAATATTTTAGTTAATTAGAACTGGTCAGAAAGTAAATGCAGTTGAGAAAAATAAGTTCTTCACTGTCCCCACCTCCACTTTATTCATGTGGAATTAAATGTTCAAAGGGACACGAGAAACATAAAAGATGAAGGAAAATTTATTTCTTGTGAGAAGTAAGAATGTCTCAGATGCTGTATTCAAGCAAATATGGGTCATGGCAAGTGAAGTCAGAACAATATAAGATTCAAGATAAAGGAAGGTAAAGTATAAGGAAGAAAGAAACAATGATTGTAATCCTACTAATAATCTTCTCTCTCTCAATAAAAACATGTCAGAAAGGAAGAGGTAATACAGATATAGCACCAGAGGGAAAGTACTAATCTTCCCCTTTTGTTCACAACCTGCCAGATTAGCTCTTTGTTAAACCAGCAATTTGTGCAGCTTGGATATTTTGCCATGGCTATCCTGTGAGATATCATGGAGTTTGAGCTGAGAGAATCATTGTCACATTCTTCTACAAATTTTACTTTTCTTAACACATCTTGATCTTTCTTTCTTTCTTTCTTCTTCTTTCTTTCTTTCTTTCTTTCTTTCTTTCTTTCTTTCTTTCTTTCTTTCTTTCTTTCTTTCTTTCTTTCTTTCTTTCTTTCTTTCTTTCTTTCTTTCTTTCTTTCTTTCTTTCTTTCTTTCTTTCTTTCTTTCTTTCTTTCTTTTCTTTCTTTCTTTCTTTCTTTCTTTCTTTCTTTCTTTCTTTCTTTCTTTCTTTCTTTCTTTTTCTTTCTTTCTTCTTTCTTTCTTTCTTTCTTTCTTTCTTTCTTTCTTTCTTTCTTTCTTTCTTTCTTTCTTTTCTTTCTTTCTTTCTTTCCCTTTCTTTCTTTCTTTCTTTCTCTTCTTTCTTTCTTTCTTTCTTTTCTCTTTCTTTCTTTCTTTCTTTCTTTCTTTCTTTCTTTCTTTCTTTCTTTTCTTTCTTTTCTTTCTTTCTTTCTTTCTTTCTTTCTTTCTTTTTCTTTCTTTCTTTCTTTCTTCTTTCTTTCTTTCTTTCTTTCTTTCTTCTTTCTTTCTTTCTTTCTTCTTTCTTTCTTTCTTTCTTCTTTTTCTTCCTTCCTTCCCTTCCCTTCCTTCCCTTCCCTTCCTTCCCTTCCCTTCCCTTCCCTTCCCTTCCCTTCCCTTCCTTCCCTTCCCTTCCCTTCCCTTCCCTTCCTTCCCTCTTCCCTTCCCTTTTTCTTTTTCTTTCTTTTTTCTTTTCTTTCTTTTTTTTCTTTCGTTTCTTTCTTCCTGTCTTCCTGCCTTCCTTCCCATATTTTAAGTTTGTATTTCAAATTTCAATGACAAATGTCGAAAAATAAATAATGCAGATATTATTATTTATTTTATTTCTCCCTTTTTCATTACAACTATGTCAGTATCAAAGCTGTTGAGAGATTGAAAACAGAGTTAGGAATCCAATTAAGTAGGTGGGTAATTTTCCTGCATACTTTTCTTCACTGGGATCGTTATCTGTACAGTTTCAGAATTATTATATGGGTTGGAGCTACAACATTAACTGCAGTTTTATGTATCTATTTTCAGTGCTTTATTCAGAGACTTGGAGAAGTTGACTTAAATAGAAAAGTTTAATGGAAGAAATGGAATTTGGAGGGCTATGTTTAAGAACTCAGTACTTCCAAGTTGTAGATCAGTTTTGCTTGATGGAGGGCTGGAAGAAATCTTACTCAGGAATATCTGTGTAAAATGCAGTGTTTCAAGGAGAAAGGCTAAGTCCACAACAAGAATTCTCTAGGTAGATAATAGGGAAGGACTGTTGCTGAATTTAAAAAAAAAAACTTTTATAAAGCACTAATATTTGCTTTGGATTAATATTTTACTCTCAAAACAGAAGACATAGTATTTGTTGATGTTAAAAGTTTGCTTAGAGATGTATGGATAGTCCTGAAGCACAGAAATTATTTAGATTTTAGAAAATTATACTTTTAAACAAAATAATGAGCAGGATGCAGGGAAATAATGAACTGCATTAAACAACAAATAAGCTGAGATACCAATTATTAACATTATGAAAGAGATAATATAGGTAACTGAATGCTTTATAGTCTGACAGACATGACATAATAATATATGCACATCGTATGCAATTTTCTTTTAAAATAACACCTTTTCATAGTTTATCTATTTTATTTATTCATTTCCTATTTTACTACTAGCTTCTATATAATAATTTTAGCACAGTGCTCTTTATGTTAGAAATTTTACCCTTCATGTTATATCATCTAAAAATTTTCAGCAAAAATATATACTTCCCTGTTCCTGGGACTTCAAATATAATTTTTCATTTGGAAATATTTTTAGTTTTCACAATATCAAAGGAAGCCATGGGAATATAACTTTACTCCAAGACTGAAAGCCGGGAATATAAATTAGGAAGAGTCTTTTAAAGTTGTTTTGGTTATTTTCAAGATAGATGAAAGCAGTGAGAGAAAAACATCAGCTTTTCCTTCCTAGTTCTCATAACTAACTTTTATATTTGGTTTTGATGGACTTTTGCAACAGCAAATTTAGTTGATTAAATACTGCTGAGCCAAATAACTTTCCTTTCATGTATTCATATAGGTGCCAATTCACGTCAAAATCAATGTTTTTGCATTGATGGTTTAAGAAATAGTTTATATATTACTTAAATCTATGAGCAACATTTTTAAACTCTCTAAAACTATATTGTTGTTTAAAAGCAAGTGGCCCTGGAATATGGTTTATTCTTTTTTAAGTTCTCCTTTTTTTAATATGTAAATGGGTAAAAATAAGCATAGCTCAAAAGAATCACAGCTAGAGAACAAGAAATTGCATTTTTCTACAAATGAGATCACAACTCCACAGTGGGTTAAATTAGAATATCTGAGAAAAATTCTGTGATTTAAGTTCTATATCACAAAGATAGAGTGAACACAATGATGTACACAGCCTGTATTTTAAGAAATAATGGGATCAATAACATTATTTCTATTAGGTCACCTTGCTATAACCTATGAAAAGATTTTGTTAAAAGTGACTCTACAGTCAATTCTTAAAAGTAAATATGTATATAAACCTCGAAAAGCCTAGGTAAAGCAGGTATATTACACACCATTAAACCTCCAAGAGTCTTAGTATTTCTTAAATAAAGCTGCAAAAAGAGGTGAACTCTCTTAAAGCATAATTAATCGAAGAAGAAAAACAAACAACTCCCAAAAAAAATCCCACCCCACAAGAAAAAAGAAAACACACAACAAAGAAACAAACTGAAGCATCAAAGGCACAGGTAAATCATCAGTGAACTTGGCCAAGTGTATTTAATAAACACTTCAATGAAAAATTAAAACTGCCTTATATCTTAATAGGAGACTGTTGTTTGGATGGATCAAACATGCATTAGAGCAATACAGCCACCAGTAGCTGTCAGCTCAGCCAAATGACTTCGCTACAGGATGCCTTCTGTGCGTCACAAAGCCTCCTCAAACTGACAAACATCCTGCCACTTGCTGCAGATGCATGGCTGTTTTGCACAGCAAGGACTAAATATGTCATTACAATATGGCATTCTGTGTGTGCCTAATTTGTAGTGTCACGTGAGAGCTAAAACCTGGAACGGGGCCCTGAAGGCACAAGAACTAATGAACTCTGCCGAGCTGCAGAAGAGTAATCCATCACTGACATACACCAGCCCTATTCTTTAGACTGTGTTGATGAAAATTTTCTAATCTCTCATGCCAAGTGACGTTTTCTTAACTGAGCAAGACAGAATGTCCTCCTAACATTAACCTTTCCATAACAAAATACACTTCAGTTAAAATCTGAGTTAATTTGAAGTATTTCTCATTAAAACATGGCAGGAGAGGAAGAAAAAAGAAAGTAAGCAAAAGAAATTTTTTAGGCAGATCCTCCCTGTTTAGCTATGGACTTAAAAAGTAAATATAAATTTAAGAATAAATTAAAAAGTAAATATAAAACTGAGTGAAGAATGTTATAATACTAACATTTATCTCAAACTGAACAGACATATGCACGGATTAATGGTAATACCAACATCAAACAACTAATATTATGATAATGCATTAAAATTTAACTATTTTATTCTTCGCAATCCTACTGTATTTGGCACAAGATGCTTTAAGATTACCAGTTTTGTGCATAAGAACCTATGTGTCAGTATAGCAAAAACTGAAAATCTTGAGATCCTAGAATTCTTTTATAATAAAAATGCATTTCCCAGATTTTTTTTCCCTAAAGTAAGTAGATATCCTTGTAATTTCAGGAATTGGATAAGATGTTGGCTTGATTATTTTTTCTGTGTTTTATGTTTGGTTTTTTTTTTTTTAATTACATTGGGTAATCCTAATAAGACCAACTTTATGGGTATATTATGGGGAAGATTCCAGGTTATCTTCTTCCGTTACCTATTTCCGCCTCCATGCTGCCCAATCCTCTACCATATGGGAGAGTTAGCAAGTGTCTCCTGCATATCTGTGTCAGAAAGACTGATCTACATCAGACAAAAGCTACACATGAAAAGAAAACAAGTTCTTCCTCACTATCTGCCTGACTCTATCAGTCCAGAAGACAACAGTGGCCAATTACAGATTTTAGTGAAACAAGAAATGGATCTTTCTCTGTGACATGCAGGTTTTTTTTTCATTCAGCCACTTAGGACTTTCAGAACCTGCATCCAAATCACCATGTTACTGCAGCCAGCAGAGGCCCCAGCTGCCAAGAATGAATTGAATAGTTTTCTTCCAAATGTGTTTTTTTCCTAATATGTTCAGTCTCCATATTACTGTTCGCATAACCTTCAAATCCTAGGGTGATGGCAGCCGTTTGATTTGATCTTTATGGTGTAATCCTTTCCTTATCTTTTTCTACTTACTCAGGTCCCTATCACCAAACTGAATCAGTAACAACTCAGCATAACAGGAATCGGAGTGTAGTCCTTGCTCTCAAAATTCTAGGTTACATACATGTACTGATACTCTTTATTTTCTTATATACAGAGGGTAAAAAAAAGGGTTTCTAAGGAGATAGAATATGTGAACTTATGTCTCATTCCTTTTCTAGACCTTTAGCTGTCTCAGAGTATCTGTCAGATCAAACTAATCTTTGGATGAAAAAAACTGGCCTACCATTTTCATTTCAAAGTATAAGGGTCTGTTGTTAAATTGTGGGGAAACCCATTCATGCTAAACCTGTCAAACTTTCTGCAACTCTGTATATTTAATTTCAGTTACATTTCTGATTCCTGTGAGGAAAACAGTCTAACTAGTTTTGAGAAGCTCAATTAAGATGGCCAAAAATACAATAAAGCCAGAAAAATTGTGTTATGTGTATGTAGTGTCCCACTCCTACACAGCAGGTACCACCCAAGATTTGCAGATGCCCAGGTTTGAATAAAACAGCAAAAGTCAAAAGGGTTTTAAAAAAGAAAAACCCATTAAGTTTATTAGCACACCACGCACCTGGCATGACGATGATGATGATGATGATGATGATGATGATGATGATGATGATGATGATGATGAAGAGGAAGATGAGGCAGAGAAGAAGAAAGAAGAAAGAAGAAAAAGAAAGAAGAAAGAAGAAAGAAGAAAAAGAAGAAAGAAAAGAAAGAAAAGAAGAAGAAGAAAGAAGAAAGAAGAAAGAAGAAAAGAAAGAAGAAGAGAAAGAAGAAAGAAGAAGAAGAAGAAAGAAGAAAGATCTCTAGCTCTTCATGAATATGAGTTAGCATGCAGAGTCTGTTCTTCTGGAGCTTTCCAGAAATGGGCTGGGGAGCTTTGAGGGTCTTTAGGTCATCTTAATATCCCCAGCCCCTGCTCCCCTCAGTTGTGTGTGCTTCTTGACCCCACTTCTGCACTTGTGCTGGATGTTGTGCTGTCATCATGGACCTGAACAGGAAAACAGGGTCCAAGAAGGTGATGTTGTACCTTCATACTGCCTCCCTTTCTGAGCACATCCTGTTCTAACTTGTCCAGTTAAATGGTCACTGGTGTTTGAGACAAAGTAATGGATTAACTTCTTACTGCCTTGGAATCTACAGGGTACATAAAACGGGACAAACTTGGTAGAAGTATGTTTATAGGAAAATATATAGTACACGTATATGCAAATAAAAATATTTGCCAAAGGTAATAAATTCACTCTGCAAAATGAAAACTGAAGAATTTATTTATTTTTCCAGAATCAGCATGTGAAAGCCTGAAAAATGAGAATTCCACTTTAATTTGAGCATGTTGGTGAATACCATTTTAAACACATAATGGACTTTTAGTTGAAAATTTACATTATGGTGAAGATTAAAATGATAATTATCTCAGTCAAGGATACCTATAAAATTTAAAGAACTGCTTGTTACAGGAGAGTGCTTTGGTCTTTATTCTAGACTAAGGTCAGGTGAGACCATAACTCTGATCTTTAAATTTGCCTTAAGGAGCTATGTCTAAGTGTCACCTAGTACTCATCTTACAACGAGACAACATATATTCTTGACAGTGGTAGGCTATTAAAAGAGAAAGGGCCAGGAAGCCACACTCATTTCTAATTAGTGTTCAGCAGAAATATTTGGACAAAAAAATCTCATCAAGGTTTGGAACTCACTGAAGTAAAGTCCTGGGACTGTTGTGTTACAGCTGCTGTGTTACGGTGTTTGCATGCCCTTTTGCATTGGAGAAGGTTTTTCTCTGAGGAGTAATGGCTCAGTAGCCAAAAACTCACCCCTGCTGCAATAATAACCTTCCACATGCACATGACTTTCAAAATCCAGCCTGAATGTACACTTGCTATGCTCTTCCTGACCACAAGAAGCTATTTAACTGTTCATTATTTTGCCATTTCACTTTCTCTAATTATCTTTTTCTCTTTTTATCAATTTGTCTTATTTTTGGTATTCTTTCCTTGATCAAAGGAATGATTATCCCTAATAATGTTGGTATCTGCACATTCAATCCCACCATTTAAAGGGCTGTTAAATCAAGTGCTATGATGCCATTCAAAAAGACTGTTGTGTGGGAACTGGTAAGTTATGCTCTTATTCTTTTCTGCAGTTGTGTTAAATGATTAGTCCTCACTGCACAAGACAAGAAGTATCACATATGGAGAAATTCTTTTTAGGATGCTTGTTGGCAATTTCATTCAAATAAATTCCACAGACATGTACACTTTTTGCGGAAGACTGTTCATCTGATCTTTTTTTTTCTGATTTCAAAAAAGTTACATTATTAAAGATAAAAATTAACATACAGACAATAAATTTCCATTTTACTTCTATTAAGCTTTTCTTTTTCACACTGAGATTTTATTAGTCACTTTAATGTCATAATTGCCTTTGAATGCTTATGTTTTAATTTTGTTTACAAAGCACATTTTTTTCAAAAAGGAAATTTCCTTCTTTTTCCTCATTTTAATTTAATGCGAAGTAGCTGCTTATTTAAAATTAATAGAAACAAAAAAATATTCCTCTTGGAAAAAAATCAAAATTGTATTTTTAAAATTTCTAATTGAATTGCAAATTCAATCATTTCCACAGAAAATGATAACATTATAAATTAGAAAATATCAAGGGAATATTATTTTGACTCCTGATGGAATAAATGTTACAGAGATTTTAACTGAAAAAAAAAAAATTAGTATTGGTAGACTTGCAAAAAAAAAAGAGAAGAAAACTAGTTTGTACATTGTACAGATTTTCAAGGAATTTCAGTCCGCTCAACTGAAAAAAGGCAATTATTTTGAAGCTATCATTGATTATGGGTGAAAGTTTTATTTTTAATTAACCACTGTTTCTTTTTTCTGACTATTTTGACTCTAATGTTCTTACCCATAAAAAGCACTTCAGCACTGCTTCTCTTGAATACCCTTTTTTGTGAGATTAGTATGTTTCCCGACATACATTTATAGTATTACAATTTCCTCCAAATTTATTTGTATATTTACAGACCAGCTTCCCATTGTTATCTATATTTATCTCAATCCTTTTTAAACAGTATGAACCAGGAAGGCTGTGTTTTGAGTTCTGCACCTGGTGATACAATTAAGCGAAAATTCATCGTTTTGGTTTAATCATCTTGTTTTTATGTACCTTCAGGAAGAAAATGTAAAGTACAAAGTTGTATTGATAGAGACTTTATGCCTGTTTCTATGAATCTTATGATTATTCCTGTGATTATTCCTTTAATAAATACAAAGACAGGTTTGATATAAAAATTGTAGAACATCATATGTGTGGGTATTCAAAGAAAAAATGCCAGCTGAACATGTGCCCTGCCCAAGTCTTGTACAACAAACATAATCCCAAGCATGTCACAAGGAGTCCTGCGCCTCCTAAATCTTCACAAGAAAACTCCTCTAGCACAATAATTGTTGTAATTACTTGCATTGAATGTTTATCCCAATAGGGATGCTTCTTAAAAATTAATAGAAGTCTGAATTAATAAGGAGCATTTAGTTATCTTTTCATTTTTAAGTATTCATCTCAAAATTTTCTTTATTGTCTGGGGGGTTTTTTCTAATCCTTACAGCTGCTTTATCAGAAATTATTTTAACAAAGCAGAGAAATACAAAGAAATATTGTCCTGAGTGACAATATTTTTGTTGCTTAGTAGTAATTGACTGTTATCACATCTTACTTAGTCTCTGTCCTCTTTTATAAATTAGATACTTTGACTCCGATACCACATTCTCTCCAAATTTCATATCTGAGTTTTCTAAAGACTCCAAAAAGTATTTTGGTGATATATACACTTTTAAAACATTTCTTTCCCTGGGAGAATACTCAAATGTCAAACAAACTAAATGCAAATTTTAAATAAACTCATCAAAAAGAATGAAGTTATGAGACCTGTCAAAAGTGTGCAGCTCAGGTGACAACTGTATAATTGCTAAGAATAAGAATCTGTTAACAATGAACTATGAAGTATTGACGGCATTAAAAGGAAAAAAATAAGGCAAACGATAGTGATAGAGATAATGTTTTCTCATTTGCCTCTGACTTTCAGACATGTACAAAATCTAATTCTACTAATTAAACCTGGCTTAATAGACTTTATATTTATTACGAGAAAGAAATGCAACAACATATTTGTTTATACCAAGGGCTAAGGTGTACCAAATAAACTAGATTAGATGCACTAATTGCCTATATGCTATTAGAAATCTATATATTATTTTCAGTTTTCTATATCAACATGAAAATACCATCCTTTGGTGCTTAGTCCCAGACTTCTGGATTTCAGAGAACAATGAATATAAACTCCAATTTTTTTTGAGAGTTGTAAAGTCTAAGCAGATCCAAGAACATCTCTATGGTGATTTGACCTAAGGGATTGTATGAAGTGGTGTCAGGGGAGGTTTGGGTTACAGGCGGATGGATGGTAGATGAATAAAATGAAGTTTAATAAGTCCAAGTGCCGGGTCCTGCATTTTGGCCACAATAACCCCTGCAGTGTTATAGGCTGGGGACAGTGTGGCTGGACAGGGGGAAAGGGACCTGGGGGTGCTGGTCAACAGCCAGCTGAGTATGAGCCAGCAGTGAGCCCTGGTGGCCAAGAAGGCCAGTGGCATCCTGGCCTGTACCAGGAATGGTGTGGCCAGAGGAGCAGGGAGGTCATTCTGCCCCTGTACTCAGCACTGGTGAGGCCACACCTTGAGTGCTGTGTCCAGTTCTGGGCCCCTCAGTTTGGGAAGGACATGGAGACGCTTGAGCGTGTCCAGAGGAGGCAACAAGGCTGGGGAGGGGCTGGGAACACAAGCCCTGTGAGGAATTACTGAGGAAGCTGGGGCTGTTTAGCCTGGAGGAGACTCAGGGGTGACCTTATCCCTCTCTACAACTTCCTGAAAGGTGGATGTAGCCAGTTGGGGTTGATCTATTTCTCCAGACAGCAGCTGACAGAATAAGAGGACACACTCTCAAGATGTGCCAAGCAAAATATAGGCTGGATATTAGGAAAAAGTGTTTAGGGAAAGAGTGATCAAGTACTGGAGTGATCTACCCAGGGAGGTGGTGAAGTCACTATCCCTGGATGTGTTTAAAAAAAGATTGGATGTGGTACTTTCTGCCATAGTTTAGTTGAGGTGTTAGGGCATGGGTTGGACTTGATGATCTTGAAGGTCTCTTCCAAACTAGTGATTCTGTGATATTAGATATTAGGAAAAGGTTTTTCACCCAGAGAATTTTTGGGGACTGGAACAGACCCCTTGGGGAAATGGTGTGTACCAAGCCTGACAGAGTTTAAGAAGCATGTGGAAAATGCTCTCAGACACATGTTATGACTCTTAGGGCTGGACAGGGTCAGGAGCTGGACTTTGATGATCCTTGTGAGTCCTTTCCAACTCAAGATATTCCATGATCTTTCAATGTAAAACTGCATATAAATTGAAAGAGAATAAATGCAAACTGCCTTAACAGAAATTTCCAGAAAAGATTTTTTTCTTCAGAAGATCATTCATAAATAGCTTCAGATTCTGAAATGAATTTTTAGAGCTTCATATCAAAAGAAATTTAAGTAACTGCTTTGAGGAGAGGTGAACTCAGATGAATAATAATAATAAAAGAAATTTTAAAAGCAGGAGAAATTAGGAAATTTATAGAATGTCTTAGATGGTACGAAACTTAAAGATCAGCTAGTTCCTACTCCACCCTGCTATGGACACCTCACTAGACCAGGATGCTCAGAGCTCCATCCAGCCTGGCCTTGAACATTTCCAGGGATGGGGCACCCACAGCTTCTCTGGGCAACATGTTCCATGGCCTCATCACTGTCACAATAAAGATTTCTTAATATCTAATCTAAACCTACTCTCAGTGTGAAGCCATTCTTTGTTGTCCTGTCACTGCATGCTCTTGTCAATAGTTTCCATCTTTCTTGAAGGCTCCCTTGAGATGCTGGGAGGCCACAATGAGTTTAACCTATCATTTCCTCTTCTCCTTTCCAGGCTGCAAAAATCCACTTCTCTTTGCCTTTTCTCTTCGAAGATGTGCTATGTCCCTCTAATCATCTTGATGGCCCTCCTCTGGACTCACTCCAGCAGGTCCATGTCCTTCCTGTGCTGGGACCCCAGAGATGGATCAGGGTTCCAGGATCTGGTGAGGTCTTACCAGAGCAGAGTAGAGGCAGAATTCCTTCCTTTTCCATGCTGTCCATACTGCTTTGGATGTATCCCAGCACACTTCTGGCTTTCTGGACTCCAAACACACATTCCTGGGTCATGTCCAACCTCTCACCCCACAGCACTCCCAAGTCCTTCTCAGCAGGGCTGGTCTCAGTCTGTTCATCCCACAGCCTGTGTTGAAACCAGGGGTTGTCCTGACCCAAGTGCAGCACTTCACACTTAGTCTTGTTAAATGTCATGAGATTTCTATGGGCCCAGCTCTCAAGCTCGTCTAGATCCAGCATCCCATCCTTCCAGTATGTCAACCATACCACTCAGCTTGGTGTCATCTGCAAATTTGATGACAGTGCAGTCGATCCATTAAAGTGGGTATTTTAGGGAAATTGGCTTTGGGCTTATAACATTTCTTTCAGATACTCAAGAAGTAAGCGAGTCAGAAATACAACCAGGTGTACACATACATTCTTCAGATTTTGACACTTGCTAGTGTAATGGCTAATGTTTTCCATGTCCCATGGCTGGCATTATTTAACTAAATTTTTAAAAGAATGAAGATTTTTGGGTATGCTTTCTGGGTAGCTACAGATAATAATCACCCTATATGTGGCTATTAGTACAATTATCCCATTCTACTTTTTTTTTTTTTTTCCTTGTTTCTTATGTTGGCTGCTATCTCTCATATTAAACTGAGATCATTGAGTGTTTTAAACAGAAGCTGTCATGCCTTCACAGATTCCCCATAGTGTTCCATATGCCCACTTCCTGACTTACAAAAATAACGAATAATAAAATATTATAAAACACTTCATGCAGCATGCACATTTTGTCAATGTTGTCACTAACTATGGATTATAAATATGATTATTTATTTATATCCACACAGATACACATTTGATTATTTTGTTTGCTTTTCTACGAAGAGAGTTTTACACTCTTCTTTTTCTAATAGACATTAAATTATAAAGTGAGAGAATAAGTGCAATAAATCTAAAAGCTGTATTAAACATGTACCTGTTGAATTGAATTGTTTTCCTTCTTTGTGTGTTTCATGTCTCATAATAGATCCTAAAATTTAATTCTGATTGATAAATTCAAGCTATTACAATAAGAAACAGAACAGGAACAAAAGACTGATTTGAACATCTGGGTCTTTCAGGCCTTCTATGCACCATTGTCTTCAGTGAGTCATTAATGTATGTCATAAGCATAAAAGATTTTGGGGTTATTTTTTACATCATAGGTGCAGAATAATAACAACAAAGATACCAAATATGCATTTTCATATTAGCATTTTTTACCTGTAAATACCCCTTTTCTCCCTCTGCTCACTTTGAGAACTAATTAGGAAGATATTTTCACAGTTTCTGCAGTGATATTATCTGGTGATATCAGCTTCATGCAACCAGAGCAGTAATACCAGGTTCTTTTAACCATATAATGCACAGCTCAGCAGTGGCACACTGCATGTCTTGACCTAAGTCGGGGACTCTGATAGCGGTTGGAATTATCTGTATCTCACTATCAGCCAGACAGCAAGTCTTCACACACAGATATTGTTCAATAGGTAAAAACTTAGGTTTATGTGATCCTGCATACCCAGTTTATAATCCTGATCTGGACTAAATTTTTGCCAAACAGTTTAAGGATCAATGAACCAGATTTACAGGTCTAGACTTGACAATTTAATGTCAATTTAGAGAGCCTGTACCTAGAGCACAGATCTATCTTTGGTAACTGTTTCTTTCTGGACAACAAAATTGGGGTTCACGTCACCACATTTCAGCCATTTGTGGTCTTATCAAGGCAAAAAATCTGGGCTCAGTTATGCACCCGAGAGAGAAAGATGTAATTTATACATTATTTTCTGACCAGTTTCTCATTTCTTCCTGGAGCTGTTTATTGATTGCAAAGGTATTTTTGAATCATATCTACTAAATGCTGAGATTATAAATCTAAAATGAAAGGAGGTTAATTCTACTACAAGTAAGGAATGGCAAAATAATTTCTCTGAAAATCTTGGTAAATGTTATTACTTTGAATAATTGTCAACTTGTCTGTATATGACTTGTGTCCTTTGTCTGATTGTCCTTGTAATGTGTGAAAAAGCACCTTCATTCTCATCTGTTCTTTTATTAAGACGAAGGTATTTAAATTCAGAGAACTTCAAAACATACTCAAAATTAGGGCATGATTAAGCATTTCCTTAAAAAGAGAGCCAACATTTTTCTCTCATCAGATTGCAAAAGGTTTAAACTCTGTCTGTCTTAATGAAACAAAAGCTGTGGGTATGGGAATAGAGCAAATCCATTACTGAACACAGTCCTCAATTAGTGCTGAGGCTTGAATACAATCTCTGTCATTACCACTGTAGCCACTTTCCTTGCCCTCCAAGCTGTGACAGCTATTCTCATACTGTAGTCAAGGATGCAAAGCTGGGAGAAGCACTGCAGAAGAGAGAGAGAGAGATTACTGACTGCTTCGTGTGATTAATTAAAAGAATTGCATTTTCTAAATCTGTAATTATTCTCCCTTCTTTCACCTGTAGTATTTTGTATTGTTCTTTATAGTACAAACTTTACTGCTTTACATATACAGTGTACATGCCATAAAACTGAGGTCATAGTTGCTTTCATTTTTTATATCTTCAAAGCTTGCTTTGAAAGCACAACAGCCTGAGCTATCACTGTGATTAATTGGAAACCATACACCCAAAAAGGTGGAAGGGAGGTCAGGACATGTGAAGCATGGGAAACTCACAGTCAGACATTTTCTATCTTTAAAGTGCTTAAAATTTACACCATAAAAATGTTTCTCTTTATAAATATTGTGAACAAATGAAAATACGGTTGTACATGCTTCTGTGGCTCCTTAGCCAAAGAAATAGTTTTTAAAATGAAAGACGAAAATTCTATAATTTAAGTTCTTAAACTATCACCAGGGTCTCTAGATCTAGATCGCTAAGATAATGTATTAAACAATTCACACAACTCCACACCTTATCCAGTGAATGATGTGATAAGGATTAATAACATACAACACATTCCTGAGGCACACATGTTACTTGAGTTTCCTACTATACATGAAAAGGACCAGAATCAGGATTATGGACCAACATATGGATTTTACTTTTAAAAAAAGTAGAAACCAATTTTCCTTCATTCACAATTTTTCTCCCCGTCAGTCTTTTCCAGGCTGATGCTGCTTAACTGCATTTCCTTCTAATTTTTCTCACCCTCTCTATTTTTCCCACCTCAGCACTTCCGCACGCTTTATGGAACCACAGAATAGCTTCATGTTGGAAGGACTTTTAAAGGTCATCTACTTCAACCCCCTGCTTCCATGGGCAGGGACATCTTCCACTAGATCAGGCTTCTCAAAGCCCCATTCAGCCTGAATGTCAGTACTTGCAACTTCAAGATTTTCATTCCAGGATTGTTAGAAAACACCATTTGACATTGCTGGAATGGCATTCACATTCCCAGCCTGCATTCTATGTCAAGCAGGGTTTTCTTATATCTTTCAAGTCTTTGTTTCTTTTCCCAAAGTTCATACTGTCCTTACCTGTCCCTCTTATCCCTTTTGCCCAATAAAGCTTTTCAATATTGCCTTGTGATTCTTACATTCTTTAGAAGCTACTTATCCTATTTGTTTTCTATATACTTTCTGATCTCCTTAGACAATGAAACAGAATCATTCTTTCAGCAGCTCTCTCCCTCCACAGCCTCAGCTCCCTGTTTAAAATCCATGTTTCAAATAGCCCCAGAAGCCCTGAATGGAATAGATCCCCTTCCCTGGAATCAGGAGTGAAATACATAACTCTTAAGAGGTTACAATTGCTGAAGTGTAAAATGTCAGCTCATAACATTTGCGGCACCTTCTGAAGAGCAGGGATTTTCAAAGGCATTGAAATTAGCTAAATTTTGGCAGAATTCCCCAATACATATTAAAAAAAAAAAAAAAAAAAAAAAAAAGACAACATGCTCTATTGTCACAAGGGCATTCTTTCTTTAATCAAAATTTCAGGTCTAAGTTTTAATACCTGTTTTGTATTTACATATTGTTGAAAAAGACTGCATGCCCTTGCTAGAAGACACTTGGGGAAATATGAACTCTTGTACAAGAGAGATCATTGTGATATTCCAGAGAAAAAATGGGGGTCTTTATAACTTAAACTAGGGAAAATTTCTTCTTCATCCCATTTTTTGCTCAGGTTTTTGATTGTATATATGCAAATGAGATGCAATTGTCAGAAAAGCAATGTTGTTTTTTTTTTTTCTCATGACAGGTCACACCAATATTTCCTCCTCATCAGTTTACTTCTAATCCTGATCAAAGTCCTGAAATTCAGAGACTAGAAATGTTTTGCAGAATTATACGTCAAATGTTTTCATGGTAAAAGAAGAAATTATATTTGTATATATTTTTTAAAAACTCTTTAGAGCATGAGATTAGAACATTTGTTGCATGATTCACCAAGTGATCAAGATTTATTTCAGTCATGCTTCTTACTTTAGGAAAGTGAGTTTTAGTATTTAATCAGATTATAACAGCTTACACTGAATGTTTTTATTATTTTTTTCATTTCTCTAAAACTACTTTTTCTTTTCTCTCTTAAGACCATGATTTCTTAGTACTTACTTATCTTTTCCATTTAATTGAAAGCACTTGTGTATATCTTGTCTTTTAGACACTAAATAATAAAAAAAAATTCTCTAGTCAATCTTGCTCATTTTTGGCACAAAAAAATCTTAAATTGTATAAAAGTTCATAGGTTTCATGTCAACACAAACCAAATCATAGAAAGACTGCTATGCAGCCAGATTTGGTCCACATCTGTTAATACTCAGTTTTCTGGAGAGAATTTGTAAGGATTTTTTTAATATGTCAACTGTATTTACATACAATGTTGGTACCCACAAACTACATTGGATGCCAAAGTATTTGAATATTTCAACATGTTTAGAGAGGTCATACACTTAGTCTATTTTTAAATTACTGTCTCTCAATTTACAAATTATTAACCTATTGTATCAATTACTATGTACTTGTTTAGCCTACATTTAAATTAAAAATACATGAAAATTTATATTTAAATAATGCTTAATACTTTTTTTAACATCTGTACATGTGAAATTAAATAATTTTATATTAATATTAATATGTCTATACATATACACACATTTGGTCATATGTATAAACAACTATAGAAACAAGCACAGTGAACTACATTTACTAGATTTATGAAGTCAAAAGCTTCTCAGGCTGGAAAAGCTCCACTGTTTAGAGAGGTTCTTCACAGAATTATGTGAATTTTCTTTCCTGCATGATGATGGCATTCACATTTTTGTAGATAAAGTGCACCTAATGTGGCCACAAAAATTTGACCCACCAAATTATGCCTATAAAAACTGATAGGTCTGTCCCTGAATGCAAGACAAGGCCACAAATATTTACAAACAATGCCCAGTGATATTAAAAAAACATTTTCATTATGATTTAGCCCAACTATAAGCAAGGTTTCTGGAAATGTGCTACCTAGCCAATTTAGTGGCCATAGTGTTCTTTACTTAAGGTAAATAAAACTAAAGCTTCCCAATTAATTACGAGTTTTCATGATTTCACTGTCAGACAAATTGATTCAGTTGTACACTCAATTTGATTTTGTGCTGAACAGCAAATGACTTGCTTAGAAAATAAAGAAATGTGGTTAGATCAGGGCTTTAATTAATTCTATTGAAAAATACCTCAAATGCAATATACCCTGAAGAAATACTCCTCCAACTCTATTGTTGTTTATCAAAGTAATTATTTCCTTTAGGGAATTTCTTAGAATTTTCTCTTTAAATAAATGAAGGCTCAAAAAAGTAAGATTTTACTTCTGTGACCTTGAAGAAACACCTTAGTACAAAAAATGTGCTTCATCAGGAAAGAGAGTTTTACTTTTGAAAATATTTAATTGCCTCTGTTACTTAATCTTATGACAAATTAACCCTTAGATCTCTGCTAAAATGTTTCCCTTTTTTATGCACAGCACACATTTCCAGTTGTGGGAATACATTACAAAGGATGCAGAATGTAATATGTAATATAGAAGGCATAATACCTTATATGATATTTATAAGTAATAAAAACAATGTTCTTTTAATATAATACTTGCTTACCTAAAACCTGTTGTACCTACACTCTCATGTTATTTAAAAAAATCATGAAATATTCTCTTAAGAGAAACACTTTTGATTGGTGGCATTGATAGTGACAATGATGTTCGCTAACTTGTGTTTAATGGCTTGCGAGAATAATAGATCAGAAATCCACAGGAGTTTTCAGATAGGACTGCATTGGAGTTTTCAGACAAATTAATTGAATTATCTAATTGGGTGCACTGCAAAGGGTTTGAGTTGACGGTTCCCTTTAATAACTACTTCAGTAATTCTAAATCAGAGAGGAAATATTTTCCATGAAAAGCAAAATTCCAAGCCAAAAAAAAAAAAAAAAAAAAAAAAGAAGAAAAAAAATCAACCCAAAAATCCACTCTTAAATTTATGCATCCAGAAAAAAGAGTCTAATATGACCGAAAACCTCCCAGACATGGTTCTATATAAATACACATATGCATAAAATCCCTTGGTGTGTAGACATACCTGCTCCATTTTGTGGATGAAGGTGACACAGCTGAGAAATCACAATCCTTTTATCTATTTGTAATGCTTCCATTTCATGGTAAAAATTTCCTTCTATCTTATTGAGAGGACTTCTGACCAAACTGCTTTCCAAGTTATTTCATGCAGATTACTGTACTGAGGAAGCGAGACTAAATTCCTGCACGTATATTTACATATTGCCATTACAGCAACAGAGAAAGTTTCAGGCTTCCTCTAACTGCCAAGTAGTTTAAATGCAAACATTTGAATAAGGTTGCTGGACTCTGTTTTTTTTTAACCTTTCCTTCTTTCAGTGATTTTCAGCAGAGACTGCAAAGGCATAAAGAAAAAATCAGTTATACTTAATAGCTCTGAATTCTTTGACAAGAGTTTTTCCTCTTCCGATTTTCCACTAAGATTTTTTCAGACTCAACTTCACATATCTTTCTTGGGAAATAAAATTCCTTGTATGTACTAACTCATAATTCTGAGGCTTTCTATCTACTTTTCCCTGATGCATTTAAACAGTACAGGACAAGAAGTTCCACAGCAAGACCCACACCTTCTCCAGCTTGCAGTGATATTTTCAATACTGTCTTGTGATTGGTGAGATGACATTTAACATGTTGGTTGTTTGGTTTTTGGTTTGTTTTTTTTTAACCTCAGGCAAGCAGTAATCCATGCTTGTTACCCTCAGGTTATATGTTTAACTTAAAATGAAGAAGAATTACTATATTCTTTTTGCCCCTGGGGTTTTCCAGCTGCATGAAATGTTAGCTCCTGGCTTTCATGTTAATTCGCAAACACTGACTCTCATGGGCTTTTCATCAGAAATCTCATCTTTTTTATGAGTGATTTTCATTTTGCTGTAGATATTAGTAAGTATCATCATCTCTAGTACTTTTCAAAATATAGAGAAAAATATGCTGATTGTGAATATTTTTTGGGACAGCCAAACTAATTACTTTAATGTTGATATATTTTATTTTCATGAATTCGTTTGGAGGAAATAACTCATTGAGACGGCCTAGATGTTTCAGGCAATGATCAGCAATAACCAGTTATCCTGGTTCTCAGGGTCTGGGATGTGAGAAATAAGTCTTATGGAAAGACACAATGTGCGTTTCTTTAATTATAATGTAGGTAGGTTCTCCAAGTAACCCACTTACGCTGCAAAATTGATTAACAAAACTGAAAACTGACAGATTTCACCAAGTTGTAGTTTATTGTTTCATTTCATCTTTAGCTGTGGGAACTCAGACATGTAAACCAAAAAGGTAAATAATCTGCTAATTACGATATAACCTCTATGCCTACACATTTTGACTCTCCCCTATTAACATCACATTTTTTTAAATGTTCCTAGCTTTTTTCTTTCCTTTTTGTTACAGACTTAATTTCTTAAAAACAAATTTTAGATGAGTGAGTCTTTACTGACTATTCCTGCTTTTACATAATAGTTTCTTAGATGACTGAAAAACCTCTAATTAAATCTTCTCAGCCATATTTTAATTCTTACATTATTTTACTCCCTCCTTTTTTAGCTCAAAACAATTACAGCGTCTCAAACTTTAATTACAACTACTTGCTTATTCACTGCAATCAAAACTTGTTTGTTATGCATCCACAATTTTACTTTTGGAGAAATCCATGGGAACTCAATTTCTGATATTTGTGGCTTCAAGATGTACCTTCAATTATCTCCAAGCTCGCACTCTTGAAATATGCTCTATTATAACACACATATTTCCAGTATAAATGAAAAATTAAATAAACACAATTATAGTTTGTAAGAAAAAAAAAAAAACTATCCTTGAGCTATGCCTCTAAATGTTTAACATGTAAGACTTGCCTCCTTTCAGATAATTTTTTTCATACCTTCTGAACTGAGGAAGTCAGGGAGCCAAGGAGGGAGGAAGGGAAGAAGGAAGGAAGGAAGAAAGGGAAGAAGGTAGGCAGGCAGGAAGGCAGGCAGGAAGGAATGATGGATCTAAGCTGCTCTTCAGTGAGTAAAGGCTGGTGATTACTTTACTGGGAGGTATTTTCTCACATAACAACGCTTACTACCCATGTTGAGAATGCAATTAAACCCATGTATGTAACGGTGTTCTGCACTTTCCATCTGTCTGGGAGGCTGGCTAGTAGGTCACACTGGTACAGTTCTGATAAAAACTTTGATAAAGCAAACAAACCCAAGCCAAAAGGAAGGAGCTTCCATGTAAACCTTGGTTCTGCTAAATAAAGCTTATCAGGAAGGTGACTTTCAAGTGTTTCTAAATTTAGAGAACTGCTATACTGCTTAATCTGAGAAAATCCAATTATTTAGGGGATAATTCATTCATTAGTTTGTTTGCCTTGCTCTTTGCTAAGAAAATAGATGAGCTATTTGAGCACAGCCTGAATTGTTCTTAGCTTTTCATTGTTACTGTTATTTTTTTCAACCCTATTAATAAAATAAATATTTATATTTAATTGGAATTAAAAATTTTAATAAATTTAATTTTTCATGTCTAGGGTGGAGTTCATAATGGAAAATGTTCTGAAAGACTATTTGAGTTGCTTGATTAAACCTACTAAACGGAGTTATTTTAAATCAGTTATGTTACTCTGATTTTGGATGAACAGAATACTTCATTCTACTTAATTGCTATCAGTCAACATTAGTTGAGCGAATAACAGGTTACTTTCTCAGCTTTACCCATTACAAGACAATTGATTATTAAAATTTGAACTAGTAGCATGACTGGGCAAATTCATTCATAGTCAGTAAACCCAGTAATGCTGATGAAGTTCTGTGAGGGATGAATTCTGCCTTGAGAATATGTCTAGTCTGAGAGATGAGGTACATTTTAAGTTTAACATAAATGCTATAATCCTAGAACTTGCCCTAGCACTGATAAATTTGTTATGTGCTCAAGACTGTCTTATGAGTGATGGAATACATTTTTGCCTAATACAAATACTTTAACCCAGGGATTCACCCTAGCACTGACAAATTGGACATATTCTCAAGACCTGATTTGTCCCTGACATGACCTCATTGACTCCAGTGTTGTAAGGAGATATTACAAAAACTTGACACAAAGCAATTATTTGTATGCTCTTTTGACAGATTATGTAACACAATCTTGAATTTATGGAAAATTTTGTGTGAGGAATTACATTAATCCTTAAAATGACTTGATTCTCAGTCATCTCTGGGGATTCTTTATAGCACTTAGGAGTTTACATTACTTGAAACCTGCTACAGCTCGGTAGACTTCAACCTTATTCTGCTTATCTCTGTAAAGATGTTAACTTGAAGAATTAATATTAATTTGAACAATTCTCTTGGCATTTTAGTCTTTGCCAATCTCTTTATATTTGTTTTGATTACACAGGTACTCTCTCAAAGAAAGAGGTACTAGTCATTTATAGTTTATACCAGGAGATAAGTAAATCATATCCTCTGATTTTTGCATAACCACTAGGAAAACAGGATTCACATGTGTTCTCCAAGGAGTTTGCATGGATAGAGAAAAACTGCTTATTGAATGTTTCCAGGTCAAATCTATTAACTAACATTGCATGTCTCCCCCTACTCTGGTTTTCAGTGAGTAACACTTCTTTAAAAATACCATGGGGATGTTCTTTCTTATGCTGTGTTGAAACGTTGCATCTTCTTTTACGTATGTACCTATGGGTTTCAAGAAACTAGTCTGACTCTGATAAATCTTCTGGAATTAACTTTCCCTCAGCTCAAGACATGCTGTACTGCCACTGACAGGTGAATGTCAAGAGCTATTTGCTTTAATCTACAGATATTAAGGAATTTTTACCTCTGGAAAAAGATATTGATAAAGAAGGTGGCTTTGGAGTGATTGCTTCCCAGGCAGCTTGCTCATCACCATGGTTTAAAATAGATTTTCTTTGCGAAAGCATTCTTGTCCTCTTTCTGTGTGGGGGATAAGGTGCTGAAGTGCACGTCTCACCAGAATGTTCCTATCTGTTGATGAATGCAGACTGCAGCACCTTTGAGGTCCTCAAAGCACACCCTTCAAAGCAGTTCTGAAAACTGATAGACTTCCTCAGTTTTCAGATGTAAGACTCTGTGTTAGGAAATTCAATCTCAGAAGAACAGCTTTTGGTTAAAGTAAAACATGAGATCATTTGAACATAAGGAATCAGAACAAGAAGGTCAGCACCACTGTCTCTCATTAGGTGTTGTCTTCCAGAATAGCACCTTTTCTTTCTACTGCAGTTTCAACAGCAGACAGTGAGGTTAAGAAGTAAAGCAAAAATGTTCTAACATTCTTTTCGAATATTACACCTTTTCACTAAATGTCTGTGTTATGCTTTTTACTTAGTGAGGCTGTGAATTTACAAGTCTCAGACATTGTGCTGTTCTAAAAGTAGCTGTATAAAATCACACCACCGTATATGAAATTTAGAAGCATAGTTTCATCTGCATTTTGTCTTTATACCAAAGAAAGAAGTTTTAGTAATTAAATACACACAGATTTTACAAGAGCAAGCTGTTGTTTTTTAGTATAAGTCATTTAAAAAGATTAGACTGTAGCTCATGCCACTCTCTTGAAAATACCTCTAATACTTGTTTTAAAAATAATAGTTTTCCTTCATGTCTTTCCATGCATTTCTTATATTTTAATATAATATAAAATGATTCAATCTTTAAAATTTTTCACATATTTTTTAAAGATTTGTTCAATGAAAATTCATACATCTGGAACTAAAATTTCCTTTGGCGTATGTACAACTGAACTACAGATTTACAGTTTCTGAAACACGCAAAAACCTTCCAGCATTATATCCAAAACATACATACCTGTGAGAATATGATCATTGAAATTCAAAATTTCTTCTAATCAGAAAACACCAACAAAATTTCAAATTTTTTGTTGATATTTGCTTGTATAAATTATTGTGTAAAAGTTGAGATTCAACACCTATTAAATTTAATAGTCCGTACTGCCATATTTTTTTTTAATCCTGTTTTTAAAATTTAAAATTATTTGGGTTTTTTTATGTTTTCACTTTTCATTAGGGATATGTCTTTTCTGATTTAGCTCACCTGTCTTTTAATTTGAATTTTCCATTAGATTTTTGTCTTATTGTTTGGTGTTCTTTGGTTTTCTAACTATTTTATGCATAGTTTTTTCATTTTGTCATAGATTTTTGATCATTCAGCTTTTTATTATCCTGTATCAATACCCATCTATTCTATTTTGATTTTTAAAAATACTCTAGATAAAAAGTCACATCATATCCCTTACTTGCATTGCAGATTATTTTTCCATGTATATTATGTGTATATCCATGGTTTTACATTAACAATTTTAAGAGAAAAAGTTCTACCAAGAATGCAATGAAGCTGTTGTCAGCAGCTATAATGAAGCTGGTGCATTTTAGAGGGAATATTTTTTGTCATTACAATATTGACTTTATTTAATATTGGCTCTGAGAGTTTATTTCTTCATATGAAATTAAATAGAATTTAATAGGTCTAGTCATGCTAATATAGAAAAATCTCATTCTATGAAAAAATTTAGACATTTCCTATTGATTTGTTACCTTTTTTTTTAGAGTAGGTAATTGAATCATGGATTTATCTTCAAAATCATTATATTTTTGTTCATAATTTTTAAAAAAACAACCATGAGCAAAGTTTTTTTCTCACTAGGAATGAGCAGCCTATTATGCGAAATCCTGTCAAGTTGGCCTACTAATAATTTTTAAAGATAAGTAAGAATGTTCCTTTTTTCCCCTTTATATTGAAGAAGGAGAGCAATTAACATTTACTCCTCACCAGTGCAACCCTGGTAGGAGAAATCAAGTTTTGTACAACAGAAAAAAAGCTCAAAACCAAAATATCATATGGGCAGAACAATATTGTAGTAAACCTTAGTAGTAGAATAGTCCATTCTGGGTTAAGTGGGGACCAACTCCGAGTGGAAACATAGCTTATTCTGTAATAAGATGAAGAGCAATTACATACACATAAAGATGAGAAACAGCATAACAGAAAAGCCCAGTGAACACTTTATGAACTGTCTAAAATCACAGTTTAATGAAGAGGAAAAGTTTAACATCATTTTAAATTAAACATTCACATTTCAATTTCTATCTGTGACTTTTTAGAATTAGCTGTATCATTGATATTTTGTATATTTTGTAATAACAGACTGTAAAACTCTCACTTATGTTTGCAATCTCTGCATGCTTCCTGGTCAACTATTATGTAAAAATTATTTTCCACAAATAGGTATTAATAATTAAAAAGTTATTAACAATCCAAAGCAACAAGAATTAATTTGTTGTTGCAGTTATAGTTAACTTTTCAAGTCCCTTTATAGTCAGGGACAAATGCACATTTTTCCCAATTATCAAATTATTGCTAATATAACATAAAAGTTTAACCCTGGTTCTAAATTTTATTGCTTTGTTGGACAATTCAGTCATATGTTGAGCATTATTCTCTGCAAATTTGTTATAGTCACATTTATTAATGATGACATTTTGAAATACATGGAATAAACATGTCCAAAAAATCCAAACTTTTTTTTTTTTTAATTTTTTTTTTTTTTTTTTTTTTAATATAGCTGTCTCCCCAGGACACCAATGGATATGAAAAATAAAATTTGGGGGGGTTTAAAGCTGTATAGCCTCTGGATGAGTTTTTGTGCCTAGCTCTTTAAAACCTAGTTTGCATTTTTGAGTTTAGGTTGTGCAACTTTCCCAAAATATTTTAATTAATATTACTTAAAACCATGGTTCAGACAGAGATAGATTTGTTCTAAATTAGTGTTCTCTAAAATGAGCAATGGATATATCAGTTTTAATACTTTAAGAAATATTGTGGCAAGATGAAATTCTTGTCATGCATGATATGAAATATTCATCATTAAATGCCTCCTTGGTAACCATATTGATTCTTTCACTATTAGTCTTTGTCTGAAAACCCAAGCTAGGTAATGTGACAGAAGCTCATGTTAAGAAGAATCACATTTTATGAATGATGTGCAAGGACAGGTTAAGGCATGATAAGGTTCAAATCATTGATTTTATCTCAACATGTTCTACAACTTTACTTATAACAGGCAACCTCTGGCTTCTGCTGTTTTGATGGGTGTTTGATATTCCTAAGCCAGAGTGAGGTTAATGTGAAGTTTGACTCTACTGATTCCTCAGATGAGCTATTTGATGAATTAACAGGGTGATCCATCACATATGCATTATCACTCAGAGGTGTACAGTGTGTCCTACTTTAAAGAGCACATCAATTTATGAGTCTTGAAGAAAAGTCCAATGCCACGAGTCACTGGTGGGAAAGAAGTACTAAAACTGACTTGTTCCCATTTGTGGTAGTGATGTATGTTGTTTGAAAGCAGATACCCATCATGGCAGAAGCCTTCTCAGTAGTTCCTCAACTGCTTGAAGGATTTTTCCATTCCTCTAGGAAAAGCTGGGTTTGTGCTTTCTCTACCCAGTGATATGGCCAAAGCATATCCAAAACTTTTAAGCTGTATGTAAATGTCCAGCTGCCTGCTCAGCAGGAATTCTGTCGGTGCTGTCTTTATTAATGGCTTCAAGCACTGCGTGGAGATAAATACAGAGCAAGGGCATGACCTAGGTTTTTTCAAGCTGTGCAGCCACACTTTTTATGTATGTCATTGTCAAATGAAAGAAAAATCTTTCCATCTCTCCAAAAATACAGCAGACACCACCTGTAGTTTCTCAAAATCCTTGCTCTGTATTCCATGATGGTTTTCTACTAATTTGAGTCACTAAAACACCATACTGCTTCTGGGGTGCTGCCATCACTGCTGTTGAAAGACAAACATGGATTGCACTTCCTAGAGTCTAAACCTGCCTGTGTTAGGAGTGGCATGACGAGATGATAAGCAATTATAAGGACAACAATACAAATATGAAGTGTTTTTTTCTGAACATATCCCTTTCTTCAGGGTTTGATTTACTTACAAGAATATTCATCCAAACAAACGAAGAAACAAATAGCATTGTCATACCGGAAGAAATCAGCAAGGCTTTTGATGGAAATACCATTGACTTCTGCAACACAGTCTTTATGGATATTTATCAATGGGCTGGATCATGAAGATTCTTAAGAACAATCAGAAAAACAGTTTGGTCCAATACTTTGTCCATAGATATATTCTGAAAAGTAAAGAGGAATCTCCATCATTTATAATTAGCATTTCTCTCTGAAGGAATAATCAAGCCCTTCAACAAGGTAAAGATGCATGGAATGTAATTATGTCGAACAATCTTTCCTACACATTGTTTTAGACAATACACAAATAAACAATGAAACTCTAGCAAAGCTTCAAATTAATTACAAAAGAGAAAAACTGGTGGCAAAAAAAAAAAAAAAATTCTATTTATTCAAACCATGTTAGTGATTGAAATACATCTATGGAAAATACTAATAATCAGCATGTAAAAATAATCACATGAATAGTGTATACAAAATCAATTTTCAAAACCTTTTTACCTAGAAATGCAAATGAAAAGCTGTCCTAAGATAAAGGAAGAATATTTTAAAACTCTTAATTAAAAGGTATTTACAAATCATTTTGAGAATCATTATTTGGAAGAAAGTGATAAATTGAAAATACGAATTATTATAAGACATTAACTTATTTTTCTGGAGAGTCATAATTATGACATTAAAATAACTTAGAAAGAGAGTTATTTATATTTATACTTATCCCGGAGAACTTGAAAATAGGTAAGAACTGTAGACAATTTCTTTGTAAATGTTCATCACCATATTTTTTCCTGTAATTGAATTAAAACTTCCCTGAGCCATTTCCTTATTCAGAATTCTTCCATTATAACAGTGATTTCTTTTCGTTTAGCATTACCTGATTTCTTTCCAAGGACACTGCTTCACTTTCCTTGAAGAATCCTTTATCATCCTGACCTGCCTATCTTATACCCTACCATATGCACTTAATTCCCTACTTTCTCCTTTGTTCCTTTGCAAAATGTCTAAACAACTATGTATGTGTGTATTTATGCACATATCAACAACTGTAGCCTTTCTTCTCTTCCACTTTCCTTACTTTTGCAAATGATCTTTCCCTCTTTCCCCTACAACAATAAAGATTTTGTAATTACTTTTCAGCCAAGATCAACAGTTGACACAAGAAAGATAAGTAGGTACCTGGATAGATTTGCTGCCAAGGGTAACAAAATGTTTAAAGTGGTAACCAGTTTACTCCAGAGCACAGGAATGCTCATTTTTTTCCAAAAATAGATCCTGAGGAAAAGATTAGAGACTGTGAATAATGGCCAGTGCTGTTGCAGGAGAGCTCTCACTTTTTGCAACAGCCTCAGTAGGAATGACAAGCCTAGAAATTTTGCCTTGCTTAGCTTCGTATCTCCATTGTACATTTTGAGTCCCAAAGTGAATGCAGAGGGTCTGGGAAAAAAATCATCTTGAAAATAAACCCTTCACTTTGTCCAGACTTTACCAAAAGGTATGAGATATTGGCATTTGAATCACCTGCTTTTATTCATATTAATGCAAAAAATAAAAGGGCATTCAAATAATTTAGGAAGATTTAAGCTCCTCACAGCAAGGTTGCTGCTCTCACATTTGGCACTCAAAGAAAGTTGAAAAATACCAGACGTTTGTAAGGTACCTACATGCATAATAATGAAAAGACAAAGTCAATGTCTGTACTTGATCGATCTCTTAGACCTGTCGTTCTCCATACTAAATACAGCTCTTCATGTTTTCATATTTTTCCAATATTGCTCCACATTTTAATTCAGACAATAATTTCAATTTTTTATCTTATTGAATATGATGCTGTGAGATTTCAGTGGGTGTTTCTTCAAGCGAACTCAAAGTTCTGCAGAAAGATATTTTTCATTACTGGAAGTTTATGCTAACACATCTTTTCATTTTTAGTAATATTTTTTAAACCAGAATGACATAAATCAAGGATTTTTGTAAAGACAACGAGTGTTAGCATTATTAAAAGATTAATACACACATTAATGCACCTCATAATTTCTCTCTTGAAGGTATGGTTCACAAATTTGTAACCAAGATAGTAAACAAGTTCTTTTAGGATCTCAGGACTACTCACATAGTATTAAGATGGTTAGATTATTGTGAGGTTTTTAGGGGTGAAAATAGATCTAATTTTCCCTATTAGCCAATAGATAAACCAGTTGAAGAGTGATTCATCTGAACTACCCTAAACAATTTTTTTTTGCATGAGATGGGCTATCTCCTGGCAATGCATTTTTGTCTCCTCTGAGTAAACAACTAGCAGAGCATAAAAGACGTTATGACCTGTGTTTTGGACATCTAATATTAAAACTCGTGAATCTGAGCAGGTAAAATTTGTTTTGTGTTTCAGATGTGGGTTCTGAAGCTTCTTTCAAGAAATACCTCCTATAATGCAATTATCCCATTCATAAGGAAGACTGTTAAGATACATACTTGGAAGCCCCACAGCAGTGATCCCATGTTTACAAGCTTTATTTTTCCTCAGGGAATTTCTTGTTTTGACAGTCACTGAAAAAGACTTTAAAATATGACCCTGTTACATCCAAAGACTTGAACAGGGAATTGAAAATTAAAATTATGTCTTTTTTCTTAAACGTTCTAATTTTTTTAAGTCAGTCTCTGATACTAGGGAGTCCACTAGTCATTCCTTTAATGCAAACAAAATTTTTCAGACCTGTTTATAAGCTGTGAAGAAACATAAGCTTTTTCCCTGGAAATAATCCTTAAACTGTAGCTATAGAAAGCTTTTCTGTCTGAAGTATTTCAGAACTGAAACAATTTATCTCCACAGCTATCAAGCCTCATGGGTTCATGACTTTAAAGAAGAAAAAGTAGTAAATGCAGTGCTTTTACCTTAGGTGATATGATACATCACTCGGCATAGTGCTTGAAGTTATCCTCAAAGCAAAACTATCTTACTTTATCCTCACTGTATTTTTACCTTTGGAAGACTAGTACATTTAGCTGGGCTGAGATAAAAGAGATAAAAAATAAACAGCTTTTAGAGCACCAAAATCCCATTGTCACAGAGGACCCTGATCTGGTTTAACTTCGTGGCAGAAGAACGGTGGTAACCATGTAAGAAGCATCCACCCTGTGGATATGAATCAAAACTTCTTCTTTAGGAAGCCACACAGTGAAACTAGGCCATTTTGCTCTGTAATGTGTTGGACTCTATGAAAACTGACTTTTCAAAAATTCTAGTAGTTTAAATGTCCGAAATGGGCTGCCAATAGCAATTTAGTTTTTTCACTATCCTTCTAAATTTAATCTTCCATCCCTTAATACATCCAGAAGGAAAATTTAGTACTCAGTTGTTGAAATTGTTATATTTTCCTTCTTGAAGGATAGAGTTATAATATCTCAACTCAGTTTAAGGAGCAACAAACCCAGAGATCTAAAGCACAGTCTTATTTAATGGATCAAGTTTGTTAGGAGGGCACAAAAACTGATGAAGTGATTCCTAACCAGGGAATAGGTTGTAATAGGAGAAACACGGCCTTCTAGTCAGACATACTATTTCCATAAAATTATATTTACTCATGCATGCACAGGTAAATTGCATCAAAGCAAAATTTGTTATGAGGAAGTTGGTGAATTCTGTAGCCTAATACTATGCAAAAAACCAAAATACATCAATTTTTAAGAAGTTATTGATAAACAAAATTTTTGCAGATAAACACCATGAAATCACATTGTTGCAGTTGATCATAAATAAATGCTATTGCAAGAAACACCAAAACCACAGTGGGAATAGTAAAGATTTAGCCAACAAAGACTGTTGAATACTGTGCATTACTAAACTCCCACTAAATAAGTCAAGCCACATCCCCCAAAACAAAATCTCTAAACTCATTAAGCAAGTATAAAACTGTCTGAAGTGATGGAAAACCACTTTGTACTTCACCTAATAACACAACTGGAATCCACTTTGTAGGAAAATTGAGGCAAAAGCTCCTGTACAAATCAGGAACTCTGCAAACAAACAAAACATTAAAGTAAAATTACCCAAAAGAAGACAACAATAAGAATCTGTAATACCCTGAACAGAACACAAGAAGGCACTTAAAGAGGCATTCAGAACTAATGGTGACATTAAGCCAATAAAGGCATATGCATCTAAAGAGTCCCTGAAGCAATCTATACCCAGTGACTATGGCATCAGAGTAGCTAGCATTTGAAAAATTAACACCTCATTGCCATGGAATAACAGCTTTCAAAGGTTTTATAAAAGCAAGACAAAACTTGGCAGTTGAACTGCAATGAGAACCAAATGATAGGAGCTGAGAGGGAGATTGAGAAGTAAGAACACATTGAAATAGCTTTTCCTTGGCATTGCCTGTTGTAAGAATAGCTAGGAAAGAACTTATCTACTCAAATTCATTCTGGGAAGGTTTTGATGTTGTTGTAATTTGTTCTCAAGATGTGAACATCAAGACAGATAGAACTTTTAAGCACTCATTTCTATCATTGTTTGCAAGTGATTCAGGAACTTTCATGTGTTTGCTGCAGTAAGCGTGCTGAAGATAGGAAATGTTTATCTTGGTGAAAAGGAGGCTCAGGGGTGACATTATGACTCTCTACAACTATCTGAAAGGAGGTGGCAGCCAGGTGGGGACTGGTCTCTTCTACCAGGTAACTAGGGATAGGAAAACACAGTCTTAGGATGCACCGGGGAAGGTTGAGGTTGGATATTAAAAATTATTTACTCACAGAAAAGGTGATTTTGTATTGGAATGGACTACCCAGGGAGGCGGTGGAGTCATGTCCTTGAGGGTGTTCAGTGAAAGACTGGACATAGCACTTGAACCTAATTGATTCTGTGATTCTGTATTATAATAATATGCATTAGATGTTGTCTTTTTTGACGCCTAAAATACATAGAAATAATTAATATCAGCTTTATTTCTGAGATAATTTCTTCCTTCTTGAAAATCTCTCACCTGCTCTGACTACAGATCACTATTTACTACTTCCAGTTCAGTAACTGAGGACAACACTAACCAGCAGATTACTAATAATAGGTTGCTAAAGGTGTGTTTTCCAAACCTTTTTTCCAGACTGAGAAATATGTTATGCATTTGAGTAATTATTATTTAGAGTTCCTGTCTGTCCTAATAAGCTTCACTAGTGTTTCTTCTCTAAATGTCAGCAGGTCCTAGCCTTATTTGTAATGAAAAAGCTTTGCTGAATGTGTAACATGTCACTTATTAGTGTTATGGTCTAGTATACATCTTGGGTTAGAAATAAATAACCTTCAGAAGAAAATATAAAACAGTAAGGTTCTGATTTTAGCCTTACAAAGCTCAAGAATGATGGTATTTGTTTAGAACTTTAGTTTTATTATATTAATTTTCCTCTTCCCTGTACAATGAAAGAGAATTCTTTGAGCACCAGCATCACAAGACAGATATCCACATGAAAAATCAGATTTTTGAGAAAGACTCTCACTAGGTCAACATCACATTTTAAAAGAGGACTTGCCTGTCTTCTTATTTCTTAATTTATGAAGTTTCATAGAGATTCTAACTGTTTTAGGACTTGATAGGACATAAATATTTTCCATACAGGTCTTTTTCTTTATAGGTCTATATATCTTTCCATATATTCTTTTATAAACATGTTATTTGAGTATTTGTTATTGCCGCCATATACACATGGTCAGGACTACACTTTAGCTTTTGAACAAAAGTCTATTGAGTTAGAGAAATACCATCTCTTCCTAGATGAGTATCAAATTTCAGTATTGATTCTTTAGTAGAATCTTTCCTTATAGTTCTTTTTTTTTTTTTCTTATAATGACAGGATTCTTGTTAATTTTCTTACATCTCCAGCAAGGAACCCCAGTGTTCTTTCCCATCACCAGAGGGTTGAAAGACAAGGTAGCCAGGAAAAGCTACATCTGTTTCTGATACACCACAACAGTGAGGATGTTATTGTTAGGTAAAACCTTGATGGCATCAAGACTTTAGATTTAACCTGATAAGGAAACCTTTGGATGAACAAAAGTTATAAGTATGGCAGCATAAGATTAAATTTCTTTAAATATTTTTCTTTCTTCAGTAAATAATTAAATAATTGACCAGATTTTTCCTGGCACAGGTTATCCAGATGATGTAGTTTCTCAAAACCATCACACCATAGGGTATTTTGTGTCCCCTGGGAAAAATCATTCCCTCAGGAATGAATATTCATAAAAAGCTTTGCTGAGGTCATAGGAGACAAACAAAAGCCAATAAATAAAAAATAAACCAGAACTAAAGTAGGAACAGAATGTTGTTTGAAGGTTATTAAACTGAACTACTGAAGATTCTTGCACTGGTTAGAGTCAGGAAAATGCTGACTGGGGTCTCTAGAAGCATCCACCACATGCAGACAGCAGCCCTGGAGAAGTATTCTTGCTGTAGCCATACAGGACGTAGTGAGGGCTCGATATAACTGATATGCTGGAATAGGATTTGAATACATTTCATCACTTTTAACTAGAGTTGTGTGATATTTCTTTAATGTGCCTTTCCACCTAGTATAGACTGTTGACTATGTGCTTTGATTAGGATTTCATCAGGCTAGCTGTGAATATTTTCTACCCATATATGTAATGTTTTTTTGTCATCAATTTATCTGTGTTCTCAGGTCTTAGGTTTATCTTTTCCAAGTACCCATGGGTTTCTAGTGCTATAGAGATAATTTATTAAAATATTTCTGGCCTTGTGTGTTAAAATGCTAGGTTTTATGTTACTCATTTTTTGTCTGGAAGAAAATTTTTTAACATGAATAATAATCTTCAAAGTGTTAGCACCAAACAGTGCTTTCAACCAGAAAAGAAAAAGAATTTGCTTTTGGTTATTTCACTCAGGAAGAGCAAAGCTTCTGGGGTTAAAATATACTTTTTTCTCATAAAAGCAACACAGATCTCTGTGACTGGTAGATAGGGAGAAGGGAGTGGGAAAAGAGACATTAACAAGGAAATCTGAATTGCAGTTCAGTGATGGCACACTCTGAAAAACTTCTCAGTTAAACTTGAAGTTCCTAGGGAAATTGATACATAGAAAACATAAGTGTTCAGTGTTGTTTCAACTTGAAATACAGCACACACTTTAAATTATGTGCCTACCTCAGTCTTAATAAGATTCTCAAAGTGAGCAAAAGTATTATGGAAAAGAAAAAAAAAAATCTGGATTATTTACATTCATCTTTCTGGTTTCTGTTTAAGTGTGGAACACATTATTTGAAAACTGACATAGTGATGACCTAGAACTCTTGTTTTGTCTGACTGGATATAATAAAAATATTAGTAAAGAGTTGAGTTGTTTCCCTTCAGAATATCTACAGTTAGATTTGGAAGTTTCCCTACTAATTTCTCTAAAAGTTTAACTTCCAGAAAAAGACCTTAGTTGATTTCCCATTTTAATTCTTATTTCTAAAGATGAGGCTGGCACATTTTAAGAGAACTAGTGATGACGATGACTCTTTTATGGAAGAAGATGTAAAGAAAATTTCTTGTTATGAAAAGGAATGCAGCATGGGGAATAATGTGAAACCAGACTCATGGAGTCAAAGCCCTGGTCTAATTCTGATTCAGTTGCTGAGGAAAAAAGAAAGCTATAGAATTTAAAAATAACATCAAGAACTCTACAAATACATTTTGAGAATCAATCTGTGTATTAATTGTGTGGGAAAGCAAGAATATCAAACAGTAGTGCTGCTGAGGAGGTAGTGAGAATTTTTCTTCTTTTCTTCTTTGGGCCAAAAAAAAAGTGAGTTAGTGGCCAGTCAAAAATAGTGATTTTTGCAGATTTTTTTTATTAGAAGCTGTAATTAATGACAGTAAGGTCAGGTGACCTTGATAAGTATAGCTACTAAAGGAGGAGTCAAAGAAGCAAGAGAAACTTTCTTGCTTTACCTTACTCCCCCAGGCCCCATACTTTGGCTTTTCTCTTTGTGATTTTGTGTTGTGGTGGAGCCTACACCTCTTTTTTTACCAGATTTTTCTCTCTGTTTTTTCTTCTTCTGTCTTCCCTTTTCACACTCTCTGTCCTAAAACTATGCTCAGCAATCTTCAGAACTCATCCTATAATTTTTCAAGCATTTTTTTAATATCATTTTCGGATGGAAGCTTTGTCAGCTAAGTCTATTAATGTGTAAGGGAGTGTATACATTGCATATATACCAATACAATGTAATATGATCTTGGCTGGTTGCCAGATGCCCACCCAGTCACTCTCCCCCAATAGAACAGCGGTTAAAAAAATAAGAGGAGAAAGCTTCTGAGTAGAGATAAAGATAAAGAGATCATTTGTCAATTAGTGTCACAGGCATACGTCTCCCCATACTGTGGGGTGCAGAGCAAAGGGGATGGGAAATGGGGGATTACTGTCCAAAGCAGCTTCTCTCAGTCAGTGAAGACAGCAAAGAAAGGCATGATGAGGGCAGGGGGTTGTGTTTTGTTTTGAAGTTTTTTTTGTTTATTTACTTTATCCAGGAGTCACAGATTTCTTTTAGCTAATTAGAGTGCAGGAGTACTAGTATTTACTCACCCAGGATGATGGATTTCCAGTGAGGTGGACAGATGAAGCTGATTTTGTTGTAGACAAAACAGAATATACACCACCAACAATTAATTCAGCCTGTTCCATTTCAATAATGTAAACACTAATTATCAGGCTCTCAGAAGAGCTAAATTGTATTTTACTGATGACCTTGTTCCTGTTTATAGACTCAGTGGCCTGGAGGCAGAAACTGTGAGAGGAAGAAAGCTGTGAGAAAGGTGGACAGAATGATAAAATAAACAAGAAGCACGACTTCCCCTGAGCTAGATGAATCTATTAACATTTGTTTCATTTCCATATGTCTTCTTAAAAAGTTTATTACAATTTCCCATAACAGCACTGTCTGCAATACTTGACATTTCAATTTTGAGGCTCAGCTCTTGGCAGTGAATTATGGCAACCTACACTACCCTGGTCAAACACTCCTCCTGTTACTAATATGTTACTATCCATATTTTTCAGCAGTTGGCTTATTTTGGATGCTGTCCAATCTTTTCTACCAGAAGACTTTTCACAAAAGGGAGACTTCCAAAGGGTCTACATCTGGTGGGTTTCTGATATCTGTCTTTATCTTTTTTCTTGAGAAGCAATTCTTCAGAATACTTGAAGCTTTCTGAAAAATAGAGTGCTGTCTTGAGGCAGGCAGAGAAAGAAATGATAGGAGTGTTTTCATTGGCTTGTTCCTCTAGAGTTGGGATTCCAGGGAAAGAAAAAGGTCAACAAATGCTTACCGTCAGGTCTACTAATTCTTCATCCTTGTATAATAAAGCTGAGTATGGGGAAAGTAAAGTCTGGCAGTTTAACACTACAGACATAAGTAAACTCCAATGTGTAAAAGGCAACTTGGTCTGTCTTCTAAGAGCTTTGTGCAAGCAAACTATTAACTTACTTCTCAACTCAACCCAACAACAGGGCAACTTCAAACTGATTCTTACTAATTCATGGCTGTGGATTGTAGATAATTTATTGAGCACTTCCCTTCCTTAATTTATTTATTTAATTAATTCTGATGTATGAGGATGTCCATTTTTGGGCCTCTAAATTCAAGAAAGACACTGAGGTGCTAGAATGGGTCCAGAGAAAGACAATTAAGCTAATGAAGAGTCTAGAGAGAAGAAGAACAGCAGGTGAGGGAGCTGAGACTGTTTAGCCTGGTGAAGAGGTACCTCAGAGGTGACCTTTTAACTCTATAACTGCCTGAAAGGAGGCTGTCGCAAGGTGGGGTCAGCCTTTTCTCCCAGGCAGTTAGTGACAGAACATGAGAGGAAATGACCTCAAGCTGCACCAGGGAAGGTTCAGACTGGACATCGGGAGAATTTTTTCATAGAAAGGGTTGTTAAAATTGCAATGGAATTCCCAGGGTGGTAGTAAAGTCACCATCCCATCCCTGGGGGTGTTTATGAAATGACTGGATGTAGCACTTAGTGCTACTGTCTGGCTGAGAAGGTAGTGACCAGTTGCAGGCTGGACCCAATGATCTCAGAGATCTTTTCCTACCTAAATGACTCTGTGATTCAGCAAAATAATGCAACACCTAGTCTGGATCCATTTTTCATCTCTTAACTGAGGTAAACTTCTCTGGAAAACTCTTGCAGCCTCTAGCTTTTTATAACATTATAGAATCTAGGGGTAATTTTTTTTATCATGTATCTTTTGTTTCTTATTACAAAATAATAACAAGGAATTTATTCTATTCATAGGAATTATAGAATTATATTTTCCGCTACACTGGTTACCAGAAGCATCAACCACAAGGTAGATATTCTCTCCTTATTTCTGTCACTAGTGAAGATTTTTTTTGGTTTTTCTATATTTATTGAAACGAGGGCTGTGTCAGGGGGCAGGAAGACGGGGGAAATATCTACAACACCACAAAAAATAACCTGTTAGTGGAAACTAGGTTTTATAAAATTTAGAATGACAGAAAAGTGATGAACAGATGATTTTTGAAATATATTTGTAGACTTAATTCATCTACCTCTTTTAGCTGTCATTTTGCTGTTCCATCTCAGCTAACAAGCAAAACCTCCTGTGGTTAAATAGCATTTGTCTGCTCCTGCTATCAATCTAATAGAATGAGCTGCACACAGCTCTCTATCTGCAGCAAAACTCCCACTGATACCAATAGGCCAGAATCAGTAAATACGGAATCAAAGATAAATTCTACATGTACATTTAGTTTCATCACACATGTTGTTATTAAAATGCTGTTTTATGTTTTTGCTGCCTTTTTCTAGTTTGAACTAGTAAGGAATGAAGCACTAACACGGAAAGAGTTTTGAAGCAGACAAATAATTCTGGTACTTCCTGGCATAAATTTGTTAGTGCTCTAATTCTGTATTTGGATAATTGCTTTGTTGATTGTTTCTCCTTATATCTGTTTGACAGAAATATTAAGGATGTTATTGTATTCCTACTTTCCCTTTTTAAGAACTATTGCGGGGAGTATGTAGGCATATATGAAAATTAAGGTACTTACAGGATGCTAGGATTTAATTTACCTAATCTAAACACCCATCTCTGGTTTATTGATTCATTTTTGAAAAGTAAATACAAAACTGTAATCTTCACTCTCTAGCACAACACTGTCTAGGAAGTTATTCAGGATTGCCGTTGCCAGAATGTCTAAAGTAGGCAACATATATTGTTCATAAAATAATAAAGATGAAGTTTATTCTTATTCAATATGTTGGAATTGTTTTCCACAGCACCTTTACGCAAAGATGAACAAGCCTCATTGATAGGAAAGCCTGTATAAAAAATGTCCAGTGTTCCTTGCTCTTAGTAAAACATTAAATGAAATCTGATCATTGCTGAATTCATCACAATTTGCTGCTTCCTTTTAGTAATGCTTGCATTAAGGTATTTTAACTCCTAGGTAAAATAGAAGAGTTTGTTTGACTATTTTTTTGTTTTGGACAAGTACTATTTTTGATTGCTGCCTTGGATGCAGTAGCAAAATTCCATGGACAAAGCTGAAGTATTTTAAATTGCGAAAGTTATGTATCTGATCTTTTCTTTGCTGTTCAGACTTTTTACAGACGACTAGTTCAGCCAAGTACTTCAATATCCACATTTCTGAGTAGCAAATTTCCTAGATCTATATATATATATATATATCTTTACTTACTAAAAATAAATTGTAAGAGCACTGATTTAAAAAGATAATAAAACCATCTAGAGTTTGTTCTTTTTTTTCCCCAAAACGCAGGGGTTTGGGGTTTTTTTTGTTTGTTTTTTTTTTTTTTTTTTTTTTTTTTTTTTTGGTCATTTTTTTAATGTAGATTAATCAACATAGAATTTCCTAGGTTAGATTAATCATTATTGGTTCAGCTTAACATTTCTTCTTTTAAGTGTTACGATCTCATGTGAAAGCTTTTACCCATTTTTTTAATACTTTGTCTTTTTTAGCATTTTTTTGAGTAGAAGGAAAAAAAAAACTGGACTTTTTTTTTATTCTGAAAATTTCAAATATTAGAATATTTGAAATTTATTAAAAATATAAATATTAGCTTTCTTGCTTATGTTATGCACTTCTCTGAAGCCTGTTTTTGGCATATGATTGAGTAATTCCACTATAATGTGTGACAGAGGGTGGACAACAGAAAGAGATTGGGTGGAGGCTGAAGAGGGGTGAGGGAGTGAAAGAGAGAGAGTGAAAGGATCCCATTGTCCCTGCTCAAGATATTAATTAAATTTCATTTCTTTGGATAGGTTCAGGAATTAGTGAAAATTAAGGACTATGTAAGGATGTTCAAGAATGAATGGAAGCAGCTATGGACCATATTAAAGCTCTCCCCAGAAGCAGCTACAGACAGGATTAAAGCTTTGCCCAGAAATTTAATTAGTGTTGAACTGGAAAATAATTGCCTTTTGGCTGAAGCTGTATCAGAAATGCAAGAAAGAATAGGTCTACAATAAAATAAGGGTAAGGAATATTTTTCCCAGTTGGGACACCTTTACTGGACAAGATTGCAATATGGTTCCTTCAAAAATAGTTAAGTCCCTGTTGGAAGAATTTAAAGAGCACGCAAGAGTTATTCCCCTCACTGAACAGATGCAGCCTATGCCTGAGGATAAAAAAAGTCCTCATGCTGCTTCCAACCTACTTCCCAGACCTGAGGGCTTGATTCAAGGCAGGATGAGAGGATAATTCTTCCTCTAAGTTCTTTCATTTCCTAGTATCTCTGCAGGGACTTCGAATAAAAGAGTCAAATTATTGTAGTGTTTTCTGTGAAGTGGAAACTTGTCTTGTGCCTACCTACTAGAAGACACAGCAATCAATTCAGCTCACTAAGAGGAGAGAGCTGCAGAGCAGCTGTCCAACAGCAGCCAATTAACTCAGAGAACAAAATGCAGCTTCCATAGCCCAATACTATTTCTTGAGTGTTTTGTCTCTTTAGAAATATAAAGGTAACAAATTTAAGTAAAACAAAAGGAAAAAAAAAGTTCTGAAACCTGAAAGCTTAAGTCCTAAATAATGACTCCTGATCTCCTATTCTCTTTATCAAAAATGTCACTACAATTGCAGGCAGTGCATACCTATATCTATACATCGCAAAAACAATTTTGTGTAATCAATTGGCCCCAAATGTAAGCAGTGGCTGCCAGCTGTTGGTGAGTAACATCTGTAGGGGATGGAAACACAACTGATTTGTTTTCTTGGCATATTTTTTGCTTGCTAGTGGCTCAGGTCTATAATGTTGCAGAGAAACTGCTGGGGCTCATTCAGTCTGCAAGCTATTATCCCTTGTTGCTCATCCATACAGAGACAAATGATGCTATTGGGGAGACCTTCAGTGTATCATGAATGATATCAAGGCCCTTGGGGTGATAATGAAGGGCATGAGAATTCAGGCAGTGTTCTTGGTCTTGCTGCTGAAGGGGAAAATCTTAGTTAAAAGTGCAGTGCAGGAAAACTCTGGTTGCATGGCTGCTGCTGAAGCAGGATTTTTTATTTTAGGAGTGCAGAATAATTTCTGAAAATTAAGGACTTCTAGGGACACAAAGGCATGGGGAAGATGCAAAGTGGGTCAAGACCTTTATTTTTTATTTGTCTGTATTTGATTTTGGTTGTTTGTTTTTGGGGTTTTGTTTTGTTTTTTTTTCCAACAGACCTTCTAACCTAGCGAAGAGGACTTTAAATTAGATTCATTTGGGGAAGGTAATGGTAACCCAAGAGACATGGAGACAAAAGAAGGTACTCTCTAGGGTTCAGTATAACACAGAAAGTTCTGCTGCTCCTGCTGTTAAAACTTCATGCCTAAGAGACTATCAAATATGACTGTATGCAAAGTCATGAACCTTGGGAAACAACAAGAACTTACAAGTCTGTGCACTGTGAGATTAAAAGAAGATGATGGAACAGCATCATCCCATAGACTCAAGCTGCACAAGGAGAGGCTTAGATTGGATCTTGGGAAAAAAATCTTCCTAGAAAAGGTTATCAAGAATTAAAACAGTCTACTCAGGGAAGCAGTTGAGTAATCATCCCTAGATTTATGTAACAGAAGTGCAAATGTGGCACTTTGGGACATGGTTTAGTGGTGGGTGTGAGAGTGCTGGGTTAACAGCAGGTCTTTAAGATCTTAAAGGTCTTTCCCAAACTAAATAATTCTATAATTCTATGAATGGAGGTTTCTCCAGTTTGATTCAGGCTCTTTAGGAAAGATAGAGAATATAGGATGGAAAGGTTACACTCTAGGTAAAGGACGGGTTTGAATGTGTGCAAACAAGTGAAGAGTCAGCTGAGATCTTATTGCTAAGAACCAAAAAGCAGATGAAAATAGCAGACATCAAGGCAGGTGTTATGGACTGAGAAAGAAGAAGACAAACTTCATTACAACTTGAGGAAGTGTTATAATTACAATTACTGGAACTGGTGCGGGACTTTAGCTACACTGCTAATGTTTGGAAAGGTAACATGGTAATGTGATTCAGATTTCTGGAGTATGTGGATGAAACAGGGGATCAATGAGCCAACTGTTCCCTGCTGGTTACTATGAATTAGAAAGAACGGTCGGACCTGTGAAGGCTGAATTCAGCACTGGCAGAAGATACTTCAAGACTGTAACATTTAAAACCCTGAGAAAAGTGATCAAGACTAATAGTAGAATTATAGCCCTGGAATTGAGGAGAACAGATATTGGCTTAAGAACCTGCCTGGCAGAATCCTATAGAAGATTGCCCTGAAGGGCAAAGAGGCCCAGGAGAATTTCTTGATAGTCAAACTGACCTCCTGATGCATGAGAACAGTCTGTTTCAACTTTCAGAGAGTTACAGTCACGACAGAAGGCCAACACTGATGAACAAATTGCTCCTGACTGAGCTCAAATACAAATAGAAAGTATACAGACGGTAGAAGGAGGGATGAGCTACCAAGGAGTAATACAGAGACAGTTCCTGATCATATAAAATTGGAGTAAGGAAAGACAAATCTTGGAGCTATAACTCACATAGGATGTGAAGGACAGTGAGGATTTCTATAAAACACTGTAAGAGAGTGGAAAGATTAAAAAAACACTGCTTATTGGAGTCAGACAGTGACAAAATATAAGAAAAGCCTGATACATTCATTGTGGAGTTTTCCCCTCATTTTTACTTGTAAATTTGAGCCTAGGGTCCTTAGGACTAGAGACAGAAAATCTGTGAGAGCAAAGCATTTAATCATAGTGGAGAAAGAAAAAGATAGAAATTATTTAAAGAAATTTCACGTACAGAAGTGCATGGAATCAGATGGGGTATACCTGAGGGCATAGATGAAGGTGATCAATGTTAATTACAAGACCACTCTAAATTAACTTTGAAAGGTCATGGCAATCAGAGGAGGTTCCTGATGACTGTAGATTTCATGTCTATCTTCAACAAAGTAAAAAAAGAGGATCCAGGGAACTTCAGACTGGACAGCTTCAGCCCCATTCCAAGAAAGACTATGAAATAAATCCTCTCTGAAGCCAGAGGTTTATAGAAATTATAAAGTACATGAGAAGTCACAATCAAGTACATGAACAATTGTGGACAATGTGCATGATTTAACAAGGACAACTTTTGTCTGAACAACCTAATAGTTTTGATATGGCCAGTTGGTGAAAACAACAGCTAGAGGAAAAACAGTGGATAACCCAGTTACTAGGGGCAGTCTTCCTTGGTTGGTACCAGAGTCAACACTGGCAGTGTCTTTATTTAAGTTAAATTAAAAAACTGAAATATTTTATACATTTGAATGAAGACACAAAACAAATAAATATGTTTACATTTAATATACATAGCCACTAACAAAACATAAATATTACTAGAATACTCTACTGCTCATACAATGCCCCTTTTACTTGTAACTCCATAATCTGTGACAAATGAATGAGCTTTTCCAGCAAAAATACCCTTTCATCTTATGTTATCTCTGTTAGTTGAATTTTATTTAGCTATTACATTATCAGTTAGAGGCATTCCTTATTCCAATTCCAAAAAATGTAAATTGAATGGCCCTAAATTTAGTGCAAACTGTCTCATAATTTGATATTTTAAACTGCACCAATTTAAAAAGAAGTCCCCAAAGGGGAAATTTAACAACAGCAGAACCAAGATTTTTCCACTGAAAATCTGCAGAGACAGAGGACTCAGGTTTCCATCTCTCCCCACACCTTCACTAGGATTCTTTTATTAATGCTGCCTTTACTCTCTGGTTAGATCTGTTCTCACCTTTTGATGGAGTACTCAGCAACAAGATCTAGTAAAATGCATCCCTGTGCATGACAAAGGAGTTGTAATTAGATGACCTTTAAGACCCCGTCCAACCAAAGCCATTCTATGATTTCATGATTTTATGGTTCTATGATTTCTATTGGCTATTGATAATAAAGGTAATTGTAGCTTTTCTACATAAATATTTATATACACCTATCATTTATTAAAAAATTGTTGTAGGTGTGACAGAATACTGTGGAAGAAAGACATGAATAATATTTCTTAAAGAATAGTCTAAAAAAGTATGATATTCAAGTATAGAAAAAATGATTGATGAAGTAACAAAATCAGGAATAAATATATTAACTGAAATTCTGGTTATTTTTGAATGCACTGAGTCATTAATACCTACCCATGTGAAAGAGTGCAGAAGTTTATCAGAGAAGAGAAACTCACCAGTCAGTTTTATGAGCCTCACTTGTTGCTTCATTCAGAAGTTATTAATTACTTCTCATTTTAAAATGTCATTCCTTTTGTAATCAAGGTTGCACAATCTTTTATCCAATCTTTTATTTCTGTACTGGAAAATCAGGGACAACTGTCAAACTACTGTTAGAGTAACTAAAATGGTAACAATCTTTACGCCTGTTTATCTATCTGCAGGTGATTAATTACTCTTCTGAACTTTTAAATCTTTCTATGTCTCTCATTAACAGGTTCTCAGATCTAGGAGGGAACATCAGGTAATTTAATTTGCCTTTTGCATAGCATAAACTGTATTATGTGACCAATTTGTTTTGTCATTGAATCTTCTAATATATGCATGCATAAAACATTTCTTTCTGAAAGGAACCAAACTAACTTGAAAGCACCAAAAATCCTCTACTTTCTCTCATCATTTTCTAAAATGACTAGTCCCTCACCTAGCTAAAAAAAATGCCTTCTACCTTACAAAGAGGTTGAGCATCATAAGAATGTTATCTATTCCTCTTCATGCATTTGACCTCCTCTTACTCTCCCTGGGAAAAACTTAATTAATATTGCAAAAATGTGAAGGTCAAACTTTCATTTATAAATGATATTTAAAACTCAGTGTAATTGGAAACATCTTGCAGAGTGACAGGTGGACCTCCTTTTGCTTTAACTAGAGAAGAAAATTTCATCCCACATAGTTTTATCACTGATATAAGGGGTTTTCTGTACTAGTTTTAGCTCTGTAACCTACTTTATGTCTTTCAGGCTGTAAAATGTCATGCAAAGAATAGATTTTTTCTGGTTTACTTGCTAAACCTTTGGTACACTGCATGTCACTATCTGTAAGAGAAAAAAATCTGATTGGAAGATGAGAACATAGATTGCATTGAAAGGTGAGAAGTTTATAGAAAAGAGAAACCCCCAGTATTTTTAGGGGCCTACTTTTTGCTTCTTTTCAGAATTTTTTTAAATTACTTTATTTTAAAATGTCATTTTTTTTAATCAAGGTTGCACAATCTTTTACCCAAATCTTTTATTTCTGTACTGGAAAATCGGGACAACTGTCAATATTTTGAGTAACTAAAATGGTAACAATCTTTGTGTTTATCTTTGCAGGTGTTTAAATTTAATTTTGAACTTTTAAATTTTTATGTCTCCTTTAAACGGGTTTCTCAGATCTAGGGGGGGGACATCGGGAAATTTAAATTTCCCTTTTTGCATGCAAAAAAACTGTTTTATGTGACCAATTTGTTTTGTCATTGAATCTTCTAATATATGCATCATAAAAACTTTTCTTTCTAAAAGGAACAAATAACTTAAAAGCCCCAAAAAAATCCTTCTTTTCTCATCATTTTTCAAAAATTGATAGTCCCTCACTACTAAAAAAAAGCCTTTTACCTTAAAAAGGGGGAAAAGGCAAAATATTGCTATTAAGCTATGCCTGTGAGGCTTCTGCGATTTCAATAACTTTTTTCCAAACATGTTACAATGACAACAAAAAGCAAGTGTTTTGTTTTGAGAAAAATTTAACAATAGTAATTTTGGCACTTCGTAATTGTGACATATGCATGTTATGTGTGCATACATAACAAAACAAACAAAGAATAATAGTTTGGAGAATGCACTTACTGAAATTTTCTGACAAAGAAGCCAGTGCATTCTCTTTACATCACTGATTTAGGATTTGAAGAATAAAATGCTCTGCACTACCCAATTAATTACATTGTTTTGCCTCAGACCTGGTATGGTTCAGCTTCACACGCAATTATCAATGGGTTCTATTGCTAATCTTTTTCTGTCTCTGACTCAGGTGATTAATGCTTATAGTACTTGTCACATCAAAAATTTATAAAAATAAAAATAATAAAAAATCCTCCAAACTAACAGAATATCTAGATGCTTTCCTAAATATGCATGAGTAGAAAGATACAGTTGACTTTATTGAAAAGTAATTTCAGAGAAGACACCCGGAAAAGAAAACCATCCTTTCTCTGCTACTCAATTCACTAAAATCAAAACCAAATTTGTCCTGAAATTTTCATTCTTCAAATATCTACTATTTAAAAGCACAAATAACAAGCCCATTTCAAAAAAACTTTTATGGCAACTAAATCTATGAAAAGTAGGATTTTTATTTTCAATTAACTTTCCCTCAAAAATCCAGAAGGCTCTAAACAGAGCCACTAACCTAATCAAGTTAGCCAAAGTAACTGAAATTCTGGTTATTTTTGAATGCACTGAGTCATTAATACCTACCCATGTGAAAGAGTGCAGAAGTTTATCAGAGAAGAGAAACTCACCAGTCAGTTTTATGAGCCTCACTTGTTGCTTCATTCAGAAGTTATTAATTACTTCTCATTTTAAAATGTCATTCCTTTTGTAATCAAGGTTGCACAATCTTTTATCCAATCTTTTATTTCTGTACTGGAAAATCAGGGACAACTGTCAAACTACTGTTAGAGTAACTAAAATGGTAACAATCTTTACGCCTGTTTATCTATCTGCAGGTGATTAATTACTCTTCTGAACTTTTAAATCTTTCTATGTCTCTCATTAACAGGTTCTCAGATCTAGGAGGGAACATCAGGTAATTTAATTTGCCTTTTGCATAGCATAAACTGTATTATGTGACCAATTTGTTTTGTCATTGAATCTTCTAATATATGCATGCATAAAACATTTCTTTCTGAAAGGAACCAAACTAACTTGAAAGCACCAAAAATCCTCTACTTTCTCTCATCATTTTCTAAAATGACTAGTCCCTCACCTAGCTAAAAAAAATGCCTTCTACCTTACAAAGAGGTTGAGCATCATAAGAATGTTATCTATTCCTCTTCATGCATTTGACCTCCTCTTACTCTCCCTGGGAAAAACTTAATTAATATTGCAAAAATGTGAAGGTCAAACTTTCATTTATAAATGATATTTAAAACTCAGTGTAATTGGAAACATCTTGCAGAGTGACAGGTGGACCTCCTTTTGCTTTAACTAGAGAAGAAAATTTCATCCCACATAGTTTTATCACTGATATAAGGGGTTTTCTGTACTAGTTTTAGCTCTGTAACCTACTTTATGTCTTTCAGGCTGTAAAATGTCATGCAAAGAATAGATTTTTTCTGGTTTACTTGCTAAACCTTTGGTACACTGCATGTCACTATCTGTAAGAGAAAAAAATCTGATTGGAAGATGAGAACATAGATTGCATTGGCAATATTAAAATAATTATAGTTTGAGAGTTTTATCAGTATGTAATGCATTTGCACCATGAAATGAAGCTTCCACTTCTTTTTTTAATGGACATGTCCACTTTGGTAAAACTGCATCACTTCAGATCTATTAAGCAGCTAAGGACAGTCCTGACAGTCATTTTCTTCTGCACCTGCGGAGAAGTCAGCCAGCAGAATGGTCAGGGTAAGACTGATTACTCTTCATTAGCTACATTTTACATTCCTTTATAGGCAGTTCTATTCCCACTCAATGAAATGTGTTTGTTTTTAAATTTTCTTTGAAAGGCAAAGACCCACAGGTTTTTTTTTTGGTTTTTTTTTTTTTTTTTGGTTTTTTTTTTTTTTTTTTGGTTTTTTTTTTTTTAGTTAATCCATTAGGAAATAGCATCTTTGGGCTCAACTTTGAACATGTAACATTGAGCAGAATGTAGAAAAGCAAGTGCAAACTGACATCTATATGCTTTTATTGTCTTAATCTGCAATATTAATAACCTCATACTTTCCAAAAAGTCATTTTTGTGTACTATTCCTAACAACATCATTCTCCTGAGTCATGGGCTCCCAAATAAATGTCACCTCATCTTGAAACACCTGCTTCTGAGAACACGTTCAAGATGTTATGCTGCTTCTAGCATGCAAAGATGTTTATTGTAACTGACCCTGGTTTATCTTCCTCTTTAGAAATTACAACTTTTCTCTTCACAGAACTTTTCACTGATTTTTTTTTTTTTTTAAATCACATTTGTTTTAGATGCTTGCAACTAGATTACTAGATTTATCAATGAATGTAATTGATCAAATTAAATGCCAAAATAGATGCAGAAAAACTACTTTCTTCTTTTTGCCAGAGGTAAGATGATAATATACCGTTGACTGTGAAAAACCTTTGTTTTTTTGGAGGGGAAAGTAGACTTTAAGTAAAATACTGTGATGTTTCATGCAAATTAAATGTTTCAAAGTAAAAGTAAATACTACAGTATAAACTCTCAAGATCTCAAGCTTGGATCAAATGGTATGTTTGGCTCCTTAGACAGACGACATTAACAAATTATTTCCTTGTCTTGTTAGCTTTGAAAAGAAAATCACTGTAAAAGAAGCATAACACAATAAAACCTGATCAAAGACATAGACAAAAAGTGAAAATGCACACATGGCGAGTTCCACACCCACCTGCAGGTATTCAATCATGTGAAAGACTAGACTTCACAAGTGTGTTAACATCTGAAAATTCTTCACTCAACTTGAGGAAAAAAAGGATCGTTAGAAAAATTTGTTAAGTTCTCTCCTTTAATAGTAAATGTTACCAGTAAAACAGTAAGTAAATTACTAGCTAACTGACAGCTCATTACAAATCAGCACAGTGATATGCATGTGAGGTTACAAAACCATAAATATGGCTCTGCATATGATTTATTTCCTTCTCTCCTCCTTCATTCCCTCTGTTCCTTCTTCCTGCCTTCCTTCATATTTTCTCTTCCATTTAAATGAAAGGCTTCTGAGTTTTAAGGAATAATAATACATTTAATGACTTCAGTAAATCAGAATCTTCGCAAACTCATAAATTTCTATCACAAATGCTAACATGCCTAATGCCAGCTTTTGATAGATGTTGACAAAGAGCGCAGGGTAGTAGGTGGGCCCTTGGCAGGGGTTGAGATAGCAGAATCAGTAGTAAAGACATTTTTAAGTTACAGAGATTTTGAATGATGTGATACTCCCTTTCCAAAAATCCCAACAAACAAAAAGCTGCTCTCAAGACTTTGTGTGGACAGAGTGCCCAAAGGGTAGAAACCTTGCCAAAACATTTGATTTATTATTAGTAAAGTTTTAGGCTGTTTCTTTGTGGCTTTTTTGGGTTTTTTTGGTTTTTTCCTGTATCCACTTTCCATCTAGATTGCATGAGAAAATTATGAAAATACAAAGAATTTTATTAAAGCCCACAAAGAAATCAGGTATTGGAAGAGGATTTTACTTTGTCTTATCTAGTCACACTTATCACATGCTTATTGTTTTTAAGATTCTGGGCACACTCATCTCCTGAAAGTAGCTCATTTATTAGCTTACTGTCTTCAGTTCCAGATGTTAAAGCTAGATGGATTTAAAGTATCTGCTTAGTTCTGTTCCATGACCAATCTCTTCATCATTACAGTAGTTGGAAAGGACATTTGGGAGGTGAATAATACTTTATTTACATGACTAATTTTTGTATAGTTCTATCTAATATGTAACACGTAGCTAATCTGTATAAATCTTTCCCTTTTAAACAGTACAGTTGTATATTTTAAGGCAAAATATAGCTATTAAGCTATGCCTGTGAGGCTTCTGCACTTTCAATAACTTATTTCCAAAACCTGTTACAATGACAACAAAAAGCTAGTGGTTTTGTTTGAGAAAATTTAACAATAACAAAAAATTTGCACTTCGTATGTGTGACATATGCAGTTGTGTATGTGTGCATACATATACAAAACAAAGCACAAGAATAATAGTTTGGAGAATGCACTACTGAAATTTGCTGACATGCTGTGCATTCTCTGTTTAGCATTCTCTGATTTAGGATTTGAAGAAGTGAAAATGAACTGCATTCCAATGAAATACATTGTTTTGCCTCAGACCTGGTATGGTTCAGCTTCACGCAATTATGCATGGGGTTCTATTGCTAATCTTCTTTCTGTCTCTGGACTCAGGTGATTAATGCTTTTTGTACTTCACTTCATAAATTTAAAAAAATAAAAATAATAAAAAATCCCCAAACTAACAGAATATCTAGATGCTTGTCCTAATTATGCAGAGTAGAAGTTCAGGTGACTTATTTGAAAAGTATGTCAGAGAAGACACCCGGAAAGAATCCATCCTTTCTCTGGCTACTCATTCACAACCAAATTTGTCCTGAATTTTCTTTTTTCAAATATCTTCTTTTTAAAGCACAAATTAGCTAGCACATTCAAAAAAAACTTTTATGGCACTAAATCTTATGAAAAGTAGGATTTTAGTTTCATGTAACTTTCCTCAAAAAATCAGAAGGCTCTAAACAGAGCCACTCTAACTCTAATCAGTTAGCCAAAGTCACCTCAAAATAATTCTCTAATTTTGTTTTGAAAATATTCTCTGTTTTCTTCTCCATCCAGGTATTGTGCAGTGATGTACCAGAATAGCACAGTATGTGCAAACAGCAAGAGTTCGTGCTAAGTGCTACCTTTCTCGGTATCTTTAGCAGCCTTAAACAAGATTCTCCAAGTACTGTTTGTGTAACCAAAATCAAGGAGAACACTCGATAAATTTAAAGGTATTAAATCAGGCAAATACATTTACAAAAAACTGGAGCCAGTGGGTTAGCTTGTTTTATATGAGATGTCTGAATTATGTTGACAATCTAATAATGTGCCCGGGTAGCTAAAGGCTGATACAGGCCTGCAGGAGCTGGTAATGTGCCTATAACATCTTATAACATTAAGGACATCATGGAGATAAATGAGACTAATGTAGTCTGAAAATGAACACCTCCCTTGGTTTAAAAAATAAGTTAACTATAAAAATAAATATTGTGCATTTACCATTTATATCTAGAATCTTGTGTGCAATTTATACATATTGCTGCATATAAGTTACGGAGATAGATATTACAGTAAAATATTTATTCTTTCTCTACAGAGCAAAAAATACAATTATCAGAGGTGGAAAACACCATTTTCTCTTGTTATCCAACCACAGCTATTACTTTAAGCAAAATCATAAAAGTGACATTATACGGCAGAAGTAATGAAGTGTGGGTGGAAAATCAGCTGAGTTGACATGCAAAATGAGACACTTCAGGACTGTCTGTGCTTGTAAATGAAATGCAGTCAAAATATTACTCTATGTGTAATCTCATAAAGAAACTGAAAAAGTTATTTTATCCAATTTGAGGCTGTAACATTTATTAAACTAGAACAATTCTTATTAACTGTTGTCAATTTTTTCTCGTTTTTTTTTCTTTTGTCTGCCAGTAGATGGGTTTAATTCCCATGAAATATGTGCTACAGATAACTTATAGATTTATTTATGATATGACAATTTTTTTATTATGATTTCCACCAACAAAGCTTATAACTTACGTTTTGTCAGGATTTTGGATGAATGCTAGAAAATAGCTAATCAGTTAAAGATTATTTACATTGTGTCATTTATCCCTTTAAATATAATACCATATGTCACATGAGTAATATTTGTTTTCAGAACCTCATACTGTGCTACTCTGTCTCATTAGCAAAAATAACAGGAAGGAGACATTAGTTAAAGAAGCATAAGATTCAGAAGCAGAGCTTGACAATTTTCACCTGTTCAGGAAAAACAATCCTGAACATGCACCCCATCCCAGAACCACAGACATTCTGACATCAGGAAGTACCTTCAGAGATCACCTAGTCCAACCCCTCATTCAGAATAAGGTCAGTCATACATAGGAGGCTGTGGGAACCAGGACATCCTTCTGACTGTCCTGGGAAGATTTAGAAGTTGTAAGAATTTAGATACAATGATAATTAGCATGTCACAGGGTGAAAAAGTAGAATTTTGTGATTTTAGAATGTGAGATCAGGGGACAAAGATCAAGGAAAATGGGTTGTGTCCCTGAGCTTCTTCTGTGTCCTCTGTTCTCCATCTGTGGTGGTGTGGCACATTTTGGTTGGTCTAGAACAAAAGTACACTGTTCAATATAGTTAATAGATATTGGAGTATTGTTGTAAATAAAGCATACGTAATTTCTAGTATAAAAGATAGCACTGTCTCAAGAGGTGGGGAGTTCAGCAGAGCCTGGCCTGCAGAGAAGACCGTGACAGGCCAGGGCCACGAATATGAGATAAGCAAAGAATAAACAAATTCCTGAACATGAGAACAGACGACTCGACCTTTTCTTCAGACACAGGGCTGGGGGAAAACAGAAAGCCTTCACAGAGACAGAGACAAGTTAAGTCAGGTGGAAGCCAAGCTCATAGAAGCACAAAAGCCTCAGAAACCCCAGGAACCCAAGAAAATGAAACAACACAAGAGAGAAAACAGCATTTTATTTTTATGTATTTATATTCTAAAAACCTGACAGGAGGCTACTCAGGGTTCGTGTTCAGTTGGGCTGTGAATATCTCTTAGGATGGAGACTCCACAAACATTCTAGTAGCTCCAATGTTTGACCACCATAATAGCACAAAAGGTTGGTTTGGTGGTTCTTTTTTCTTGTTTAAACAAAATTTCTTGTATTAAAGTTCCTGTCTGTTTTCTCTCCTCCTCTAATTGAATAGCACAAAAAGAGTTGTGTGCCATTTTCTTTATTCCCTGCAAGCTCCAGTAATAGCATCCTTGTTTTCATACCTATATTCTTTGTATTTGAGCAGCAACCAGGTTGAGGCACAAAGAGAGATCAGAAAAATGGGGGAAATAGTAGTTTAATTATTCAGATTAAAAATAAAGAATAGTGAAAGTCAAATACTGAATGAAGTTAAACAGCCTCTCCTTTTCTTATTAACATTTTTACCCTGCAACATGTTTGGAAATGTGTCAGGCTAAGGAAGGAAAAATTCTTATGGTTCTCTTTCCATTAGTTACTCATGAATATTGTATTGTTTTAATAGCTGTACCAATGAAGGCAGGAAGCACCAGCCTTTGGTCAACCCATGTGGCAAGTCAGCTTCCTACTGCCTAACATTGCACTCTACATGATTTCCATTTGGTACACTAATACACAAATTACTTTTGAAATGTTTGTGTGTTTGTGCGTATTCATGTGTGTGTGTGTGTAAATACCAAAACGTGCAGGAGTGGAGTCAGTATGGCACTCAAGAGGTGCCTATATTTGCTGTTCATGTAAAAAATATAAAATCATTGGGCTGAAAGGAATGTCGAGAAAAGAAATAATGAGACAGGTAGCACTGGGAAGATGGTTATCTCTGTTGAAGCTTGTAGTTGTCTTAAATATAATGTTTTATTGCTATAGAACAAAAGAAAGAAAAAAGAAGGAATAAAAAATGTGAAACACACATAGAAAGATCCATCAACAAAGACCAAAAGTGGCAAAACTGTGTGAACCTTATCAGTATGATGGGGAAGTATAAGCAGGACATATTCTTGACTATTCAGCCAGGGAAAAGGGAATTACATACTGGTGTACCAACATGATCCTTTTTCAGCAGCCTGAAGAAAAGCAATAAATGAAGGAAATTTTATTGCATTTAAAAGAAAGTAGAAGAATTTCTAGTAAAAAAATGTGGTTTGCTTGTCTGAATAGAAGATTAAAAAAAAAAGTTATATCCTTTCTACACTTGAGTCAGATTGTATTTCTTGTTCTGGTACTGAACTGAACAATGTATACTTGTTCATCACTTCTCTGATGAAGCAATCTACCCAAATTTTGGTTGTTCTAGGGTATAAACTCTCAGTAGAGGTTTATGTTATTGTTGTAAAATGCATGACTTTGAATTCTGTACTACTGAACTTTCACTCCATCTTTTTCATCTTTTAAATAATTTCTGTTTTATCAATTATCACAAAATACATGTCTCCAATTACACAGCACACAAATATTTTAGGCATCTATCTCACTGATATTTAAATTATTGAAAGTGTTCTAGTTAGACACAAATTGTTTTGAAACTGCATAACATCTTTCTGCCTCTTTCTTATTTCCTTTTCCAGCACATCCCAGAAACACTGAAGTTTTCGATAACCAGTTTCCCCATCCTTTCTCTAATTCTTCCACTAAATCAGAGCTTCTCCAGTTTCACTTCCCTTGTGACACCCTCTTATTTGAATCTATGCAAATTTAGAGAGAAAATTTTCCTCTTGTTATATTCAGCACTCTTTTACTATTAACATTTCTTCTGGAATATGCATATTTAGAAGCTAAAGTCTACCATAATAAGAAGGACTCTCAGGGCTATTAGTATTTCTCATAATATTTCAGTTTTCTGTCATAAATAGGAGTTTACAGAGTATTTTTTTTTTCAACTATACTTAACTATGCTTCCCTAATTAGATTTAAAATAGATTAATAGATTTTTGGTGTTTATTAATGCCTAGATGTCATAGAATCCTAGTACTTTTACCTTCACTTCTGTCTTCTCTGAAATGATATATATATTGCTACTCTCTTTCATTCCTGGTTTTGTTGGCTTTTGTTTTCTTTTGGGTTTTGGTTGGTTGTTGGTCTTTTTGCTTCTTTTTTTTCTTTCTATTCATCTATTACCCCATTAAATGTCCAATGTGACATTTACAGCTTGTAATTCAGATTTCAACTTTTTGTAGTCTTGAGACAGAGATAATTTAGATGCTATTCCCTTTTCCCAAGTAACAAAGATCTTAAATTCCCTGCCCACACCTCCCTCTTTTGCTATGCTTTGGTTGAAGTCTGGTAAATTGGCAGCTTTGAATGGATCTTGCAAGTTTGTAAGGCACAGTGTTCTGGTGAATATATCAGGGCAATTGTTTTACAGGTCAGGTCAGTGAAAAGTAGGAATATATTTGTTGATTCTTCCCGAAGTTAAACTTAATGAACAAGAATATGACCACAGATGGAGGATAACCTACCTTTCAATCCACTTTATTATCTTTTTCATAGGTTTCAAATTTCATAGGGGCACAGTGGACCTGTATATTTTGACAAAGATCATGCAATATGAGCTCTTATCAAAATCGGTATCCTAAACAAACTTGAGCTGTTATGCAGTACTCTAAAACTACAGTTTTCAAGCACATAGTGTAAGGACAATGAAAATTTTAGTCCCAGTATTAGTTTCAAATGTATGTAATGCCAGCTTGTATCTTGCCTCTATGCAACCAGTTAAGTTCCTTCTGTATATACGAAAAAGCATTACGGTAGCTTTGATAGAGTGTTATAAGGGTATATATATATTTAGATTATTACATGACTAAAATAATTTTGCTATCATTAGCAGTGACATAGTATTCCAGAAGAAAACACACTGTAATATACTTCAGAAAATAAACCAGGCCTTCTTTTTTCCTTGATAATTTAGGGGGTTTATTTCCCATACTTTTGTACATTGAAAAAGCTTAGTATAAATATATTAGCTGAAAATTGCAATACAGTCATGTACAGATCCAGAGAGCTTAAAATCTTCTTATTTTAAAGTGAGTTTCCCACTCCACACCTCATGCTGGAACAATGTCTTCAGAAGAATCCAGTCTTGAGAAAGAGGGATTTACCTGGACTTCAGAATCTTGAAAACAAAAATGTTGTAGATTTTCAGTTGTTTCCCTGTAAAGTAGATAAAACTGTCTGCAAACAATAAAATGCTTTGATGAAGCTACAGCACAGATAAGGAAATTTTATTCTATCAGTGGTCTGTATGCTGAAACTAAGTCTGGGGACTTAAAACTCTTTAAGTATCAATGAATACTGAAATTCAGGGATTTCTACCAATTTCTACCTGCTTAAAATCTGGCCCAAATGAAGTTATACCTTCTTGTCCATATAATGTCATATTTGGATCATATTATCCTTCAAATAAAGGCTGCCTAATTTTTTCAATCTGCATGCTTTTTTTTTTCCTATAAATTACAGAGTAAACAAAACTGAGGTAAAATTTCTGAAGCCAAAGGGACTGAATATACTTGCCTCATCACAATTTGCATGCTGTTGATGTATGTCCCAAAAATATACCTACTTGTTAACATTAGAAAACTGTAGGTGAAAGATGCTATTTTCCCCCTTTCTAATGGCTAAATGATGCAGATGTGTTTGATTGGGCAGCTTGTGGGCTGGTGTTGAAATTCAGATGTGTTGGCCTTTCTCTGACTCTGCCTGCTTACAGAAGCAACACTTTTGTTTAGGCTGTCACTCAAAGGATGAAGAGGATGTTGCAGACTCCCTGTCTTCTCCAATTTCCATAGCAGTAGCCCTGTGAAATCCCCCCCAAGCAAGAACAGCTGTGCTGCTAGAAGCTGCATGAACAAACCTCTGAGTTAGACTGCTCTGTCTTCCGTGCAAGTTGAAGGGGAGCTGAATGGCAGAACAGCATGGCAGCGCTCATCTCTAAGTGGCAAAAGAAAGGTGAAGCATGCTTAACAACAGACTCATTCAGCCACCTTTCTTCCTCAGAGTCAGTGTTTTGCAGGCACTGTGGCAGAGATAATAAACTGGTTAATCATATTGTTTGCATCTGGTGTCTGAGCAAAGAGGATTTCCTTGGGAATGGTTTTTCAGTTTCTTCACTGATTGCTTAGCTGTGATCTAGCCTGATCTCAGCTCTCTTGTAGGCAGAATCATCTCTGGAGGTACAAGCATGACTCTTTCTTCTGGTGATGTCCTTCTGGTTGGAGGTAATGGCAAATACTCAGACTAGAGCTTATATGGCAGAGCTAGGGCCTCCTAGTAGAGCAGAGACCATCTGAGTGCCAGTATACCCACTTCTGTATTTTAATTATGTTAAAGTTTTTTCTCAAATTAAAAAAAAAAAAAAAACTATCTGTATCATTCTCTTATGCCATGTTCTGGCATTGAGGGTGAGGGACCCTCCTGAATAGTTATTAACTGATGGCTTATCAGGAAAAATGTGTCGTCTTGGGGCAGGGGGGCCAGGGGAAGGAGGTGAAAAAGGCAAGGCAGAAGGACAACAAGAGGGACAAACATTCAAGACCGTATCGGAACTCCTCTGTACTGCTCCTATAATTTGCTACTCCTGCTGTGGTGCAACTGCAGGTAAGTTGCTTTCTGATGAGGTAATTGGGTTCAGAGAACACAAAGTCATGAATACACAGTTATTTCTCCTGTTTCTTTTATCTTCCTATACCTCTAGAAAAAAGGCATCTCTCTTTAATGTGCCATTATACGTTAAAAGGTGGTGCTCTGCAGACGCTGAATCTTCCCGACCACAGGCAAATAAGAAACATTTCCTCTGGGAGGATGTGGACCACCAGTGGGAGGTCTTTACAATTATGTAGATTACAATAAATTGTAGATTAAACACAGTGAGGGCTCAAACAGCAAAAGTGACTGATTCCTCTCACTCTGTACTAAAGTAGCAAAGACTGCTCCTGGGCCCACACTGACTGGTCTCTGGCTCTCAAACCCTGGGAGATGCAACTTTTATGAGGACTTGCAATTAACTTTAGGGTCTGGAGCAAGCATCCAAATACAGGCATCTCAAAGAGCTGAATTCATATGTGGTTTTTCCTTTATCAAGAGTGGCTTTGTCATTAAGGTTCTCCTTGAAAAAATACTTAAAACTTTGCTTCCCTAGCCACACTCAGTTAAGGCTTAAAAACCAGTAATGTATTTACTCATTTTAGCTGTTTTTATATGAAAACAGGGCAGTTCTACAATGTCAGTAATAGGAATGGTCAAAGTGCATTACCCCAAATCAGTTTTGATTTCTTTGCCCTCTAATAAATGACATGGCTTTATGAGTATTTAAGTGCTTTGATTTAAAAACTTTTCTGAAGTTTTTTTTTGATGTACCTTTACTGTTCATATAAGACAGTTTTCAAAAAGAATCTTTGTGACTTTGTGACCAAGTCAAAATTTGGTGTACAGGCAGAGGAGGTTACTAACAGACTAGTATTATCTGCAGAAAATATCTGTCTTTGACTGAAACATGTAATCATCAAATAATACTTCTGGGTTATAACTTTTCATCATGCTGTGAAAGTATGTTGCAGGAAGAAAAAAATGCAAAAACAAGTAGGAATAGAATAACTCTGTATATGCTGAATAGTTTTTCCATCAGTATTCTGATGAGCATGGAGTCCATCCATAGGGATTTTTGAAGGCTCTGTTGCTAAAGAGCTGTACAATGCAATTTAACAGTGCAAACTACTTTAATCCCTCAGCCTATATCAAATAAAAGTTTATGAAATTAATGATGCCTCTCACCTCCCTCCCCATGGAAGAATGTCTGCATCTAAAGTGAAGTTGCTTCATCTTGCCAATGAAAATAGGAAGGAATGTATAAGCTTTTTTTTCCCCCCTAGGGAGAAACAAGATTGTTATTGCAAATTCAGGAATATGGAGTCTGAAATTATTTTAAAATGGCAAATTTCTTACTTTTCAATATGCTATGAAAGTATTTTCTCTGAAAACTCTCTGGGTCAGGCAATATCACTTGTAATGATGGACTGCTTATCTCAAAGGATGGTGAAGCACTGGCACAGGTTGCCCAGAGAAGCTGTGGATGCCCCACCCCTGGAAGTGTTCAAGGCCAGCTTGAATGGGGCCCTGGCAACCTGATCCACTGGGTGACACCCCTACCCATGGCAGAAGGATAACTGGATGTTCTTTAAGGTGCATTCTAACCTAAAATATTCTATGATTCTGTGATTTCATGAAATCAAAAGAATATGGGGTAGAAAAAAAAATCACATTCACTCCATACAATTCTAGGCTGATATCTCCTAATTTATGTTATCTTTCAGCCTTATGGCAGTTATTTACTTAATCATTATTTATTCTTTCCATTGTGTGTCAAGAAAGTTCTAATTTTGTTTTGTAATTAATCACTTCATATGGACCTAGAAGTTATTAGTTCTTAAGAAATTAAGACTGAAAATGTGAGCAAAAAGCAAAACATTATTCTTATCACATTTATGAAGGAAACCCAGGGTTAAGTTAAAAAAATAAAAACCAATAAAACATATGATGATAGCTGAATGTGACTTTTGCAGACCAATGAAATTATTAATGCAACATGTTGGTGCATGAAATAAACAAAAAGGTATGACAGATAATTCAGTAACAAAATATGTGTTAATATATACCACTGTATTCATAAATTTTAATAGAACTATTTATCACAGCAAGAATTGTTAAGGAATTCTGTAGGCTTTCTGCCACTGTGGTAAGATGAATGATGAATCTGATGCAATGCAGAGTTTTTTAATAATTTATTGGGTCATGAGTTATGGTTTTATTCAATTGAATATTATTAGATGGGTTTGCCCCAGGCAGTGAGCATGGTATATGAAAAAGAAAAATAGATTAAGCAAACACTCGATGAGTTTAATCATTTCAAACAGGGCAGAGGATAAAGGCACTGACAGATTTGTCATTAATTCAGCAGATGTTTTTACCTCCACACAACATAATCACAAGATGAGAGTTGTCAGTTAAGCCCTGAAAGTATGATGATAGTAATTAATAGTCTGCATAATCTATTATTTTCACACAATTGATTTATTTTCTCAATGAAAAAAAAAAAAGGATGGAACAGAGGGTAGAAGGTCTTTTTGAGAATGATGGCATAAGGATATTTTTCTTCATCCCAAATCCTTATATCTATTTTTGATAAAATAGTGCCATTCAGCACAATGATAGCTGGTGGTGATTTTTCCTGATGGAGAATGGAATGAATCATCATTGCTGCACTTTGTCCACATTCTAATGATGTCTCACCACAGAGACTATCCATCATTTTTTTATCAAGAATCATTATCACTGGCTTCCCACTCAAAGCCTTACCTGTAAAATGCAACCAAGTCCATTTTTCTATAAAAAATATTAAGCTTCTTTGAGAAGAGAGAAGGGACCTGAACTATAGTAGAATAAGATGTATGCCTTCTGTGCTGTTCAAATAAGTATAGACAGAGGTCAAGGTGGTAAAAGACTGAACTTGACACCTGCAAACATTAGATTTAGTAAACGCTTTATTATTATGTGTATGACTTTTGATTTATCATAGAACTGCTTTTTCAACATCAAGTGAAAGAGCCGTAAGTGTCTCCATTACATAATTTTCTGTTTTTCTTGATCATGGCCCCAGTCATATAAATGCTGAGCATTTTCATCAATTTCATTTGTGGCTATAATTACTCAACACTTAATAATAATTTTTTTAAATATGTATCCGAAACTGCTTTTCTAGAAAGAAACAAACATGTAGTTCATGAAACAACACTTATACTCTGTGTCTACAAAGGAAGTGTTTGACGAAACCCAGGTTAATATTAAACTCTCCTAGTCAATGCCTAGCTACCAAAACTGTAAATTACCCTATTTTTTCCCAGTTTCTTGTGGGAAGTTCCAACAGCAGTGCTAATGCATCACTTTACACACATCTGACATTTCCTGAATAGTGATTCATTCCATGGCTTTCAATACAGCATCCAGAACCCCTGAGCGAATCACAAAATAGAAATTCCATGGACCAGTACATAGGAACTGAATCACATTTATGAAAGGGGGGAAAAAAGTCAGTTCCTTTCCTTGGCCAGAAAAAATATGCTTCTTTTTCTATTAAGAGTTTCATTGATGAAACTCCAATCCTGATTAAGTACCTTGTTCATAAGCAAAGAGAAGCAGGAGGTTTTTGTTAGGTCATCCAGAGTTAACCTTTCTGTATGTCTGATATTCTTCACATAAGCAGCAGATATGACAGTTCAAAAGCTACTTTTTCTATGAGTAATGTTCATAGCTTATGAGGTAGAAAAATTTTTGCTTTCATATTTTGCTGTATTGAATGTTTTAATGAGTTTTTTCTTTCTTTTTGTTGAATGGTCAAAGAAATATATAAATACTAACTAGTTTCATCTCCCTCTCTCATCAAAGTAGGTGATAACTTAGATAGATCAGTGATGTTGTGTTTAAGTCTCTGAGTTGCTAAACTAAGTGCTGTAATAAAAATGGCAAGGAATTTGCAGACCGAAGATATGTGAGTCACAGGAAAAGACAACTTCACTGTGTTATCCAGTCAGAGCGGATGCAAGGTTTCCATACCATGAACCTCAGAATTGTTAATGAACATTTCAAGAGCAGGTTAGCTGCTTAATGACTCCATAGATCATATCTGCCATTTCACATCAATGGCAGCTGCTGCAAGGATCTCTGAACATTAAGAAAGGAGCCATACCTGCCATAATGAGAAAAAAAATGTCAGTGTTTACCTGGATTAAGGTTTCTCTGGGAATAGATGCATAATTTTAACCTATTGCAGAATAGATCTTAATGAAAATGAAAATAGTAACAACAACAATGGTATTACTAGTTGTGATTATATATAAATGTTTTATTCGGAACTTAAAACTTTTCTTAATTTCTCTCCTTGTGTTTCCTTTGCTTTTATTTTCATTTAAAAGTCTGTTTCCAGAATAACTTTTTTATAAGTATATATATCTTATTTTTTTTATTATTTGGTGATATTTTAATTTCATAGGAAACTGTGTAAACATTCATCTTCAGTCTGTTATCTTTTTTTGTGAATATGTTATTTTAAATATATATATATATATATTTTTTTTTTTTTTTTTTTTTTTTTTTTTTTTTTTTTTTTTTTTTTTTTGCTAAAGGAGGAGGGAGGGGAAAAGTACAGGAATGCCCAGAGCTAGTAAATGGGGGAATTAGGATAGAATGCAATGTGGCAGCTTTAAGTTTGCTGCTGCTGTGCATACAATGTAAAATGGTCATTAACGTTATTCAGTAAGGAGACTTGCATAAAATAATTAAATGAACCCTAAGGATACCTGTCAAACTGTCATATACTCATTAGGAAGGAAGTCACCAAGTAAAGCTGTCAGTCAGAGTCTGACATTCTGAAATCCTTCAAAAAGTGTTAAGCATTCAAAACTCTGCTAGTAATAAACATGGCAAGTAAGATAAGCTGGCCTGCCATGGCCTCAGGGTTCTTTTGCAAATGACACTGCGATATGACTCAGTACCCTTACGTTTGAAAGAATGTAGTTCATTTTTTATTTGTTCAAGGAAGAATCAAAGACATGCTTTACTCTTCCCTGCAGCAAGCGTGCGTATTTTCCAATTTGTAAATAAAGTGAATATTGGCTTTTGGTGAACTGCAGTGCATATTGATCAGTCTGTGTAAATCAACTTAGGGGATGTGTAAGCTGTGGTAATTTACATCAGATAAAGATTTATCTGACACTTCCTTTTTTCTCTCTTTTCTGAGCAAATAAATGTATAAACATTAGCAGCTATATGACACAGTTTAGCCATTGATTCTGGAAGTTTAATTTCAGTTAACCAAGTCATCACTGGAATTAAGGTCACTTCTAGTAATTATTTTAAACAGAGAGCTAGTAATGGTAAGAAAATGGTCATTGCCTAATCTAGCATATTATCACTGTAATTTCCAAAGTGCCTATTACCAATAGTGTCTTTGTGCCAACTGTGCAATTTAGAACCATTAAATGCATACAAAACACTTCTTGCTCTTTATTGTTCCTCTATTGTTCCACTAAGTTTTGATTTTCCATTTTCTATTCCCACCTTTGCTTTCTTATCTTTCATCTTGCTTATTCCTTCCTTTTTCTCTTCACTTTCTCTTTTTTTCCCCATATAATCTTTATTTTCCTTCTTCCTTTATTTCTTCCTTTTCTCCTTTTTTCACTACTTCTTTCTTTGAATCTCTTCCTTTCTATCAGTGTGTTTGATTCTTTGCTTGTTCTTTATTTTTCTCCATTTTCCCCTCTTTATTTTTTTCCCTTTCCACTTTCTTCTCTTGTCCTAGCTCTTCTTTTGCAATTTACTAGATTTTTAAATTTTTAAACGCTCTTAAAAGAAATGTGTTGCAAACCATGCCCTGGTGGAGGAGCTTGTAGGAGACAAAAATCCAAGGTTAACCCATGTCAAGACACTTGGTCTTATCTGACTTTGTAAATCTAAAAGATAACAGGGGAATGTCTAAGGACCATTTACCTGACTTCCTTTTGTAGTCACTGAGGGTAAGTAAAATCTGTAGAGTTTCAGTCAACTCATCCTAATCAGGTTGTCAGATGTGGGTCAAAAACATCTCTGGAAGATGTCTCTTTCTGCTGTGTATGAAAAAGGCTTGGATAAGTAGTATAGACTCAGCTATCTACATATAATGTAGACATCTGAAGTTGGGTAATTTTAAACACACCTTTTGTAACTCCTTTGTGTTCAATGTGATAGGAAAAGAATTAAATCCTTGTTCCTCTCTCATCATTGGGCTGATATTTTTTTCTCCATTTATGTCTAAAACTGCTAAAGTGATTTTCCCTAGCCTTAGCTCTTCATCATTTGGGATGCCTCTAACTTTGAGATATCCTTTATTAAAGAAGCTATTTAATTTAACCAATAATTGGCATTTTTTGCATAAAGATGTATAGACCTTAACAGTGTGTGTTAGTTTGACCAGCCTAAAGAAGGGATCTGGCTGGTTTTGAGATTGGCATTTTATTAGACCAATGAGAACGTATTGCATTTTCTAGTTCTTACTACATCTGAACAGAAACCTGAGCAGCTTACTCTTTTTCCCTCCAGCTGTTGAAGAGAGAAGACCTTTCCCTCTCGGCCCTGGGCTGAGTGAGGGGATGGGTGGAGGCCACTCAGGCCAGGTTGGGCTCAGCTCTTTTGGGAACATCTGCCTGCACAGAGCTCTGCTCTGCTGCTGGCCTGGGCTCTGCCTCTGCTTAGCTCTGGGCAGAGAGAGAGAGGGAGAGAGATGCTTCGGGCTGGCCATCCTGGTAAGGCCGAGGGGTGAATAAGGAATTTGGGAATCTGTCTAACTTTCTCTCCAGCTGCAAAAAACTGGAAGCAGCTGCTTTTGGCTCCAGCACCCTGTGATCTGGCTTTGTAATGTGACACCATGGACTGTTGCCTGGCTGAGATCCTGGCACAGCTCCAGCATAGCCATGTGAGTGCCTCAGCCTGGACACTGTCTTTGTTAACTCTTTCAGTACATCAGTGCACAGATGGGACCTGGAAAACCTCAATTCTCTCTCCAATGAGAAAAAATTGAGTGCAGATGAATAAAAATTACATAAAGTGTCAAAGTCAGTCAAGAAGGAGTGAAATTCCCGATAGAAGGAGTGTGGGAAGTTGCTTTCAAGATGATAAGACTCTCGCAAGCTATGGTGGTTGGCTATAATATATTGAGATATTTCCTTTAAACCATAAAGAAGTATAGAAAAGATAAAAGAGTTCAAATTGTAAACCTGAGCAAAAGAAGAAAATGTTTTTAAAAAAATATTTAAAAATTAAATTTAAAATAAAAAAGAATTAAATCAAGAGACTCTTGATTCCATGAGAAGTTAAACAGAGAGATGAAGTAATAAAGACTCTTTGCCCTAGAAAGAAGAAATGAATCTCTGTTCCTTGAAGTAAAAGTGATCTAAAGAGAACCTTTATTTTGAACAGTTATCTTTAAAATAAACCCATACATCGATGTAGCCCAGAAGCACAACTGTGAACATGGGAGGAGTTTTATAAATGCAAATGTTCCAGACAGTTGCTGTTCATAAAGACTAAAACCATGAGAAAACTGTTTTCTTGTAAAGAAATTTTCCATAACAAACCAGAAGTGCTTGCCTCCCTAAACTGATGAAAAACTGTTTTAGAAGTAGAAAACTGACTGAGATTTCTATGTGTTGTTTTCTTTAAATTGTTGGTTGATGTTAGGTTTATGAAAATATAAAAATATAAAAATATGTGTTTGGGTTTTTTTCTTCCTGTTTTGGTTGTTTCTTGTCTGGGCCTTTCTGGTGTTTTGAGAGCTCTGTGAACTTGGCTTTCACCTAACTTAAATTGTCTCTGTCTCTGTTTCAGCTTTCTGTTTTCCCCCAGCCCTGCGTCTGAAGAAGAGGTCGAGTCGTCTGTTTTCTCGTTCTCAGGAATTTGTTTATTTTGTTATCCATATTCATTCCCTGGCCTGCCACAGCTTCTCTGCAGGCCAGTGCTCTCCTCTTTGGTCTCTCTGCCTTTCATCTGTCCTTCCTTCGTCTGTCCTTGCTTCGTCTGTCCACCCTTGGGAGGGCACTATCTTTTATATTGAAGATTATGTGTACTTTATTTATAACACGTCTCCAATATCTATCCACTATGTTGTACAGTGTACTTTTGTTCCAAACCAATCCAAATGTGCCACACCACCACAGAAGATGGAGAACAAGAGGATGAAGAAGAAGCTCAGGGACACACCCCATTTCCTCCATCTTTGCCCCCGATCTCACATCTAAAATCCACAAATTCTATTTTTTCACTGTGTGACATACTAATTATCATTCTCTCTAAATTCTTGTGACTTATAAATCTTCCCAGGACAGTCAGAAGGATTTCCTTGTTCCCACAGTTGAGAGAAAAGAAGGGTTGGGGAGGCAGGAAGAATGTTTTGAAGGTTTCATTCTCAATCTTGTGCTTTCCCTTTCTAGTGTTAGTTAATAAAATCTTATTACTTTTAAGCTTAAGCCTTCTTTGCTCTTAATTAAAAAATTTAAAATTGGCAAGCCCAAACCAGAACACAGTGTCTGGTTAGAGGACTTGTTATTTCCTGCAGGTAAGTGTGGACATAGTAATTCAAGCACAAGGAACACTTGGGAGATACTGATAGTCACAATTTAAAAAAAATACTTCGAGTCAATACTCGTAGTCCAAATTTTCTTTTGCCCTTCTTCGAAATTTGTAATGAAGGACCCAATTATTAAAGGTTAATTTGGAAAATCTGGACCAAAGTGATTGCCCAGGATGACAGTAGATTTGTGTCAAAATAAATGTTAGAATCCAGATCCCTCAGCTACCAGGAAACAAGAATATTGATATGCAGGTAGCATGGTGTAAAGTGTATTTGCTTTCACATCTTGGTAAGTGGACCCCACTTAGAGGTGAATGAGTTTTCAATGATTCTCACATAAATATTTCATCCTATATCCACACATATCAGAGTGAAAGGTGGAGACTGGTATAAAGAATTTCTAATTTAATATCGATGCAGTATCAGGTAAATAGATTGGTGACTACTGCAGTTAATTCTTGTCTATAACTATGCAATTCAACATTTTGAGTCATGAAGGGATGAAAGTTAACTAGCACTAGTAATCAGTGTTTCCATCCATGATATAGGATTTACTACGAATTAGAAAATTGATCAAAATTGATCTTTTCTTGTTTTTTGAAAATGCATTGACCTTCTAACATCAATATTTAGTATGCTGCCACTTGAAAATAGTAATAAATTCTTTTCTGAAACTACCTCTCATCTCCAATTAAATTTGACTAGTTTTATATCAGCTGTTTTTCAAGGTAACCTGTTTGCATTCCTTTGCAATTAAAATGTGTGATTTACTTCGTAGTGATCTCCCTAAGGGATTTTAATGTCTGTCATCACTATAAATTCATGTTTCTTAGACAGTAAACAAGAATTGCATTGTTTTCTGGTGAAATAATCACTTTTGGAGAATGAGATTTCAGTTTGTTTTAATCCTTTTAGCCTATAGCTCTTCTCCCTCAGTCATTATAACTCTATATTAAGTTTGAGTAGCACATGTATCTTTCTAGTCAAATCCATTTCCACACCATTTTTCATCGGCAGTCAAGCTTAGATAGTAGCAAACAATGAAAAAGATGTTGCTTTAAGCACTGGTGAGTTTTCTATTACATCCCTCATTAAAATAGAATTAAAAATAAATAACATTAGAGGTGTGTGTGCTGGTATGTACAAAGCCCTACAAATGTAATTTCCAAACACTTAAACCAGCAATTCTAGATTTTATTAGTTGCCGTTGGTTGTCCGTTTTCAGGATATGATGGTCCTTGATCTCTGCAGTGATATGATAGTGCTTGATCTCTTTTTATTTGTAATTAAATTTGAACTTCAAATTGGAAGGACATGATAAAAAGAATGGCCATGAGGAAGCATAATTCTGCCTGAAGAGATGCTGTGGTCTTCTCTTACATGATTATGTGTTTGATGAGTTGCCTTTATGTTTATAACCTGCCTGTTGGCCAAATGCCAGAAATGTTGCAACACTGACATAAAAGGCAAACTCCAATTCTTTTTAAGCTTGGATAATCAATTGTCACTTAGCCTCAAACTTCTCTAATATATGTTCATTTTCTTTGTTTAGTTTCTGTGTGGTTGTGGCACTAAACAATAGTCTAAAATCTATGTCTGTGTTGTACTCTAAGAAGGAGTACACGGAAGGGAGTGTTATGTTGTCCCGCCAACACCAAAGGGAGGAATCTCAGCAGCTGCAAACCTGGGCTTTAAAACTAAGCTCTAAAGCTGGAGCAGGATTATAAACCCCAGAAAATGTGTACAAAACAATAATGTATATAAATCTTTAGCCTTATCAAGCAAAATCTTCATGAAACTATAAGGTTTTTGAAACCGGTGGAATGGGCAAAGGCATTCAGAGCAGTGCTGCCACAGCACTGAATTCAGACTCTGCTTCAGGGATTTCCTTAAATACTAAAGTTAATGTAATTTCTCAGGCTGTATGAGCAATTTCTTTTTCTTTTCTTTTCTTTCTTTTTTTTCTTTTTTTTTTCTTTTTTTTTTTTTGCCAATGACAATTCAATATTTCTGCAAGCATGTTTATTTTTCACAAGTAAAGACAGCACATTAAGTATTTAGATCAAAATAATTGCATAGTGTCTGCTCATTCAGACTAAAGCCAGCTATAATAAAAGACATTAAGAGAGAATGTGCTTTGGGTTTCTTTCATTAAAACTTCCATTAAAATCTGCTTTTTTCTTCTTTTTCCCTTTTATCATAATTCTTAGTCTAGGTATTTATCTTCACTTTGCATTTTTTGTATGTTTCTTTAAGCAGACTCCCTACACATGCTCTCACCCTCTCTACCTCCTCTTTCTTAATCTCCAATGTCTCCATCTTTTTTGGAACTTTTTCTGCATATAGCAAATGCATTTTCTCCTAGCCTGAATACAGCTAAAATCTTTGCATGTCACAGAGTAGAATGCAGCCTACTGCACTGAGAAAATTATGAACTAAAATCTTTGAATGTAAGAGAGCAAAAAAGAATTTAATATCATTATTTAGAAATCTACATAAGACAATTAATTTCAGAAGATTCTGCATGACCAAAACAGGCTTTCAGCTCTGTGACTACATGCTCAGTTTACTAGAAAATTAAGCCACTATTTTTGAAAGCATTTATTTATTTATTTATTTATGTTAGGTTTAGTTATGACATCTAATTATTACAATTATTCTTCATTTTTTCTCTTTTCTGAAATCTAATTGCTGCTTAGACAAAAAAAAAAAAGAATAGTAATTTGAACTTATATTTTACTTTCAAGTTCTAAACTCAAACTAAACTCAAAGCTGTTTCAGACTGATTAATTATTTTACCAATGTTCATTCTTGAAGGATCTAAAGCATTGTACTGAGATATATGCTTCATATACTTTCTAGTTAAAATCTTGGAGTTCAATAGGATGACGCTTTCAACCTCTTTGGGGAGCCCTTTGATGGGCCATGACAACCCTTCTGCTGCGGATAAGCTTCTCCTGGGTGGAGGGCCCCACGGCTGAGCTGGTCTGCACCATGGAGGATGGGCATTCACTGCCTCTCACCAGAGGCTTCCCAACAGTCACCCAAAGCCTCTCTCCTACCCTTTCCTTCAAGGGTCTGTGTGAACTGGGTGGCTGAGAGCCCTGGGGCTGTGGTCTGCACTCTGAAGGTGTTCAGTTTGATCCCTGTGCGAATGTTTTTTGTTTTTTTTTTCTTGAGCTCTGAGAGGTTACTTTACCTTATCTCCATCAGCCAGCAGTTCAGAGCCCCAGTCAGATGACCTATTAAGGGTGCCATGGTCTTCTCTGCAGCTTTCATAATACATTTTTCAAAGTTCTTCATGAAAAAGTGTAAGTCATAAACTATAATATTTCAGTATCTGACACAAGGCAGAAATTTAATCAAATCAAAACTCAGGAGATAAATAATAGCTCTTTACTTTCACAGAAGCTTGCAAAGATTACCTTATGGGTTGTGTGTAACGAATGCCTGAGAGAACCAGAAGATGACAATTACAAAGAGCCTTTAATTTATCTCCTATGTACAAGTAAATTGTAATTTATATGAATAAAATAGTTCTTCATTTTGGAGTAGTTTGCACTTTCTATATAGAATGCATAGCAAATAAAAACAATCTAACAAGCAAAAAAATGATGATTTAATAGTAATTTGGTAATAAGAATTAATGAATTAGTTTATGTAAAGAAAAGAGTGAAAAAGGAAGACTAAAGAAAACAAATCATCAAACTGTGGTGAAAAGCATGGGAAGCTTTTTAGTAGCCCACAGTCATATAGCATTCAAAGTGTAAACAGTCTTTCTGCAATAAAAATAAGCAGGGAGGGCAAGAGGAGAAGTCTGTGTTTGATTTTTTTTTGTTTGTTTTGGGGTTGTTTTGGGTTTTTTTGTTTGGGTTTTCTTTGTTTGTTTGAGTTTTTTGATTTGTTTCATTGCAGTTTTTTGATTATTTGTTTGGTTTTGCTTTGTTTCACTTGATTTTGTTTCTTTTTACATTAGTCTGATCTGTAAAATCTTCCAAATACCATTTAATTACCTGTGAAGGGAATAATTTTTCTCTTCTTTTGCTATGAATGTATATTTACAGAGGGACATATCCTTTAGAGAAGGAGAAAACATATTTCTCAAGATATTTTGTCTAAAACTGGTTAAATTGGTCTTTTGTAGCATCGTGTGATTGAGCTCCTCACACCCCCTCCCACCCCCGACCACCAGAGCCACCCCTGTCAATCCTGAGGGTCCGAATTTCAATAGAAGGGGTGTCCCTGTCACCACAGGAGAGGGCTGCCGAGTGACTGGGCAAACAGAAACAGCCTCCCCCTTTTCCAAAGGGGACGGACCCCTGCCTTGTCCTCCTGCCCCGGGTCACTCCCCCGCCCTCTGGGATTGCCCGGGGTCGCTCTGGGTTGCCCCCTCCCCCGGGTAAAACCAACGGCGCCGCATGGTCGGGATTCTGCTCTGCTGGTTACCGTGTTCGGAGGCTTCTACATGGAGCCAATGAAGCTTTTCACCGAACCACAGTAGAATCGGTTTCTTTCTTCACTGATCGTCTAGCTTCTCCGCAAGCCTGGCAGCAACTTCCCTGCCCTCCAGCCGGTGCTACAGCTTCCAGGGTCTGCCACCGCCGCCCGGACCCCCGGACTTGCCTCTTGTGGTGAGCCACGTGGCCCCGCTAAGGAAGGTATCCTTGTGGAAAATAACCACAGAGCTGCCTTCCCCACGCAGCCACCACGGGGGACCTGGATCTTGGATACAGTAACACGGCGTTGTTACAGTCTTTTATTTGGAGAAAGATGAACAAATATTATAATATTTTACAGAACCAAGATTAAGGGGGAAAAACAAAACAAAACCAAAAAAAACCACAAACCAAAACAACTAAGAACTCCAAATCATCACTTTCCTTGCCAAAAACGTCCCTAGAGAATAAGAGCTGAAATTTCTGCAAACTTTAAAAAAAACTTGTATACTGCAAAACTTTCATTGCAGATATTAACCTTTACATCTTTGAGGATGTTTGTCTTGAGACACCTTAAATTTGTACATAATCTAATAACTATTTGAAGACATTTGGACAAGAAATAATTACTTTTACCCAACTTTGGAGAAGTGAAAAGAGTCTGAAAAGTCAAATTAACACAGTGGGCTAAAATAGTCCTGATTGTGAAATTTATTGCTACTGAACTGCAACAAAGCATGTCCTGAAGAAAAGTAATTCTTGGTACAAAGTGCTTTCTGAAGATAGAAAAAGAACAGAAAAGCTAATTTTAACTCAGACACTGTCTACACAATGAAAAAACTATTCTGGAATGACATTATTGATGGTATATACTGGGAAATAAACATGGAAACTGGTATTTTTAAAAAATTTGTACCAGAAGAATTAAATAGAAATTCTAGCAGAGCTCTTTATTTTTGAAAACATTTTTATGCATGTCTCAAAGACAAAAAAATGGCCAATATATTCCTTTCATGAATTGGAGAAATAAACAATAATATTGGAAGCAGCCTTCTATTTAAGGCAATCAATGGATATAAACTAGAGAAGTCAAGAACATTAGGAGGACATTTCTCTTATATAACTGCGATTTGGAAATAAACACAAGTTTTTACCACAAAAGATTTTTTCATTTAAATCAGCCAAATAGACAAAAGTCTTCAAAAGGCAAAAGGTCCCTCTGCTGAAAAGTATCACATCTAAAAGTATTCAAAAGCTAAATCATATAAAACTGAGGAAAGAATTAAAAAAAAAAAATGCTTACCTAAACAATGAAATATTACTTTACATAAATTTAAAGTTCCATTGTACTTAAACAGAGTTTATATGACACACTCAAAAAGATAGGATGACAGCTAATAAAAAGAGTCAGAAATACTCAGTTATTGTTTCACTGTCATCTCCCTTTATACAATGTATGGGAGAATTAGGCACCTAAATTAAGATCAAATTCTAAGTCCAGTGAATCCAATAAATTCAGTGCTCATCTAATGATCTCAAATATTGACCTTTAAAGTTTCCTGTTTCTCCAAAGACTTGTGGCTTTCCTCTGGTCAAAATTGTAAGTCTTTCAATTATTTACCTGTGATTGGGTGTTGGCTCTAAAATTTCAGATGAGACCTATCCTGTCTTTTCCAATGGATAGTCTGCACAGCTATTGCTGAGGTTGCTCAAGCTTAGCAGGTAGCTTTTAGCATTGCTTCAAAAAATACTTCATATCCAAAGTATGAAAGAACATGCTTTTTTTTTATCTGCCTGAAAGTTAACAAGTGATTCAGTTCATCCTGAAATAAAATGAACTCTGAAGATGTAGGAATATGGTATTTTTCTGGTATGGGTGACATTCCAAATGAAATTGTAAATTTTTTGCATGGTACTTGATGCATTTGTTTTAAAGCAGGTGGAGAAATTACATTATGTATTCTTAGTTCTTCAGCCTGAAGTTAAAGCAGAGCTGAAGAACTGCTCCACTTTCATCAGGTAAGCATTGACAGATCTTTCCCAGAGCTATGTAAAGCTTTTAGGTCCCTGTATACAATCTAACTTATTATTTCAAAAGTAGAGTGATTTTAATCCATTCATTAGCCCTGCAGCAAGGAAAAATATATTCATAGAATATTTTGTAAAACCTACTGAAGCATTCAGTTCTTTTGTATTCAAGTTGGTTTCCACAAAACTCAGAAGAAAATGAAAATTTTGATCACAAAACTTACATTTTTGACAGTTCTAGAGACAACAGAATGTCAACCAAACAATAGGAAAAATCTCATTTAGCATGATACAGCACAATAAAAGTGTTGTATTTTTAAAACCAACTTTCATTGAATATATGCTTTTTTAATTAGCATACTAGTGCATAGGCTTACATTCTCCAGAAGCTGAATCTCCATTTTTAAGAAACTGACTGTTACTACCTGCAATCTCTTCTATAAAAACAATTGAACATATGTGCACTATTCTAAAATATCTGCTAGCAGAATGCTAAAGACATTTGGCTTAACTTGTAACTTCCAGCAGAAGAAAAATAATTATTTCTATTTAAACAATAAATACATTTGCAAGAATAACAGGGAAGTTTCACACGTTTCTGGTTACAGATTGGTTAGATCACAAATACCTTCTGCTTTTTCATATCCGTAGGGAACAAAAGGCTATGTACCTTTGTTGATCTTCTATATTTATTGCAAACTAAGTTAGAGAGACAAAAGTATCAGCCACTTAGAGACAAAGTAGCTGGGGATGGAGCAAGTCAGCTGTAAACCATGAACTATAATAAATACACTATCACTAGGGATTACTTCTAACTTCTGGAATTTGGATAAAATTCTGTTTTGAGAACTAATTCTCTGCCATAAAGGATCACAGAAACACAGATTCGTAGAATGGTTTGGGTTGGAAGAAATCGATCCTCTATTTCCAACTTCAGTGCTGTAGGCAGGGACACCTTCAACTAGACCAAGTACTGTCAGGGTGGTTGAAGTTCCCCAAGAGGACCATGGTTTTGAACGTGTCTGCTCCTATCTGTCTGTAGAAGGTATCATGAGCTTGGTCTTCCTGATCTGGTGGGGCGTAGCAAACCTTCACTCTTGCATCACCTGTCCCTGCCCTCCCTTTAACCCTGACCCAAAAACCCTTGATGCATTTCCAGGTGAAGTTACATGCACTCCAGCTCGTCATTGGCACAGAAGGCAACACTGCCTGCTCATTTGCCCTGCCTGGCCTTCCTAAAGAGCCTGTATTCTTCCATGCCAACACTGTGATTGCAGAAGCCATCCCACCAGATCTTTGTGATACTAATAAGGTTGTAGCCCCTCAGGGGTGCATAGATCTCTAATTCTTCTTGTTCATTCCCAGGCGGGGTGCATTTGTGTCAAAACCTTTAATTTGGGCCCCTAATGAAACCAGATTGCTGAATTGAATGGTTGCCATTCCTTTCCACTGATCTTCAGGTGCCCTCCTGCTGACCTGGGATCCATCTCCAGGTTATGGACATCTCTCACTGGCATTGGTATCCAACTGGCAGGATTGACTTGTAGGAGTAGGTAGAACTGAGGTTCCCCCTCCCCCAACGACTTTCATTTAGAGCTCTCCACCAGCTTGGCAATCCCATGACTAGAGATGCTGTTCATTTTTTGGATGGATGTACCCCATCCTATCCCAGCAGAGTCCCATGGTCTAAATAGCTGAAACATTGGCTGTGGCACCAGACATGTAACCACTTCTCAATTCACCACATTCAACTGGCCCTTTCAAACCCCTTCCCTTTGACCAGGAGCACTGATAAAAAACTACCTGTGCTCCAGAGTCCCTTACATTCTCAGATGTGCATTCCAGATATTTACCTTTGACGTTCAAACCAGCCATACTTACATTAATTCCATCTGATTTCTAGTAGGAATAGTGCTGAGATTCCTTCAGAGTGAGCAGGTTATGGAATAACAGCTCTATGGAATACTCCAATCCTGTTCTGGTTGTCCTATCAATGGCGTCACAATCAGAATGTACTGCACTTAAATTGGCAGAACTGTGAAGAGGTATTTTATCTGATTGAATATGGTCTTATCAAGCAAAGAATCAAATGTAATGTCTGTTAAATCTGTGTCTCAGTAGGTTCTAAACTTCATTCAGCAATACAGTAATGAGAAAAACACAAACACTCTTATGGAGTTAAGAGCTTGCAAATTGAGAAGAAACCTCAGTATTTAATCTCCTGTGTACTAACTGGTTTATAGATTCTTTTTCAAGCACTTAATGAAAGATTCATATTAAGCTTAATAGTTGATATTTATAACACATTTAAAGCAAATAACTTTCTTCTCACTGAATGTATTCACCGTCTTCAGAATGTTTTCATAAATCTTAATTAAAATTTTCTAATAAAGAAAAATATGTAATAGAAGACAGACATCTGGCAATCCAGTATTTCTGAAAAGAAACAAAATGAAATTGAGACAAAAAAGAACAAGAGACTTATGATTGTAATACTTTATATGTGTTTAGAATTCTTTCCTTTAACTCTTTGATCAGAGATAAATCTTATAGAAAATAACTGCTTATATAGCAACAGTATCTGTGTATGGAAGCAATGTTTGTAGAAGTCAAATATCTATATTTTCAATTTAAGTATTTAAATTACATGCTAAAAAGATACAATTAGTTCTTTTACAAAAACTATAATTTTAGAAAGGAAATAGGTTAAGTTCATTCAGCCTACTTAGATGCTTGAATGTGCCAGACAGATATAGTTGTAAATTTATTTCTATACTTCTATTTTTACCAAGAGATTTTAAGTAAATTCAGGAGCAAAGTTCTCCTTTTCTTACAGATCAGAGACAGAGGCTTTGGTGATGGCTTTTGTTGGATTTGTTGACAGGAATTGACTTTCTGCAATGATTGCACTTCTTTGTAGGTAAGATTGGTTGCAAAATAGTATAGATTTTCCATATATATTTTTATTTTAAATGTAAAAAGAGAAGAAGAAAGGAGGAGAGCTGGATAGTGGAACATGTGCTTTTACTGTCATAAAAACTTATATGGCTCAGGTCCATAAACTCAGTCTTTCAAAACAAACATAAATAAACATTGATATGCTTATGATGTTCAAATAGACAAGGTTATGTTAGTGGTTCATTAATTTTTGTTCTTGCTGCTGTTATGCTTGTTTGTCTTTTACAGTTTGTTATTATGGGAGTATTAAAAACCCTATAGCTCTGGCAGAATCATTCAATTATGACTTCCATTATGAGATACCTGAAACTTTTATTTTTATATTCTGCAGGGTATGTTAGATAAGTGTTACAGGGAATTTTCATGAACATGTAGAATTAATATAGATGTCACTTTGTATCACTTTATTACTTTATCACTTTATCATTTACTCAACAACTGTAACTTCTGTTTGAAGTGGGTTTTGGGTTTTGCTTTAATAAAAATCAGATTAACTTAGAGGTTGATAGGTAGGATTTGTTGCTTTCACAAACCTCACTTCTGAACTTGAACTAGGAATTTAGAGGATGTTCTCACAGTCTACACTGAGAAACCCTGTATTTCCGTGCAGAAAACACTGAAAAAAACAGTGCAAAACAGTGAAAAAGAGAGGTTAATGGAATCTTAACTTTTCTTTTCCTCTTCATTATCCAATGTAAAAAGATGTTAATGCGAGAAAAAGGCTTGGAGTTTTAAGAGACAAAATATAACTACATTGGAATTATTGAAAATCTCAAGATTTGCTCCGTGGATCCTGCCTAAGGGGTCAATAATAATTCCTTCCCCTTCAGGATATTCTGACATTACCTTACTGAATGCCAAATGAGATCAATAGACTTAATTAGAAAATAAAGATATTGTTTGGATTTCTAACAAAAAAGACCAGACTGCATTAAAATAATATCCTTCAAAAAGTAAAAGTCAATGTTTTCAATATTGATAAAATCCGTTTCTTTTCAAATTAAGCCTTTTTGATTTTGCCAGTGATTCAGTACTAAAAAAGATACATTAAAATTGTAAATTCAACCAAAATCACACTATATGTAGATTATATATTTTAAAATTATAAACGTAATACATATGGTATCTACAAATTCCATAATTTTTAACTTCTTTTTTTTTTCCACAGTTTTTTTTTATTTTAAAAACTCAGCTAGGTAGTAAGAATTTGTGTTTAAGTTGTGAAGTTAAAAAGTCCAATCAAAGTCCAAAGCAGACCAAGAATTATTACCAGAAATATACTGAATATATTGCATGTATCTTTATTTTGTATTTTTATTTTATATGTATCTAAAATCCTCCTAATAAAGGTAAATGGATGAGGAGTTGCCTAGAGCACTAGAAATTCCATGATAAAGAACTTACAAGAAATGTCCATTGAATGACCTGCTCTGAAAGAGGGAGAACACAACACTTGAAACCACAAGATTATTAAGTCTTCTAAGCTTTTAGTTGCAGTGAGAAAGCAGTGGTTTTTGAAATTGAGGAAAGATTTCTCTGAGGAGAAATTATATATACTGTGGGGCAGGAAAAGTTTTTAAATAAACACATTGAGTAGGCAGCTTGTTGTGCCACTGAGAGTACAAATCACATAAGAAACTCATTTAGATAATTCAATTTCTAGTGAATTATAATAACAAATTCTCGTAAAATTAATTTTTATATAATTTTGTATAGTTTAGTTTGTACTTTGCGTAACATCTTGTAACTGCTCCTGCTAATCATCACATAGAGTGATAGATTACCTTCCATGGAAATTCTCAGTCAGAACTGTTCAAAGTAGAGTAGCAAAGGTACTCAGTACCACACTATACACTCAGGACTTTTGAGAGAGAAATGATAACTGTTAAACCGTGGTAATTTTATAGCTGTAACAATCCAGATTTGTTTTATGAGTGAGCAATGGAACAGAAGCTGTTCCAAGGAGACATTCATATCCCAACACAAGTAAGAGAGCAAAATAGATAATATTCCTCCTGTGCATTTTGTATTAAAGAAGCAAAGGGACCACTGTTCTGATAAGAGCATCTATAAATATCCAGCAGGATTACACCTACCTGTCTTCTGGCTAGACCACAAACCAGTCATGGATTTTGGAAAGATCAATTGGGATCAACTACAGGCAGCTCAGAATTTACTATGTAAAGTCCAAGATTTCATTGTGAAATCAAGCCTTCGAGCCCTGCCTGCTTGAAGTCATTTCAGTTTATCTACTGCTTATGAAATATTGCTTTGTGTCTAATGCTCCTTTGAAAGCTAAAATCTAAAAGTGATATGATGGCAGAGGGAGATAAAAAGTGGGAGATGTACTAAAGGAATACATTTTCAGGAAATAAATGGATTCAAAAATGATTCATGTTATATTCAGGTGCCAAACAAAGGTACCAAAATGCTGAGCATTTCATATTTCGCCCTGGAGAGACAGGGTAGATAGGAGATAGGAGTCCAAGCTAGAAACACTTCAGAATTTGAGTACAATTACACAACATGGATTCAAAACCAATTTTCCTAGATTAACCCTCTCCTCTGAATGATTGGAAAAAAGTAATGAAAATAGATAGCTCTTCTTAGTGCTCTGGTATGAGGAGTGGTGTTTTTGTGGTGTTTTAGGGTTTTTTTCATGTGCAAATATGGAAAAAGCAGGTGTAATTTATTGTGGAGACTTAGAAATTTAAAGTTCTTGCTTCACAGAGTAAAGCAGACTGCAATTTATATGTATAATTGCCTTTTATGTGTTGATTTCTTCTCTTTATGGTCTTCATTAAGACTAGGTTAACTAAAATTTGTAAGGGTACCAAAAAGTACAGATTTGTTAAAACACACTTTTGTGTGTATTTTAGTATTTTAGCTGGCTAGTTTTTCAGCTAGGGAAGAATGCTTTCAGACTTGAAGGGAAAAAAAAAAAAAAAAAAAAAAAAGTATTTCTATATAAAGCTACAGAATTTATGGTATGCATATCAATAAATATAATTTTTGTGGAAATTGACGTAACAGTAATGGGACACAAGCAGATAGAGAAAATTTTTCTTGGACTGTGTGTAATATCCACTGTAGTATCTAAATAAAACACCACATTATGTTTAAAGTAAAGTAATGAAGTCTGTTTAAAATTATTATAGAGGACCACTTTTTCCTGTGCCTACATCAATCACATTTGGGAACACTGTCAGTACAAATCACTTTATCCATTATAAACAAGTCAAAGGATTTACCTGCTGATTTCTCATAAAGCCTTGTTATATGAAACATCATTACAAGAAGTAAGAGGAACCTTGACGAACTTCAGACTTGTTCTGCTGACAGTGTTTGTTCTGTTGTTTCTGTAGTGTAGTGTGTTGTCAATAGTGTGAATCAATACCTGAGAATAGCTGAACCTCTCAATGTGTTTTATGTAGCAGTTGCCTGAGTGCTTACAGCAGAAGTTTGTAGCTGTGCAGAATTAGAATGTATTTTCAATACTTGAAGTTGGAAAGAAAAAAACTAATTAACTAAGAAATTTTTTAGTATCTTCTGCAAATGAATTTAAAAAAAACTAAAAAAAAGCTGTCATGTGAACTGATCATAACCAGCAACTAAGTCTGCCCAGCTGCTGAGTCGTTCTCTCTTCAGTGGGGTGAAAGGGAGTCAGAAGATCAAACCAAAACTTGCAGGTGAATATAAAGACATTTTCACACACAAGAAATGTAAAGCAAGGAATTAATTCATTGCTTATTATTGGCAGGCAGATATCAGCGCATCCAGGAAAGCAGAGCTACATCATGCTTAATGATTACTTGAGAAGACAAACACCACAGCCATGTGTGGTGGTGGATGTTAAATTTGGTTTTTCCCAGGTGGTCTATTCCTGTTCACCCCCAATGGGTTTGGTCTGTCCCTGGCTAACCACTTTCTGTCCCATTGTATCTATCCCCACAGTAGGAACACCCCCATATCCATTCAGTTTAAAAGCTTGGAAATCGGGGTCCTGACACTCTTTAGCACCCCCTTCAGAAGAATAAACATCTCTGCAATTGTGCCTTCTCAGACATTTACTTCAAACCTCAACGCTGAGGGGTTAGGAACCTAGAAAGCAGAAAGCCTCTCTGCTTTCTACTGTTCAAGGACGGATTGCAGCCTGAGAACGGCAGCTCCTGACGGCGTAGCTGGGGTACAAGGCTGGCCGGGCCCCCTGGACCTGTAGCATCAGCCATGAATATTCCTCCTTTCTCCTCCTTTTCTCACAGCATTTACTGTTCTGCACGTAACAGAGTAATATATATATTCTGTTCATCTCATACCAGCTGTCTTGGTCAGGTCCCCTCCCAGATTCTTGTGCACCCGAAGCCTGCTCACTGGGGTGATTAAGTCAGATATTAGGACATTCACAGGATTGTATAACGGTTTGGGTTGGAAGGGACCTTGATTGTTACCTAGTTTCAACATCCCTGTTTTGGGCAGGAACACCTTCAATTAGACCAGGTCACTCAAACCCCCATCCATCTCAGTCTTAGAAACTTCCAGGGATGGGTATCCATAGTTTCCCTGGGTAAACCATTCCAGTTCCTCACCATCCTCGTAATAAAGAATTTTTTTCCTAATATCTAATCTAAAGCTGATCTCTTTCAACTCTTGTTGAAGCCATTCCCTCTTGTTCTGTCACAACATTCCATTGTAAGTTCCCATCAGGTACTGGAAGGATAATCAAGAAGGGGGGAAAACAGATTGGTTCTAAAGCAGGGAACCTCAAACTTAAGCTCAGAAGAGGTGGTTAAATAACTTCCACGTTCCCTTTGTGATTTCCATTGCCCATCGCAATGGATATAATTGAGTGCTGGCAACACTAACCACAATACCACCAGTACTTTGTGATACTGTGACAGCCCCCTGTCACACTCTTCTACACAAAGGATACCAAAGAGCATCTTTGAATCATCTCGATCTGATGCATGCTGAAATAATCAATTTCTCCCTTTTGAGAGCTGTTTGAAGGTTGTTCCCAACCATGCAAATTTGCCATATAAAATGAAAGACTGTTTAAAAAATCTGTGTGGATAACAGACCTAAACCAGAAGAAATGTGGGGGTATTTTTAAGATTAATAGTATATTACAAAATTGAAACAATATGTTTCCTTTCCACCTATGATGAAGTGGGAAAGTGGGGAGTGGTATGATTTACTGCATTCTTCAAAAATTGCCTCTGTGAAAGCCCTTGCATACAGTAAAGCTTGAACTTGTGTTGTTATGAATGATTTCTCTACATAGATATAACAGTTATAGAGAACCATATATTAGTGAGTAACATCTCAGTTTCTAGAGACAGATCTTTGTCTATGTGTTTGGTGATGTTCAGAGAGCAGCAACAGTTATATTTGGCTTTCTACATCTAAGTTCATGATCAGTTCTAAGACTTGCTGTAAATCCCATCTACTATGTACAGCATTACAGAACACAGACATAAATTATGATACTCTGTTGTCTTAAAGTCATAAGATTTACATATATACAAGAAATATAAATTTTATTAGGTGCACTTCCTAAATCCTTTTCTGAAGAAATGAATTCCTTCATGGATCAGACCTGAAGTACCACAGCAGAACCATTATTAAAGGCTTGGTTCATTAGAGTTCATAAATCATCAGTGCCTTCAATGTGTCTGACTAGTACAATAGTGCAATGAAGTTTTTCTAATTTAACTGAAGTATCTGACCTATATCAATTCCAGAGCCCCCTGCTCAAGAGACTACCCAATCAAATAAAACTGCTTTAAGATGTGCTGTGTGTTTTAGTCCAAAGAAATTAATGGGATCACTTGTAGCTGAAGTATCTGAAAGGTAATGAAACTATATTTCTCAAGTCCTCATCTCAAATGATAGGTTTATGATTTCACTATCCTTAGAAGCATCAGAGGCAGCAAAGACAGGCCTATCTGACAGAACACATGAGCTGAACTAATTCCACAATGACTAATTGTGTGCACAGACAAAGCAGTTATGACACAAAGCCAATCTCCTAACAATTCTGTTGTAGCTGTAGAGCATTGTGCAAGTATTTAGGGAAAAATGACAAAATCATATTAAGGATAATAAATACGCTTTCATTCCACTTCACAGTTGATAAATTATTAACAATTTAACTCTTCCAGATGATGTGCCTATGCAAGGGATGCTTCACTAATTTTCAAGACTCTGTAGACTCACTTCCTGGCAACAGCCTCCTGTTGCCTTCCCCTGGTACCTGAGAACCATAACTCAAAAGGATGACTGTCATGGCAGAGGACTAAAGGACACTTTAAAATATGTCATTAATTAATGAGTCCATGTGTGGCACAGTAAAAGCACTCTGTACAGTGACTGGAAGAAGAATTTATCTTTTTCTTGATGGAGCTTTTGCTCAATTAAGTTACAAGGGAATTAAATATTCAGGTCAGCCATATTCCTACATAGACCCTAAAGAGTATTATCTGTGTCAAATATATAACTTATTAGATCAGACCAAATGGTTTACTCATGTGAATGGAATATTCTGCTAATCTCTTCAATAGTGATTGCCTATTTGAAACAGATAATGCTTTTATTAACCAACAAAATTTCAATCATAGTAGAAGATGTTCACAAAGCAATATGCTAGAGGTTAGGCACAAAATATTTCTACTTCACTTTTATTTGGATATAAAATTCTTCGTTTAGATTTTCAAATAACACTGCTCTTGGTAAATGCAATTATATTATTTTATGTTCACTATTTCAAATTATATTTGGCCTTTGGAAGAAATTGATTTCACATTCAAAATCAAGCTGTTAGGTCAGATTATGTGGAGAAAGACAGCTGGGTGTCTACAAGGTATTAAATACTCTACAGTCAAGCCTTCTAAGTGATCTTCTTCAGCAGCCCATCTTTTAAATAAGGCAATAGACTAGATAGAGACATAAAGAATATTGATAGGTAGCAGCTTTGGAGAAAAAGGATAAGTACTTGCAATTTATTCTTTGCAACCACTTGAGAATAGAGCTACCAAAATCAAGTTCAGTAGCACCCTGAATGTGAAGAACATAAAATACCTCATGATAGATAAATAAGATAAACAAGATTTGTAGTCAACAAGGGGGACACTGCTCAATAAATTGAGCATTTGTCAATGCAATCAATGAAGGCAGCATGTCATGTCTATCAATACTTAGCTAAGTAATGTTACAAAAATGTGAAATTAAAATGTAAAATTTTGAGAGCAAGGAAACTACCTGCTGTGTAGCCTTAATCAAAATTTGTTTGTCAACAAATATTTGGTATGACTGCCATAGAATAAATCCCGTGCACAGAAAATTAATAGTCTAAAGGATATGTTGCAATTTTAAAGAAGGGGGAGAGAAACAGAACAAAGAATCAAATTAGCACCTGGAGACCTGTTGATGGTTTCTATGAAGTTACACCTTCACTGATTGCAGTCAGGGGATGGTAGGTATGTGGCTAAGTTTACATTATGTTCATGACAGTTACCTCTTTTCTTCAGCTGCTTTAATTCTAGTAGTAAAATGAACATTATTTGTGTCCATTCTGTCTGTATCTATAACTGTTCACCACCTCCTTGAGGGAAGTAATATAGGTATTTTATCTGGCCAACATCTACTAAAGAGATATGATTATAGAACGAGTTGATGCAAATATCAGAAAACAGGAAAATACAAGTTCTATTTGATAAGCAAATGAGAACAAGCAGTAATAACCCATAAAGTCCAGGGGCTCTTCTCTGGTCATGTATGAATCTTTACTTCTGTGATACTGGTCCTATGGGAATTGAAAATAATCCAAAGTTTTCTATATTTTAGAGGATTTCTCTGATTAAATTACAGAGTATTTACACATATTCTGAGATATATCTCAGGTATTGGAATAGCTTTTGAGCAATAATTAGTTGGATCGGAGTTTTGTTGACCCACTAGTTCTTCACTTTATTAGCAGCAGAATTCATGAGGCTCAGTGACTGTAGGCCCCAGACTACAGGGAATATCAATGGACTTCCAGTAGTTATAGTGGTAGATGAGCAGACTTAAAATACACATCCAAACAAAATCCACTATTCCATCACAAACAAAGGAAGTAAAATAGGAAACAGAACTACCACACTTCATAGAGTTCCAGTTGACCCATTGCAATTTTACTGTTCATTTCTCTGATGCCATCAGAGGCAGAACATAAGTAAAGTTTGGCAGAAGTTCAAGGGGCCTGGGTTTTAAAGTTGTAAAGGTTCTGTAAATTTCTTTGAATATACTACAGTGATTACACATAACTCAAAATCATAATTGAAGGGATAATAGAATTTTCTCACCTATGGGATGTTCTTCAGCTGTGCACAGGCTGCATGCATGTTCCAGTGTAGTGAATTATTTGAATTACTTTTGACAAATTAAGATACATCTTTCATTGAGTCAGTAGCTACAGCAGATTGGCTGAAAATGACAGATGACATGATAATGATAGCTAAAAATTAGAGATATGAGAAAGGTTCTTTAAAACATACCCTGTAACTACTTTGTGTCACAGCAGCTTTTGTTGTCAATGTGAGTTTTATTAATCAACACAGACACAGAGAAACATCCTTAATAAAAAAGAAGTGTGGAAGATACCTGTTCCTCCAGAGCTCTGTAGGACTGTTAAGAGGTAAAGGAAGAAACTCTTTTCTGCTTTAAATGAGAGCAGATGTACTGTTTTCAACGGTTAAGTATGGTTAGGAGTAACCATAACTGAAATCTCAACAGTCTGCTTACTGCTTCTTCCTGGTTCTACCTAAAATTTGTCTGGAAATGCTAAATGAAATCTAGAGGCATTCTGAAATTCTTGCATGTCAAAGTATTCTCTGTTCTTGTCATGTGCTGACAAGAAGGATTTTAAATGCATTGATCCATAGATTTCTTTCAGACAAGAGGGAGTAAAGTAATAAAAGGAAAGGAAAGGACATAGATCCTCTGCACACTGCTTAACATTGCAAGGCAGAACAGAGAGAATAGGACTATCTATTTGACCTTCCATTGCTCTTTTTCTCCTCATCTCTGATAATATATATTTAAATATTTTTATATATGTAATATGTTGTTGTGGCTTAACCCCAGCAAGAGCCAAGTGCCATACAGCTACTTGCTCACTCCACCACCAGTGGGATCTGGAGGACAGGAGGAAGATTAAAAGCTGGAAAACTCATAGGTTGAAATAATGGCAGTTTAATAGGGAAAAAAGTGTCCCTGTATGTTAGCAAAGTAAAACATTGTTTCTCATAGTCAGGCAGATGTCCAGCCACCTCCAGGAGAGCAGGGCCTTATAGTGTTCAGTAGCTATTTGATAGGACAAATGTCATCACTCCAAACTTCTTCCCTCACTTTATATCCTGAATGTGGGATGGAATAACCCTGTAGTCAGTTCCGGTCACCTGTCCCAGCTCTGTCCCTCCCAAGCTTCCATGCACCCCCAGTCTCCTTACCAGCCTGACCATACAAAAACAAAGCCCTTGACTCTGCTTATGCCCTGCTCAACAATAACAAACCCATCTCCATGTTATCAGCCCTGTTTTTAGCACAAACCTTGATGCTGGACACCATGAAGAAAACCAACTCTCTCTCAGCCAAAACCACCACATATATACATACATATAATTTCTCTCTAGCATGAGGAAGTTATTAGAGGAAGAATATTTATTGAAATAAGAATTTTGAGAAGCTCAAATTAATTAGATTTTTGGACAGAATGTAAATTAATCAAACTTTCTCTAATTGCATATGTAGGAAAATGTTAATTTAATCTAACAAACAAAGTAAATTCTAGGGTAAATATATGAAAGCTGATGCTGGAACAATTATCTCACTTTCTGTTAGTAAGAAACTTAAATACAGAAAGAGCATACCAACAACAGTGAATCTCCCTTCAAGTGAGTATGGAGAGAAGACTGTGTGAGAAAGAAGTAAAATGGTAAATCCTGCAGCTTGCTTGACTACAACTTAACTGGAATGCAAAATTCCCGTTACAATACCATAAATCTTCCATGCTGAATATTCTAATTTTCACCAACTAATTTAGTTCAAGATACAAATCTTATAGCATTTACATATAGCCTATAAGAATCATTGCATTACCACATTGTGTTACATTTTAAACCCTAAAAACTGCTCTTTGGATCCCTTCTGCCAAGCTAGCGGGGTCTGCTCTGACCCTTGGACCTGTCTGTAAGCAGAGGACATTGTTTAATCAGAAGGGGATTACCTTCAGCTGGCCATACCATTGTTTTCTAGTTGTTCAATAACGAAGGCTTGGTATCTCAAAGCTTGCTTTCATTCCAATCTTGCCTAGTTTCTATATTCTCAAAATCTTTTGCCAGGCAATCATATTTATAAGGTTTTCCTGTTTCATCCTTACCAACAAAAACCTCTTAGTGTTAAAACATTAAAACACTTGTGGTGTTTCATGGGAAGACTGAGAACTATCCTGCTGCTCAGTGACTTAGAATGCTAATGGATTCCTGGGAACTGATTTCCAATGCAGACCTGCAACCAGCCTGATGGAAAGTTGTTCTGAAATTTAGTTTCTGAACAGCTGTGGAAGGGGGAATATACTGGGCTGTGTGGGTAATACTTATTACATAACAAACTGACATGCTGAATCACAGAAACCTGTTATAAATCACATTTTTCAGGCACTTCTGTCCTAACTGCCTTTGCCCTGTAATTCCTTCCCACAATCTGTTCAATCATGGAATACCAGGTGGGAAGGGAAATTCAGTATCATGTGGTCTAACTTTTCTTGGCAAAAAACATTGTATAGACAAACTGGTCCAGTACCTTGTTCAGTTTAAGTTGCTTAAGCTCTTTCGTAAATTTCAGTGAGTAAATCTTGTGCATAAATGGTTTACAAAGAAAAAATTTTTCTTCAATTATGTGGAATATAGTGGACTATGGTTTAAGTAAACACTGTGTATGTTTTGATGCAGGTTTGAATGACTTGAAAAAATTTACCTATGCCTTGAAAATAGTTCAGCCATACTTATCATAGTCTAAAATATGTGAGGGATAGTTTTTGTTAGTACCTTTGCTCAAAACCCCCATATCTTCACTTTGTATATCTGTCTTACATTTCAAGCAAAGTAATGGCCTCAGAGCCCAATTGGTCTCATCCACCAAATGGGAGAAAAGGACACAGACCATGACTTTCCCAATACAGGGAAGAGAACAAAGATCCAGTGACAATGTACTCAAGTTAGAAATAAATTCACAACCTTTCTTCCTGGCCAGCTTCCACCCCACAGCAAGGAAGAGATCAAGGGAGTCAGCCTTTTTTCAGGAATCCAGTTGTGGGAGAAATAGAAACTTTTGCTGCTCTGGCTGTTAACAAAAATCTGGTGTCAATACATTTTTTTGATCCTGTTGTTAATTAATAATAATTTTCTTCTGTAGACAACAACAACAACAACAAAAAAACCAACCAAACAAGAAACTATGCAAAGTAGATTTTTTTTTCCAATTCTGGATCATTTTATTAAATCTTTAATAAAGACTAATCCAAGACTCTTTAGAAGACTGTAGAAACCAGATTGCTGTTCTGGAGTGCTACACATTTTATTAATACTAGTGATAAACAATCAACACAAAAAAAAAATCACTCAGTCAGTTTGTTATTGCATCCAATCATAAACATAGGAATCATATAGGTAACCAAAAGGAGCTGATCATCAGGAGCTGAAGGCACCTGCCTGAACTTCCAGTCAATGTATTATGCTACTCTTTCTCTCAACAGCTAAGTTTCTTATAATGAGTGGCACAGTGTTTCTCAACTGAAATTTTATCTTGTTTCTTTTAAGTCAGCAGCAAAATTTTCATTCACTTAAGCAATGCAAATAGCAGGCTTGATTGTCCTAATTAAATTAGTTATAAGCACTGAAGTAGCATAATCTGACCTTCACATCTAAAGTGAATCTATATATGGACTTTCCACAGATAAATTAATTGGCAAAATGATTAAGAGGAAAAATGGACTCAGCATACTTACATCACCCCTGCATTATGCTAATACTTAATATTATAGCAGCAGTAGAAAGCTTACCTATCATACTTACATCACCCCTGCATTATGCTAATGCTCTTGTCTTCAGCAACATCAATCTGATGAGGCATTAACATGCTCTACCTCTGAAGTGATGTACAGTAGCCCTGATGATATGTTAGTTTAAATCATTGTCAAAATGACACTGCTGTAATACTGCTATGTTCATGATTTGATCTAATGTATTGCTGGAGAAACACCATGCTGATTACATTCCAGTGTAATAGATCATTATTTTCCTGTCATTGTGAGGATACTGTAGAGTAATCCATGGAAAAAGAAGGAAGACAATCTGACTGAAAAATCTGTTAGAGAAAAACTAGAGAAAAAGTATTCATTAAAACAGTGTCTTCTTATTTAAGGAAAATAATTATGCCATAATCAAGGATAGAGACACATAAGTTTCCTAAATTATTTTTGCAAATAAAACAATAATAAATTAGAGGAATAGTGTTAATTTACATTTTTATTGGTCTACAAAACAGACCAAAAGGAGACTTAAAAGCACATGAGCTAGATTAGTAGAAACTGAGGTCGTTAAAGATTGACCCCTCAAAGACACCTAATGCACTGGCTCTTTTGACAATGCAAAACACACATCCTTGGTGTGCAGGTGGATAGCTAAGGACTGTCAACAGACATTTCTCCTTGCCCCTTAACCTGGTAAAACTCAAACAATTTCTCTCTCCCTGAGCTCTCAATAAAGCAAAACAGCAATATGTTGTGATTCTTCAGATGCATATGCAAACATGTGAGAGGGGGATTAACAAAGGTCTCTGACTTTATTTGAAGCGAGTGGTTTGGAGACACTTTGAATTCCTCCAGGGAATGCTGACTCAGGAAAACCCTAAAGCTTTGGTATTTCCCTCTCCTGCCAGGAGTCGAAGGGCTTCATATTCTTTGGCAAGGAAAGTCTAGAGATCTGAATGACTTTTATCAAGATGATATCCACATGAGTTTCCAATTCAGGAAAGTAAAACTCCCTGGAGCTCCAAACTTTGGGCACTCTGAAATTCCTGTCTTCCCACGTCTGTATTTTTATAAGCAATTACCTGTCATGAATCACTTCTGTAATATCTTCTCATGATACTTTTACCATCACTGCCTGTCAAAAAAGGTTAAGGAAAAAAAAATCCTCTTTTTAGATGTCCCTTCCCCAAATGAGTTCCCTGTGAATGTTCAATGTGCAAAAATCATTAAAAAAGTCTATGACTTACTGTTGACACAGTCATGTCTAGTGGAGTCTGCCTTAAAATTCAATGCGTTTTCTTCTATTCTGCTGTAAGGGTCAATACCAAAATAATAATAAGAAAATGAAAAATAAGTATGGCTGCATTTGCTGGTACAGCTCGTCAGGAACTAGTCACAACCTAAAGAGCTGCTGAAGCTCTGGGAGGCCACAAGGTCAGACTTCATGGCAAGCTGAACAATTCAAAGCTAGTGACTTATATTCCCCATTTTTATGCTTCTTTAAAAAAAAAAATCCAAATATGAGTCAGTCTATATAACAAAGTGTTTGATAGAGAAGAGAAGCTTTTTTCTCTTTCCAGGCCTGTTCCTTCTTGAATATGTTCGGGTTTCTGCTCTCTGCAACATTTTTCAATAGTCTTATGCTTTTACTGAAGCCTTTCTTTTATAGCAATGTGTCACTTTAGAGAATTTAATTTTAAAATATCATGAGAGTCTAAAGATTCCATTCCTACTGTTACGGTCACTACTTGGTGACCTGTTACCTCAGTTAAAACTATTTTAGACTTTCTTGTTCCCTTGTAGCCAGAATGGATGTTAAGAGATAAGAGCATTGTTTGTGATACCTTTTAATTTCTTTATTAAACACCTGATTTTCAATCAGACCAAGAAGTATCTTTCTATTCTATGGGGAAATTGAGGTGGTTGTCTCCTAGAGTAATTGTGTAACTCATAGGAAGTGACTCTAGAGATTCAGGATATGGGAAGATTTCAATATAGAAAATAATCATCAATCACCTTCTGCTGTGCTGCTAGAAGTGACATTTTCTGTATGATGAGATGGGAAATTAATGTCTTCATCATTTTGATATTGAACATTTTCAGGAACTTTCACAAAATTAGCAATGCTAGTTCCTAGTTACTAGCCAGATTTGGGGTAGATAATTATGCCTTTCTAACACAAAATTAATTCTTAAGTTTCATCTATGTACTTTTATTTGCTGGTCTGCTTAGGGCTTTTGTAGTTAGCTGCTTGGTTATTTTATTCCCTGCAAAAATGTCCACTTGACAGCAGCTACAAGTTGATACTTAATGTAATTCCATAAAGGTTTTACTTAAATTCTTTCTACTTCTGAGGCTTGGTCAAGATGATTTCAAACAAAGAGTTCAGCCTAAAGACCATTTTAAAACAGAGAATATTTTGCTTCAAAACTCTTGGCTTATATTTCTACAGTACAGTTCCAATACATTTTCCTGTTTATCTAACAGAACATTAAAACCAATAAAAAATATCCCTTAGAAAAAATGTAAATAATTGACACAAGTAATAGTAAAATTTGCCAGCCACTAAGTTCTTTGGGAATGTCTATGAAAAACTGTCTGACAAATATTTTATTGTATAGATCTGTACTTATTCCTTAAATATGACTTCTGCTGTTTGAGAAAAAGGATAAGGAAGAAGCAGGGGGTTTGTACTGTTAGTATCTCTTGCCTCATATGCTGTCACATATTTCACTGCTTGTGTTAGTGGTACACACATCAGTGGGGGTCCCAAACCAGAGTCATGGGTTCATTTGATCTCTCTGCAATACCTGCTGCTCACACAGGACGCAGTGACTAGAATAAAGCCTCACAGAAAACAGTGTGCTGTGGATTAGCTATAAATATAGCACTGTTGTTACTTGTTGTGTATAACTTTCTTTATAACAAAACTGAGCAGACAGCTTGGCAGTGCATTAGGTTGTTACACAGAAATCCATGTGTCATGTGTTCCTTACTAAAACAAAGCTATTCATTCCTTCTATAGCTGAACAAGGAATTTATTAGTGGAAAATAATTACTTTAAAACTTCTCTCCCTGTGGGCAATCTCTGTCTCTCACACATTCACTGTGGAGTTTTTCTCCAGAGCAATCAATACCCTGGTCTGCTTTCCTACTGCAAAATAGTAGATGTATCTTCATACTTCAAAACTGAATGTAACACTAAGCTTCTGTGTGCACAGTCTGTAGATGTTCCATCTACAACAAGAAGGCAAACAAGAAAATCATGACAGTTATGTCCAACCATAAATCTTTCAGATAGATGAGGTCTGTGCAAAAAGAATGCTCTGAACAAAAAACAAAAAAAAACACAAATAAACAAATAAAAAGAAGTGAGATGTCTTGCATTATATAGGAAGAACTCTTCAAAGGTTTCTTTAACCATATATTCACTCTTTACTAGCTGCTGACAATGGTTTAAAAAAAAAAAATTAAGACCAGGACAAGTATATAATGATACTTCCCAAGCATGTTCTCCATAATTTTAGTCTTTAGTTTTACATTTTTGTAATTCAAGCTTAAAAAGACTTCAGTGAAATCTTCCTAGGCCTGAAGGGAAAAAGAGAGACTATTTCTAATGAATATTTATCAGAAAAAAAAAAAAAAAAAAAAAAAAAAAAAAGGATAAATAGCCCCCAAACATCCCCATCTGTCCCCACCCCTTCCCCACTCCTCCCCTGCAAAATCCCCAACCAACCAAACCAATCAACACCCAATAACCAAACACACAAAGTTATATAACAGAAGGGAAAGATGTCAGGGTCAGAGTATATCTAAATATTGTCATTTTTTTATAAAATAAGAAAGGAGTGAGGGGAGAGATATTCTGCATCCAGATGCTTCTGAATCCACCACAGATTGCATTTTCAGGGAAGAGTCTTTGCTACGCACAGAACCATTGTCCACAGTAGGGGAAACAACACTGATCATTTACTGCTTCCCTAATCCAACACGCAGAAATAAGAAGCTGCAATAACTGAATGAACTGAAAAAGCACACCACAAGAAAATCAAGAAAGAATACTGATTTAGTTCTGTAAAAAGAAAGAAACTTCTGCTGGACTTAGTTATTTTACTCTTTTTACTCTTCAGCGATTTTCTCCACGTGTGGAATATGATTAAAACTTTTAGATGTTTGTGAAAAAAGTAGTTTCTTTAAATTGCCAGTGGATGTGACCCACCTTTTTTTTCCTGAAGCTGGATTTCTCAAGCAGGAATCTACAGGAAGCATGTTATTCAAAGCAATATTCTACTGTTATGAAAGAGCCAAACCTAAATGCTTTCTCCAAGAAAACAAACAAAATTATACCCACAACAAGCAGACATCTAATATGCTTGGTTATATGTAAAGATTTTCTTGCCAAGTTTAATTCCTCCAGGAGATATCAAAATAATTGCTGCACATCAGCTTTCTAGTGCTGCTCAAACACAAATATTCCTGCAGCGTGCTACTGTACAAACGATTTTGCAACCATTTGATGTATTTCTAAAAATTAAAAAAATCCTAATTAATCAAGGAGATTTTTGGGATCAAAATAACTGTAATTTAGAAAAGGTATTTTTTATGTATATGTTCTTTAAAAATACTTATTTCATTGTATTCAAATCAGTATATGCAAATGTTTGCTTTAATTAAAGCAGCATTATATCTGTTTTCTGAAATTTTTGCAATGGTTGCTGCTTTTAATCTGCCCTTCTGTACAGATCACCAAGGGCATTTCAAGTTTATTGAGTGAACAGGCATTACAGGCTGATTTCAGTACATCGTTTTTACCCTTGTGAGGGAAGACATTACTTAAATCATGCTGACAGTCAATACCATGCCACAGACCTTACATTTGTGTCAATGAATAATAATATTTGGTGCAAAGTGGATAATCTTCAGCGTTGTTTCTAGTTACTGCAATTATTAAAAAAAAAAATAACGATCAAGTTCTGCTCAATCAAATTTTATGGCTTTCCTCGCTTGCCCTGTGGCTGTGGCTCTGCCTCTAAAGGGGCCGGGGTATTCCAGGCAGACCTTCCCAAAGTTTGGTGTGCAGGGACATCTAGTGGCACGAGGATTACAGACCTGGCAACAGGCTGATTATTCCAGTGTCTGTGACTCCTTCAGGAGACCCAGAGAGGAGCCACCCAGAAAAGGTATGTGAATCCTTCCCGCTTCCAGGGACTGTAAGGGAGAACTGGCGTTGCTTGTACTGATAGCTGCAAACGACACTTGCTAAGATGGTAACAGGGCAGAACGATGCTAACATTTAAACCTGTCGTGTTGCACTTGTTTCTTGTATCAGTGAACAATTCAACACATGGCACTGCTGAGACTGCAATCCAAGTGTGGTTCTATTTGTTCTAGTGACAAGAGTCTGCTTTTCATTATTTTGTCTTTTTCTACACAGGTTCATATCATCAAAATAACAGAACAACTTCCCTGAATTAATTTTAAAACATGACTAATATTTGTCATGCTTTGTGTTTTCTTTTTTTCTTTTGGAGAGAAACATTGACTATGAAATTACTTTCAAGCAAGCAAAGTTTGTTTCTGACTCTTTGTTTAAATTTATGTGTTACTAAAATTTACACTACATGAAGCATAAAGGGGTGATTCATTTATCCTTAGTTTGTCAAGGTAGAAACAGGTGAGAATTTGCTCCTTTGAACTAGATTTTTAAGATAGTTCTGACTTCTCAAAGGCAGTACTTAATTTTATTGTAGATTGTTCTGTTATGCTGAAAGAGCAGAACTGTCATTTGTGGACATTAGTTGTTGCACATTTTCTACATTTGATTGCAGCTTACTGCAAACAAAACTCACTGACATAAGGTGTCTTTCTTACTTTAGTGATAACCTGGTTTTAAATGAATATGGAACATACCCTGGGGCGTCAAATTATGCTAAGCTTTTTCACTGTAGGAAACAGTAGGAACAAAAAAGGAAAAAAAATAGACATAATATATATTCATGTGAGCATATCAAATATTTGGACTGATTTGAAAAAAAAGTTCAGCAATGAAATATTTATTATAAGCAGACAGAGTGAGAGGGAACACATAGTTGTGTTATGACCAGCTCCTTTATGTGTACCAAATAATTTAGACTGCATCAAAATATACTGCTAAAGATATGATTTTGCAAGTTTATTTATATTATTAACATACTTTCCTTCTGCCATGCAAAATTTTCTGTAATCACAAAAGTTTCGGAAAGCTAGAACATAAAATTATAGGAAACAAAAGGAATGAAAATGGACATGAGTTTGCACGACCTGTACTGATTTCTTATAAATTTATTGACATTATTTTACTGAGTTAAGAAAATCAGGAAAAGAAAATAGTTTGGGTTTGTTTTGGGTTTTTTTTGTTTGTTTGTTTCTTTTTGTATTTTTTTTCCAATTGCAAAAAGTATAATCATCATTGTTCTGCAAAAGGTTAATTCCCATATTACATAGTAAAAGACTTCCAGTGAAATTATTTTCATCACCTCTGATTGTCACATTTTCAAAATGATGATATTATTTGGGAAGATACATCTGCAATTATCTTTCAAATGTGAATCATGAAAACCATGAAATCTACAATTCATAAAAATCCATAACATCTTCAACTTCCTTTCCTTTCACTTTTCGTATAACATTCCTGAGTTGGTTGAACTGCCTGGTTTTTGGTAACAGGGGTGCCACAGAGGTGGCTTCTGTGAGAAGATGATGGAAGATTCCACCAGGTTTGGCAGAGCCAGTCTCTGATGGCTCTGAAGATGGACATGCCGCTGGCCAAGGCTGGGCCAATGAGAGATGACAGCAACACCCCTGTGATAACATATTTAAGAAGAAAGCAAAATGAAAGTAGTAGTGCAGTTTTAATTCTAGCCAGAGAAGAGGAGGAGGAGAGAACATGCGAGGGAAACAACATGGAGACACCAAGGTCAGTGGAGAAGGAGGAGAGGAGGTGTTCCAGGCACTGGAGCTGAGATTCTTCTGCAGCCTGTGGTGAGACCATGGTGGGGCAGCTGTGCCCCTGCAGCCCATAGGGATCCATGGGGGATGCAGAGATCCACCAACAGCCCTTGGGGATCCATGGGGGATGCACAGATCCACACACCCACAGCCCATGGGGATCCATGGGGGATGCAGAGATCCATCCACAGCCCATGGGGGAGGTGCCCACTCTGGAGCGATGGATGCCTGGAGGAGGCTGTGATCAGTGGGAGACCTGTGGAGAGAGAAGGCCCTGGTCCCAGGCTGGAGCACCCTGTCCTTGGAGGACTGCGCCCTGTGGAAGGACAGATCCATGTCACAGCAGTTTTGGGAGGACTGTGTGCCCATAGGGGGAATTCACACTGCAGCAGGCGAGGTTTGGCTGCTGCTCATGAGAGTGGACCACGCCAGGGAAGTTCTCGAACTGTTTGCTGTGAGAGGGGCCCCACAGTCTCACAGAGGCAGAACTCCTCTCCTGGAGCAGCAGAAGAAAATCTCAGTGATGAACCAACCAAACCCCCCTGCCCTGTCTCACTGTGCTGTCGGTGGGAAGGAGACAGGGGCAGAAGGGGAAAAAAAAGTGTTCTTTAAGGTCTTATTTTTATTTCTCATTATCCTTCTCTGATTTTGTTACTAATAAACTCACTTTATGTCTCTAAGATTAGCCTGTTTTGCCCTTGGAGTGTTTTCTTCTGGTCCTTATCTCAACTCATGAACCTTTATTTCTCCTTTGCACAGATGTGGCAGGGAAGTGTGAGTAAGTGGCTTTCATGGGTGCCTGGCATCTGGCCAGTGTCAAACCATGACAATTCCTAATATTTATTTGTCGTCTCTGGTTATGAAAAAAAAATCATCCTCTAATTTAAATACAATAATGAGTATTTCAGAGTTCCATCTTTCATATTAAGCAGCCACCTTTATCCTTGACAATTCATGATATACCTGCCATCAACAGGCAAATGTTTTATTCACATGCAGAGAAAAATCTCTGACAGCTGATTATGCTGTCATACTTTCCCCTGTAACTCAACTTATCAAAACATTAGACAGCATTCTTGTGAATCACCAAGGAAAATTCATCAGATGTAGTATCTGCAAGGAACTAATTTTGGATAATAAACTAGAAAATACTTCAGGGGAATTAGGATTTTGACTGCTGTTTCACTCTTATGAGTGATATTCATATCATTCATATGAACAGTCTATGTATATAAATATAGTTTTCAGAACTATAGGGAAAAAGTGGATAATGGCCAAGGAATCCAAATTAATATAATATGAATATGAATAGTATGATATATGAATATGAAGTTCAAATGAATATGAAGTTCAAATGATCAAGAACTGTACCTCATGAAGTTTAGCAAATTATTTAACTACATATGCAATTGAGCAGAGAGCTCCAATCAATAACACATAGAACAGATTCTCTTCTTGTGCTTGGGGCTGAGAATCACCACTGTTGTCCACATTACTGGGAAGAGAGGATAACACAAAACACCAAGAATTTAATTTTTGCTTAAGTAATATTTTAATTTGTACAGCGATGCAAAGATTTAAGAGTCATTTGCACTACCATGTGATTGAGTAACTGAGATCATATGCAGTATTCAGATAACGGAGAGGTGTTGAGTGAAGCTCAGCTCTGTTGCAGGAAAATTAATAAGTTGCAACCAAGAGTTCTTCCACCATATTTAAGAGAGGAAAAGCAGTGATTTATTCTAGCTATCATGTAAAAGTATTTACAAGATCACTAGGGTCCTGGATGCAACAAGTTCTGCAGTGTCTATCCTTCCCATTCTTCTTCCTTCCCCTTCTGGGCCTGGGGAGGGAGGTCAGGCCCACTTCTGCTCCACATGGCAGTGACTTCTGGTAAGGTCTGGGATCAGCCTCCATGGGCCTCCTCCTCCTCCCATGAGAGCTGTGCTGGAGCTCGGCCCCTTAGCCCTGGCCCTTGCTTGGGCTGTGCTGTAGGGATACATATGACACGACCAACCCTTTGTGATCCTTGCCTTCTTGACTCGCCCTCAGACACCCCTTGGATAGTCATCCTGGGGCAACTCCGTTTGGACTTGCTCTGCTATCCTTGGTAAGGGCTGCAGGACAATATTCCATGTCACGACTCTGCAGCACTCCATGCAAGGTGCATAAATGTGTATGTGCCTGCGAGAGTGTAAGAGGGTGACAGAAATACTGCTGATAGCACTACTCTACCTGAGCTGAACAAATCTGAGCCACTGGGAGGAACTGTGGCAATTTCTGTCAGAAGCTGCTAGGGAAAGTGAAAAATGACTTGTTTCTCCTGTCTCTGCAGAAGTCCACAGCAAATGGCTAGAGTCATAAATGGAGAAACTAGGACTGCAAATATTAAAAACTTCCAAAATTCTTGTTTTGAATTTTGTTATAAGCTTTTTTTCTCTATTAAGGAACAATAATTTAAATTTATTTCCTTCCCATGGAGCAAATTTCTGCACAGCTTTACTCTTTACCTAATGTTTATTTAAAAATAAAAAGCCAACATATCCCAAGATTCAAGCCCAGACCCCTGAATATGGTCGTGATAGTTCTTTGCTGTTTGATTAAATGAATCCTGGACTCTTGCTTCAGTATGATGTATGAATAATGAGTATTTATTTCCTAACATCATCAGTTATGTAAAATAACTTAAGGGTGTGGATTGTGTGGGAGAAGGGTATCCCAAGATGCTCAGTACTGGCCTGATTTTACTCTGACTGAAGTTAGTGAGAATTTCCCTGAGTTTAACAAGAGAATCAGTGAACTAATATAATTTCCTTTTAAAAATATTGTCCTTAGTACTTCTAAGCTGCTTTGAAAGCCTGAAATGAAAAAGCCCTTTAGAAGTACAAAATTGAGACTAGTTTAATTTTTTAAAACACTGTTTAAATAAACCGTTTCCAATGCATTGGAAGAGTTAGGGCTTCCTGAGAAGAATGGTATAAGTAAAGTCTAATTTGAAAATCACTGGTTAATATTTCTGGTTTTAGAGGAAATTGGGTTATACGCTTTATTGTTTATTTTGCATACGGAAAAAAACTTGCAATCTGATATAAATTTCTGAACATAAATAGTTTTCTTTTTTTCTAAACCAAGTAATTCATTTATCTCAGCAATAACAATATTTTTTCCCATAAGAATTAGAATAAATGTCATGCTGTAATTTCAGAGATGAGCAAAATGTTAATATTAATACATAATGTCGAAAACACCATTTGGATTTCTGAATAATGTCTGAAGAAAGCACAAGGAAATATTTCTTTCTTCTGTAATGAGCCTAAGTGAAAGTATTTAAAAAAAAATCTAGGAAGATGATTGAAGTTAAAAAGAAATTAAAGCCAGAGCTTAGTGATACTGCAGGTTAATATGATTGGATAATAAAACTCTCTTAAATATAAGAGAAATGTTAATCTGAGGTGCATTTCTTTGGGCTTTTTCTTAAATTATAGATATTGTTCATAACACTATTTCCAAGCTAATTTAAAATGTGCTGTTAAATTTGTATTTGCTGATATGATAGCCAGTAATCTTAGGGCTGGATGGGAAGGAGAAAATTGAGTAATTCCAGGTCTACTCCCTTTTTTGTGAAAGGGAACTATTTTAGAGGGCTGCTGGGTGTAATCCTCTCAAAACAATTTCATTTAGGAATCCTTAATTGCACTTGAACTCCATAATCAATATTTATACTCAATTTTTGTGAACACATAGTTAAATCATGAGCTAACAGCCATAATAGATAGCTTAGACTAGCATGCCACAAAGTTAAACATGAGTATGCTCACTGCTTTTAGTGAAGGCACCTAATGGTTCGCTCCAGGCTGAAGAGGTCCTGAAGATATAGGTGTCTGTAGTTCTGCAGTGAAGACAGATCATCAGTATTGCTGAGTTGCAGTCTTCCAACTCTGACTTTTACTCAGGATTGAGTAATAAGATAAATATATCAAAATAGCTTTTTTTTTTTTTTTTTGCTTTTTTTTTTTTTTCTGAAATTCTGGTGTTACTAATACCAGCTTAGCAATTTCTCTCATGTTCCTAGGTTGGTTTTCTTTGTTTTTTTTTCTCTTATCTTGAATGTCTTTAACTTACAAACAGACAATATCATAACTCATTATTTATTCTAGAATTCAGATAATTTGTAATTTAGGCACCTACATCTGCACAAATTCCCATTAAGTGGGGAGAGTGTCAGGTGAGTGACACAAGTTTTGAAAACTAAAGTCGCTTATTTAATAGAATAACTTTAAAGAGAATCCCAAGAAAACTCTACAAAAGAGGTGGAATAAGCACTTGCCATATTTCCTCAGGAAATCTGAGTTCCTTCTCAAGCTTGACGGACCATGACTCTCTGCAGAGCATGGGAAGATGCAAAAGCAGATAATGGGAGGGGATTACTTCTTTGTTAATATAGCCCTTACATTTTTAATTAGCAGCAGTAGAAACCTCTCTAAAGTTATCTGTCATCCCTTACCCCTCCTTTTCTTTAGTGGCAGGAATGAAGGTTGTCTTCTTGCCTACTCAGAGATTTTAGAAGACACTACAGGTTACTTAAAATATGCCTGTACACAGCCCTCTTCTGGCACCCACACTATTCCAACTTGTACCCTTTACTTCCCATTGTTCCCTACTAATTACTCTTACCACACTGGAAATCGACTGAGCTTCCTCCCATCCAGAGACATTTCCTGTGAATTACATTTTCCCTCTGTAACTGATCAACTGTAGTAAGGACCAAACACAAGTCATAAAAAAGGAGCAATAAGGACTTGTGAATATATTTCCAAGTTACAATAACAGATCAGAAGTAAATAAGATGTGCTGCCAAGACTTTGTAATCAATCAGAGGGAAGGTTAAGTATAATGGAACCCAGTAACATGAAATCTAAGATTTATTTACTAAGTAGGATGAGTACAATAGTTAACAGTTCCTATTCTATCACATATTTGCACACATGTAAGTCTACAGAAGCTGCTCACATCAAACAAGGTATCCAATCCAGCTGTGATCAGCACCATGGTCTCAAGGGTACAGGACATATGTTCCACCTGCCTGAGATGTCCAAGCCCTGAATGGCAAAGTGAATTCAACCTTTGGCAGTGATGAACATATTCATGGGTGTGCTTTCTCTGAGAGGAGTTACTGTCTTCTCTATTTATTGCTTTCTATCCTAAAAAATCTGTGTAAGCCACCAGAGGTATAACCCAAGGCCAATCTCTTGACCTTCTCATGTCGTAAGTGTCATGACCCATTGGTAGAGAGTGTGATGTTTGTTATGAATTCTCATCAGGCTGAACAAAGACACTGGATGTGTGTTGGGGAGCTCATATTTTATTGTACTGTCACCTTAATTCTGTCAAACAGTCCACATTTTATACTCAAGAGGTATTAGCTAACAATTGTTCAAATTCTTACAAAGCACTTTAACAAGAATGGTGGCTGAAAAACCCTTATTTTTTTATAGAACACTTCTATAAGTTCTTAACTCTCACAACGAACCCCCAAAAGGTGCTGGCTAAAATGCCACAACACACTTCTACATTTTTCCCATTCCCACAACAGACTTCAGTAAAGAACAGTACGGGGATAGAATATGATGATTGTGCTTTGCCCAGGCAAAGGAAGGGAAGAGAGAAATACAGACAGAAGAAAGAGATAGAGAACAAAAAGTATCACTAGTCCTTAAGGTGCCATACTGCTCCTACCACTTAGATGGTCTGGAGCTGGGGCATTGAGACAAAGGAAGTGAAAGAGAAAGAGGAAAAAGACAGTGGGGCGTTCCAATCCAGTTCCCTATGTAGTTAATCTGGTGCACATCTTTTACATAAACTAGATATTTTTGTGCTGTTTTGTTCATGCATACACAGAGTCTTTGTGCATACACATACTCTTTGTGCCCTCCTCCAAGGAGTGAGTCCAGGCAGAGGACTGAGTCTCAAGATGGACCAGGAAGTTGACTCAGAATGGTGTTGCCCCAGTTTAACAGGACCCTCTCTTCCAACCACATATGTCCAGTTGCAACAGTGAGAATGTTTGACAGAAAATACAAAATTCTCCACACTAAGTCAATTGCCTGTTGACAATTAAATTGCTACCATCTTCTGGGGCCCTACCCTAGATATATTGGATTAAACCTATCAGCACTTTATCTACGCATCTTTCTTTCCTAAATTATTAGAAAAAGGTGGATATAGTCCATCTCTTTAGGGTAAGTCTTCTCCATAATAACCATCTGTGCTTTGTTAGTGATACCAGCACAATAATTTAAAGTGATAGAGCTGGGCACATATAACCAAGGTCTTATTTAAATAATGCTCTTTTATAGGCTTCACCCTATGACATACCCTGTCTAATTTATGTAATTGCCATTTAATGTATCTTTAATTTGCCTTCTTCACACAGTGAACTACATCAGGAAGTGTAGTAAGTGTCATGGGTGATAGTTTTTTTCTTTTTTTTTAAAGAATAAATTCAAACAATATAGAGAGAGCCCTAACTTAATTCAGATTTTAGAGTGTAATGGATACATAGGACTGAGAATAGATGTCAGTTCTTAAACAAGTAGTAGCACTGAAAATTATCCCAGGGTGAAGGTTACCATCTCAAAAAGAGGAGTTAAAATATTTGTCCTCGGTTTTTCATAGAAGGTGGACTTATTTATTGTCCTTTGATTTCAGGGGCATAAGGAAAGTGTCAGAAAATTATGGATGTCCAGTTATCACAGTCTATTCAATATATAAAATTATAACTTCATCAAATACAGAAAAACAAATGATTGAAATATCAACACTACTAAAGGAGCTGAAAAGCCATGTCCTTGTGACTGATGACTTGGTACAGTCATACCTCCTGTAAAAATGAAGGAAAGGGTTAGGCATCTATAATCTAGTGGGTAGGAGAATGTTAGAAGGATAGAATAGGCTACACTCAATCTTTATGTCATGCATTTAGAAATATTTCTTTCTGTGAGTAGCAGTCTTTTAACCATTTTTACCACCACTTCTTAGTCATTCCCCCTATTTGCTCACTAAGAATTATAGAATTATCTGCCTCATCTTTAATATTTCTCATCTATCTTGCGCTCATGTTTTTCAACTCATTTTTTGTTTTCTTTTTCCTTATTCCTCATCTTTAGTCAGTAGAAGAGCTTAAGGAACAGAAGGCAGAATAAAGTGATTCTGTTGAACTTAAGAGTATGCCACATCAAGATGAAATTCTGTGTTTTGTTCCTGAAACTGTATACAAACAGATGCTGAGAAAAGAATATGAACAGGATAATAGCACTACTCCCCAGCATTCTGTTCATCATTCAAACACTTTCAGTTCAAGAGATTACATTATCTCAATGTATTTTTTTTCAGAACTGTAGAAGTACCCTATATTCCTTAACATTGCTAACTTTTTACTATCTGCAGCAGGTTCTAAGGCTATGTGAACAAATTTTCCCATTTTTTTGGTTTGGTTTGGTTTGGTTTTGGTTGGTTTTGGTTGGTTTTGTTTAAGCCTGGCATTGTATATTATTGATGTACAAAAAGAATAATCCATATGCTACATGGAAGCTAGAAAAAATAGTGAGGAGAAAGAGTTCAGCTGCTAAGATTTAGGAAAGAATTTAGGAAAAACCATGTGACTGTAACCTCCAGTCTGCTGATAGCTTCATTGTTGGTGGTGATGGTTTTTTTTTCCTTATTCCTAAAACCTCTCTTACATTTAACATGTCTGCGAAAGCAATCTGGGGTTCAACTGGCAAAATAGTTGAAGAAGTTTGTTCTTGCTATTTAAACTCATACTGTGAATTCTATTTCACATTAGTCTAAACATTCCTTCTCATTTCAGAAAGCAGTAACTGTTAACAGACATGTATGACATGGGTAATCTCTTCGGAAATTAAGTCTTTAAATTCACTGCAACATGAAAATACCATTTATGACAGTTATCTCACAGTTACAATTTCATAAACTTCTGTTATAAAAAAAATTTCTTAATAAAATTTTCATAAACTTCAGAAATTTTAATCTAACATGTCTTGCTGGGTTTTTTTCATGGCAACAGGAAGCTTCTTTTTCTTCATGTACAATACAACTACTCTACTCTGTACACACAGGAGAAAAGAGATTCTCTATTTCAGCACTCACAGTAGTTGAAATGTTCCAAATTTGTAAGTATATCTATTTAAGTGGAAATGAGTCCAAGTTATTCTGTATTCTGTGACTCCTGCCACTATCTTGAAATTCAACTAGTCTTTCTCTGACTAACCTATAATGTTAAGACAGTTTCCTCTTTTTTCTTTTTTGTTTGCTTGTTTTCAGAACTTTACTTAAAAAAAAAAAAAAAAAAGGAAAAAACAGAAGAAATAAGCTCCAGATACCAACAATTATGAAACAAAAATTTTATTACTATTTTTTTCTCTTCAGTATAATATAACCTCTTTTATGTAGAAATCTTTTCTCCTTTTTTAAGCATCAGACATGTTCACATGTATTCTTGAAATCTCTACTAGCAGAGGCATACCACAATCCAAGAGGTTTCCAATTTTGAGATTTAAGAAACCTAAATATCATGTTGAACCCAACTGTTTATTTCAGGGAGCCCAGACTGACAAATTGAAACTAGTATTTCAATTAGAAAATTCCAGAGAAACCAAGCTGAATTTCAAGACTGTGACTGAAGTTTTGTTGCAATCCAAAAGAATTAGAATGAACAGAAACTCCTAAGTACTACTTTCTAATAGGTATAAAAATATATAATTCACTGACATTTATTTTTTTTTTAAACTCATAAGTTTGCAAGTATTAAAATTTATTTGAGACATGCTGCATTCATACTCCCACAGAGACTTGGCTATATTTGTTTAATTCTTTCACTTCCATTCACTTAAGACCACCTGAGAACTCTCACTCTGTATGTTTTGCAGATGATATAGTGATAATATATTTTAAAATCTCAGTAGTGACTACAAATGTTTTATAGGACTTTGAAATTAATGTTCTGAAGCTGAAATTCTTAGATCCAACCATGTTAAATATTATTCATACCTTTCATGCCATCATTAATGCAATGGAGCACAGTCACACAGATATCAAGATTCTAAGATTCAACTTGTGAAGAACTAACAAGAAAGTCAGACTTATTCTCACTGGAAATGAAGAAACCTTGTGATGTCCTAATTAAAGTACTGCTGTTTCAAAGATGGTAAATAACACTGATCCAAGTAAGGATTAATAGTGGCAAAGAACATCATGTTCTCAGAAAGTAGTAAAAATCCATAAATAATGTATAGTAAAACAGTTGTTTTCTTCATATGACAATGTATTTAGAAAACAAATTAAAGATGTATTTTTCACATCTATATTCAGAAAATGTTCAAAAATTAAAAAAATCAAAATATAGGTAGGGTTTATTTTGTTTGTTTGTTTGTTTTTTTTCACATAATCAATAATGAAAAGAAAGTTGTTAAGCTTAGTTATGTACTGAAAACAGCATAAGCAGATTCTGGTGCTTGTTTAAGGCTTTGCTGAAGAGAGCACTCCGGGGCTGGTGCGCACCAACCAGACTGACCAGACAATTGTGAAAAGACCTGCTGTTCAGAAAAGTATGAAAGTATTTTTTGATTTAACAAAAATATTTTTCTAATAATAGATTTCAGATACCTAAAATATGATAAAATGTTCCTTTCATGTTTTTCTCCCCATAAATCTGAGAAACAAGTCAAGTCTTGTGATTTTTCTATCTTGAAAGCTTTGGGATAGGAATGAGGGATTGTTCCATGACACATCTTGGATATTGTTATGAAATTTTTATATTGAGAAGATAGCTTGGTGTCCTTTCAAGAGTTTAATGAGATTGCAAATTCTTCCAAGTAGTGCTCTTAACATGTTAATGAACATATTTAAACAAATTCATAAATTAATTATCAATATGAAGACCCTTAAATTGTAGGGAGGTGGCTAGTCCCAGTCATCTCAAATAGCTGAAAGAAAAAGATATCAGTTAGGATGTACAAGTTTAAAATGGTCTAAAACCAGGAAATTATTTCAGTATCACACACACCAGCTTAATACCCCTTTATTTTATAGGTGAGAAAGTTCAACATTAATTTTAGATGGAAATCATTTTTTCAGCAGTAAGAATACTGCAGATTACTTCACCTGGGAACTTTGGCAAGGACTTCAATAGAAAACCGGGTGGGTCAATGAAATGTAAGTGCTATACTGAACCTGTCTTTTGAGGAACAAAATCCTATTGAAGAGCAATTTCTCCAATAGAATGAAAATGGAAAATTGATTTACAGTCTAAATGTGTCAGTTCGTATAAATAGGGTAATAATGAGGGTCTGTAGAATGTCAGATAAAGAAACAGAGGACTGAATGGGGGAACAGATAACACTTCAGTATAAATGAAGTATAATTGTTCAATCAATAGTTTGCTTTAAAGGTTTAGGTAAGATTTCATTAGACATAGATCAAACAGGTGTCTCTGTACAGAGAGCAATGAACTGCAGGTTTATGGTGGGAAAACAGTCTCTCAGAAAAGAGTTAATACAGTTAAAAGATACTAAAATGCGCTGCAGCAGATCATTGTAGTGAATAGTTTTTAACACCAGCTAAATAGTATCCTTTATCTTTCCTTCCCTCTCCCTCCCTGCCCTACTTCTGTGTCAGCAAAGGTAGCCACCGAGGTAGGTTGGTTGCTGCAAAAATCTTTCCATTTCAGGTATTGTTGCAACATGGCAAGCGTCATTCTTTAGGTATGAAGCAGCTGCCGCTAAGATTAAAATCCATAAAATGAGTAGCATCACATTCAGGCTCAATGCACTGTATACAAATAGATATTTGCCTACAGGATAATTCCCCAAGTATCGATGCAAATATTTTTAACTGGTTTAAACAGCCCTCCTCCTGCTTTTAAGAGGTTCAGCAATCTAATCAGGGAGCAACAGCAACACTGTGATTTACAGCACACTTAAAAAAGCAAATAGTCAAACAAATAACGGGAATAGACATGATTGTTCTCTATAAATACTCCAGGAATGAGCAGAGTAGTAAAATGCCCAGGAGGGGAAAGAAATTTTAAACTAAAAGACAATATTGGAAATTGGCAATAAATAAATTTAGGCTGGAAATTAGGAGATTGCTAACTATTAGAAGAGTCAGACTATGGAAAAAGCTCCCAGAGGGAGTACCGAAGGAAAAATATGTTATATTTAAAGACACTGACAAAAAAATTTGTGAAAGCTAATAGAGAATAATAGAGAAATATAATAGAGGAAACTGGAGATTAGGCCAGTTTGCCCAGATTCTTTGCAGTCTTATGTCATACTTTAACAAGCATGATGAAGAGATGAACAGGAATTCATAGGGTGATACTAATTTCCATCTCATTCAACTGGTTGGAAACAGTGTTTTAACTAGGAAAAATTTCCATATTCAGTGAATATGTTGCATATAGTTTGAAAATCTGAAGTGAAGAGTAATTTGATTTCATAGGCCTATTTCCCACCCACACTCATCATTTATTTCAGAACAGAATATGTAAATGAACTGAAGCTTATGCCAACTGCCCTGGCTAGGTGGTATGATTTATTGAGGGTGTAAATCCACACAGTCCATCAAGAGCATCCCACAAGTCTCCTAAGTACAGCATTGTTTAACCTCCTTACCATTCTCTAAAAGAAATCAGCTGCAAGAGATGTATTAGAAATCATGACACCAACTTAAGTCACCGCTGGAATATCCACAGATGTGAATGGAGTTTTTATTCCACTTGGAGCTTCCCAGGGCAGTTGTTTAGTTGCACATCAAGATTTTCAAGCCATTGAAGCAAGGTTTTATCAGTTGGATTCAACAACTGCACAGTGCTGTGCTAGATTTACCTGTCTAAAAGTCAAGTCTTCCTTTTTAGTTGATTTATGTTTCAGCACAAAATCCAAAAAATAAAGAAGAAAATCATAAGTGCCTACCATTTCAAATGTTTCATAGAAATACATAACTTGATGTTTGGAAGATAGTGGTAGTCCAACAGAGGATGCTAGTCCAAAATCAACTTCACTAACAAAGATACATCCAACGTGATAAATTAAAATTCAACACTAATGAAATTATTATAATGTGCTCTTAATAAAAGTGCCAAAAAGTGATTTGAAGCAATTTTGCTGACAGTGCAATGAAGAGCACTGCTATTTTAAATGTTCATTGGTATTTCATTTAAAAAGTTTTAAGTCATGACAACGAGCCTTATTAGAAGGACAAGCAGATAATCATTATCAAATGACACAAGACTGCTTCTCTACATCTGTATCCTTGCAGTCTTTTATGTACTTGACCTTCTTTCTTGAAGTTTGTCTTAAAACCACGAATAATTATCCTGAGAAGAAAGAAAAGGGAGATTGTTCTGGAATTACTGCTTCTAAAAGCCACTCCTCTTTGGTTAAGTACAGCAGTCTAATGGTCCCTTATACCCTTGAAAACACTCGAATGGACTTCATATCTGGCAAAAATCTATAATGACTGCACAGAGTATTTGCATGTTAAAAAAAGAAGCCAAGCTAGATCAGTAACCAAGGAAGAAGATAGAAATCGTCATTCCAGTGGGAAAATAAATATTCTGTTAGTCACTTAAAGAGAACTATTAGGCTGAGATTTTCAAGGCTAAGACTGTTATAAAAGAAAAGGTGATGATGAGGAAAATGAACATTTCCTTTGTTCTGTAAAAAAGGATATACATGATCAACACTCGCAGTCCAGAAACACTTCTCAGAACCCAAGTATTTCCTTAAGTTGATGAATAAGCTAACAAGTAAGTTATGAAGCTCTTTTTTCTTTCTTCCACCTGTTCTGATTCATATATTTTACTAGATCACAATTATGTATCAGAATCAAAGGAGAACAATATTACCTGGAGCAGCCTGATAGTATTGCCAAGGATTTCTTCCAGGGCAATGAAGAAACACTGAATTTTGGGACCATTAGGACTGAGTCTTTCTATTTAGTAAATATCTAACCATCAGAAGGCTAAAAAATATATAAAAGATAGATTATCATGGTAATTCAAACCTTTAAACCCACTCAAATGGTTTGGCAATAATTTTTTAACTGGCTTATGTCAGTTTTAAGATAAGCAGTCTAGCACTATTTTTGAGAGGTTCTGTTCTGTGCATTGCTAGATACAACCCCTTGTAATATTTAGTTAGAAGAATGCAGAGGTTTTCTGTCACCTCAGTTCTCAGTAGAAGATAATTGTTTCTAAGATTCTAAGAATGTGGAATTTGAAGTATGTTTTAAAACACAGACTAGAAGTTGAAGTCAAATAGAAATGGGCTTAGCATAGCTTACGTAATGGTAAAACTACGTATGGAAAACTAAGATTTAGACAAATTATTTTATCAACCATAGCTTTAAACTTCTCATCTGCAAACATTTTTAGGTAAGAGTTTACAGTTCCTAAGTCCTTTCTAGATATTTTAACTGAAGCTAGTCTCTTGTCACGTACTTGCTCAGCGCTTAACCAAATAACCTGGGTAGAAAACATGGTCAAGCTGAATGTAATTGAAATATTTTCTTAACCAGAAAAGAGTACTAGTTTAAACTCTGGGAAAAATCTGAACCTTTATCTCAGATTTAGATAAAGATCTAAATTATCTTTAATATAGATTAAAGATAATTAAAGATAATTATCACAACCTTGGTGACAGCCTAATTTCCAAATTTCTGTTCTGTTAGATATTGTCTATTCTATCACTACCATTTTGTCATGTGTTGACTTCTAGATGTCCCTGGAAAAATCTGTTGGTCACACAAAATAAATATTCAAGTATTACTCTTTAGAGGAACAGGAATGTCCCTTAAAAAGTCTGAGCATTTTCCAGGGCTAGGTAGGCTCTGAGAAGTAGTTATGGGATATTTTCTTTTCCTTAACAGTGGCAACTTTATCATTACTTGTACTAAAGGATGTCTTAGAATTATTTAAATTATATAGTTGGAAAAATCATACAAGACATTTATTAGTCAGTCTGCCAGGTGCTTCTTCCAAACACACAGACACAATCCTCACCTGTGAAGAATTTCTGAGAACTCGTTAACAAAAATAAAGATGAGTTCTTTCTCTAATTAGGTTATATTGTGGATATGTAAAAGCAAGCTACAACAATTTAGCAACTAAAGAAAAGAATGATTTTTGCTTTGACACTGCACATTACTAAGAACATCTGTGTATCTATTTTTCTGCAATGAGCAGTTAATGGCTAAAACATAAATCATCTAATCAAAAAAAGAGTGATAATTATGATAGTACTTGGCTTCCAACTTATTTTAATCATTCTTTAGAGTTTTTTATCCTTCAATACTGATTACAAAGGTGCACTATATTGCTGCTGAGTTATAATCAGTTTAGCATTTTTAGTTTATAATAACAGTTTCTGTATTCATTTCAGTTTGTGACGATGATCCCAGCATGTTATTAATAATTTGCATCATACTTCTAAATGAGAATTGATTTTGTTTGCATGGGTAATTTCTCAGCAATTCCCCTTAATTTCAAGATGAATGTGTTTTCCAATTTTTCCAATTATGTAAAACCAAACAAACAGCCCCTCCCCTGTCCCCCGGAATCGCTCAGAATTTCTAAGACCTTTATATCAATCTGTTTTCAATTAATTGTCTTTAACTCTGTGGGTGATTGTTAAGCACCAGCAGGATGCACTGAGGCTGTGGAGTCTATTTCCTCAGGGATTTTAATATCTTGGTTAGACACAGCCCTGGTCAACCTTCTCCTGCTTTGTACCAGATCTACAACAGGACGACCTCAAGGCCTCCCACCCAAACTGAATCCTTCCATGAATTTATGAAAACCATCACTAATCAGATATATATATTGGCATCATTGTACATTGAAATTTACAGGGAAGCAATTTCCACAATTCAGACAAACAGGAATACAACAATAAACATTTTAAAATATCTACATTTTTTAAAGTCTATGTCACATTTGTGCATGTGTGTTTTTGCATATATACATACATGTATGTATATTTTTTCTATTGATACATGTATTTGTACACTTTCTATTATGTTAAAACGCCACTTTTTATATACCAGATTTTGATGCTTAATACACTGACATTTTTTTCAAAATTCTAGATATTTGTAATTTATTTCCAGGTCATTCTAATTATATTTCAGTGTGGTTTAATTAATGTAGACATCATCATCATAATCATCATCATACTCATCATCAAAAGTAAATGCTGACACAATGAAAATTGATACTAGAGCTAGTCCACAAATGAATAGTTTTGATTAGGACAAATAAATAGTCTATCCAAAATGAGTAATATTTTATTTCCTTTAGAAAAACACTTAGTTGATTGAATTTCTTTTTTAAAATGTTTTTGGCTTCTTAGTTATTCTAAATAAAATTATCAGGAAATTTCTGGTTCCCATAACACCATAAATTGAATGTAAAACTATGATATATACAGAGTTACAACTGCTGGTGTATTTATTCAAAACCAAATATGACTCATTTATACAACTAATTATAGAGAAAATAATGTTGTTTTTGTGGTGAATTTCATCCCATCACCATCTGTTACATATTTCGGAACAGGTTTTTAATCCAGAAGGTGCTTTTACTTGGAATGATGACGAATGCTATATCTTTATTACAGGACATATTAATTGCATTACAGCCTTCATACATTAGAATATCATATAATGTCAAATTCTTCTTTCTCGCTTCCATAAAATCCAGACTGACTTTAAGGTCATAGCAACAAAAATACCTCTGGAAATCACACCCAACACATATCATACAACATACAGTACTGAAAGCACAATCTGTTCCTAGAAATTTTCATATGAAATATTTCCTAAAAGTTGATTTTGAACTACAGGAATAGATGTTTTTACATGAAGTGAGGCACTTAATGATTGACTCAATTCTGAGCAGCTTTAATGCCCCACAAGATACTTTTTAATAAAAGGTATTTTCCATTCTTCCCTGGAGTCTGTGTTTCCATCTGCTCTCTGGAGATGATTGTTATGTTTAGGGATGAAATGATACTTGTGTCTGTCAAACTATTTGGTTCAGCAATATTCGATGTAATCCATATGCTCTCTGTAGGACAGCACTTTCATTCTTTCTTATTTCTTTTATTAACAATTAAACGATAATAAAAATCCATTTTAAAAGAATTGGCTGCTTAGGACACATTTTGCATAGTTTTTCCAGGGGAAGTTCTGATATCAGACTGGAACTTTCCCTGTTTCAAGCTGATGAAGATATTGTGCTCCTCAGAATGTGAACTTGCACGGTACTGTTTTGTTCTAGAGGTAATTTCCAGCTCAAGGTCTATGGCAGAAGGGTGGGGAGGAAAACTCTAAGATTATTTTAGATGTTAGCTGCAGTCATATTCTGCTTAACTTGTGAGGCCATTTGCTTAAAAAAGTATTAAGACACGCTTAATTTAAAAGTGGAAGAGAGAATCCTACTTGAGCCTGATGAGGCCTGAAGTCTTTTTCAGCTGTGTTGCTAGTAGAGAGCTCTGGAATGGAAAGGATTAACTCACCTGTTTCATTTCAAGAAAACTAAGCTTGCAAAAGAGCCCTCAAGAGAGTTTGATCTCATAACTATGTACTGGACTTGTGTCAGCTGTGCCACATTTGTCAGGCACCTGCAGCATTAGTCTAGGCAGCACAGCCAGAATCAAATGGATGCTGAAATGATTATATTTTGTCATGCTCTGCTATAAACATCTGATTAGCATTTCAATTACATCTATCCTACATTCTAGAGAGGCTGCTTTCATTCTCATTCAAGATAAATTTAAGGAAAAACTTTGGTTGCTATACACATGCCATTGCAAATGAGGATGATTCTCTTCCTCTCTCACACACGTCTAGGTATGCATTTGAACGTAAGATGAATTATTGAATTTAGCACCTAAAACATTAACCTCTGATAAAGCTTCAAAAGAATTTAAACTTAAATGTGGACCAAGGACTTCAGAATAATAATAAATAAATATAAATCACAAACCTAAAGTCTGGTCCATCCACTTTCTTATTCCAATCTCTAAAGAAGACATAGGTCTCTCACACAGCTGTTTATATATATATATATATATATATATATATATATATATATATATATATATATATATATTTATATAATATAATATATATGTTATAGGACATTTTGCTATGTCCCTTACCCTGCCCTTTGTGGAATAGAATAAAATTTTAGACATGCTCACATCCATTACCCCCTCAGCTACTGTAAAAAAAAAAAAAACTGTAACAAGTTCACAAGGTCACTTTCTGTAACCCCGCTAGAATGTACAACATGAGAAAATCAAGAATAATGGTAAGGATTTAAATTTAGAGAGTATCAAGTAGGAATAAACAGTTGAATGCTCTTAATAAACAGACCAGAGCCTGTGTTTAAGACAAAGGCAGAAGTTCATGGAAATTCCTTTTTTACTAGAGAAAAATGCTTTTTCTACCTGTAACATTGGAGTCACAAATGTGAGAGAGACTTATCAGGCACCTCGGAAGTTCTCTAGATTATGTGGGGCACTGCATTAGTTCCATTGACCATAACCTCCTTGGATTGTGGGGTTTGGGTAAAAGGTTTTTATCTTATTTCCTATAATTTCCACTATTAATCCTTTACTTATTTCATGCACTGATCTTCTGTCAAGAGATCTAGATAAACAAAAAATTAACTTAGACATTGATCAACTGAATGAAATCTAAGGGATTGTATTGGCATTGCAGAAAAGAGCATCAAGTGAGAAATTGTATAACATAATAAAACTGTCAGAAATAAAAATATTCCATCACAATTCATCTAGAATTACTCTGGGGTTTTAAGGGACAATTATGTCCAAGAAAAAAAAAAAAAAAAAAAAAAAAAGGTAGGAAAAAAAATGTCAAAGAAATACTATTATTCCCATGATCTGGGGAAAAGATTAAAGAATGCAGAAAACAATCACAAATTTTTTCAGAAATTTTGGCCAAAATTGTCTAATAAAGGAGATATAGAAAAATAAATGTCAATCTATACTTAATTTAGCATATATACTTATTGTTAAGTCCCTTGCATTTAGAAAAAAATGTTCTTTGCAAATTCTAGTCCTCTCCAGCTCCATAACGGATTTTCTACTAACTTAGGCAGTCAAGTACCAGTTTTCCCATAAGTTTCATCTATGCCTTAGGCTTCAATCTCTTTGAGACACTTTGCAATTTTAAGATCACAGACAGAATGTCATGAGACAATTTGGCAAAATAAAACAAGACATTAGTTGTAATACTTTCATAAGGGAGTATTATAAAAGTAAATTTTTCCAAAGAGAAGAGTTTGCATTTACACAGCAAGAATGAAATAGTGTTCCTGAAGGGAAACTTTTCTGTTGTACAAATTTTCACTGTTTACTTTAATGATAAATGTTGTACTTGTCATTATTATTATTATCTTGTTAGTCTTTATTCTCTTAAGGATTATAAGCAAAGCAGATTAGTGGACAAGAATCTAACCATGTCTTTGTAAACAAAGACAATCTCTAACCATGTCTTTGTAAAGGTGACAATTCTTTGGAGATGGACATCACTGCTATCAAAAAATTACAAAGCTATGGGCAGTCTTCACTTATCTCACATAGATAAAGGAAAGAGAGAAAAGGAGAAAAGAAGTTACTAGTTTTTGTCTTAGAATTTTGTTCTATTCTATTCTATTCTATTCTATTCTATTCTATTCTTTCTATTTGGTTCTATTTGGTTCTATTTGGTTCTATTCGTTCTGTTTGGTTCGGTTCTGTTCGTTCCATTCTATTCTCACACACTCTGGAAAATTATATCTATATCCTTTGGACCAGAATCACAGAACTGCAGTGAAAACCAGCAAGGCTGGGGAGGGTTCTGGAACATAACACCTGTGATGAGTGGCTGAGGGAGCTGGGGTTGTTCAGTCTGGGAAAAGGAGGCTCAGGGGAGAGAGACCTTGTTGCTCTGTACAACTACTTGACAGGAAGCAATGAGGTGTGGCGACTCATGTTGAATTTAGCTTGGTTGAGTTGTTAAGATTTAATGTTAATGGTTTGCTCCCTGGTCCCCTGCCGTGTTTGATCCCAAGTTGGTTTGTCCCCAGAGCTGTATCCTTCCACAAGTTTCCCTCTGTGGTGTTTCCCGGCCCTTTGTCACAGATTCTGGCCTATCAATCATTGTTACCCTGCCCCTTGTTCCTGTCCATTCTGTGTCAATCCTCTCCACAGCCAATCCCTGTGCTGTACCTCCCCCTGGGTGTTCCTGGGTGTCACCCAAACCTCAAAACCCAATTAGTGCATGTGACCTCCGCTCTCCTCTCACCTACCCTGATATGTCCGAAGGCAAGTGACCTAATCCCTCAACTCCACCCCGAATGTCCCTCACTGGCTTGTGTTCTGTATTGTAACAGTATAAAATCCCATGCACGGTGCTGCGCGGGTCTCCTCGCCCCTCTCCTTCAACCCAAATATACCTGCTGGTTGGAACCTCAGACCTCTAGAACCTCTCTCTTTCTTCTTTGCCCAAACCCCAGACACGGTGCCACACCTGTCACCTCGGGGCATCAGCTCTTCAGGTTCAGCTGAAGGCACACAACGTCCTCAGCCGGTGTGCAATGAGCTAGCCTGGGCTCTGGTGAGCTGAGTCAGTGAGGTGGTGTCGGAGCCCAGGACATCCCTTTGGGAGTCCAGAGCTGCTGAGATCCTTGCCAAGGGGCTCGGAGACCCTGGCACACAGCCCAGAACACCAATGAGTTTGATTACGAACCCTGGAGCAAATTGCCACCTTTACACGAAGAGATGAAAGCCACAGCAGTTTAAATAGTGTAATGATTAGTATATCACAGGGTATAAATGTAGATTTTAGGATTCTTTGCACAGGGGTTTTAGGGGACAAGATGGAGGAATTTGGGTGTGTCTAACCTTTCTTCTTCTGTACCTCCATCTTCTCTGATGATGCTGGCACTTTTGGATTGGTTTAGAGTAGAAGCTCACTGTCTAACATAGGTGATGGGTATTGGGGAATAATTGTAAATATGTCGTACGTAGTTTTCTGTATATAAAGATAACGCCGCCCTGGGGGCAGGCAGAGTGCCTCTGACTGTCCTGCTGAGCAGACCTTGGCTGGGCAAAAAGAAAAATTTATAGATAAGAAACAATAAACAACCTTGAGACTGAAGACCGAGAGGTGTTGTCTCATCCTTTGAACGCACGGGCAGAAGTAAGGACTTAAAACAACAAATCGGGGTCTCAAGACTTGTCGGGACCCGGCAGAGGTGGTCAGCTTCTTTCTTAGGGAGCCACTGATAGGACAAAGGGAAATGGCATCAAGTTGAACCAGGGGAGGCTTAGGTTGTATATTAGGAAGAATTTCTTCACCTAAAGAATGGTAAAGCATTGAAAGAGGCTCCCAGGGAAATGGCAGAGTCACCATCCCTGTGTTTAAGAGTTTACAAAAAAACAGTGGATGTGGAAATTTGTAATGTTTCAGTGGGTAAGGTGTTATGAAGTAAAAGGTTGGACTTGATTATCTGGAGGTCTTTTCCAGCCTTAATGATTCTATGATTCTATGAAAAGTGCTGACACCAAGTAACACCCAGTGGCCTGCAAAACAAGCTTTTATTTTAGAAATGTGACATAAACAAAGACAAAGTTGGAACATAGGTAAGAATTTTGGGAACATTAGTTCCAGTGAAATTCCTAGAAAATCTCAGTGGAGCCACTAAAAATTAAAGTTACAATCACAGGAAGAGGTTTTTCAAAAGTTAAATTGGCACATAATTTTTAAAGCCAGGTTTGGAAAGGTATGTATCTGGAAAGAGATTTTGTATGAGTTGCTACGATTCATACAAGAGTTGTATGTTTGATGTTTTATAAACACCTGTTAAGTGCTTTTGTGCAGTTTGGATGAGTAGATATTACTGGATTGATTTTAAAAAATATTACAGCTTCCCCTCTTCCCTTTTGTCTCAGATTGTCCCAATTAAGAAAACCCAATGTCAGATGATCTCATCTTTACAGCTGCACAAAATATACAGCCTACATTTTTCTGTCCTATATGTGTATGCAAGAGGATTTATACTGCAAAATTTCTGCACTTAGAATATAGCATTTAATGTCTTTCTGTGGTATATTTCTTTTAAAGTCAAAGAGGATCTTCTTCAAATTCAAAAACAATTTTAGTGTTCAACAGTATGTGCCATAAACACATAATGATTTTAGTTTTCTCCCTCAGCTGCCATTAATACTAAAATCAGCATTCTTCAACAAAAAAGTTTAATTGAACAGATTACTAAATCTTACTGTAGGAGTGTCTGTATGCTCATCTGAGAATACCTTAATTTATTTTCATAAATACTGTGAAATGCATCTACAGGATAACTGGAAGGTGACATTTTCTCTTTTTTTTCAGGAAATGGGTAAAATGAGTTATTAAAGGGCCTAAGGCCAGAGTTCTGAAATCCAATATTTATTTGTATATCTAAAAATATTAATAGTTCAATTGAAAATACTTCTTTTATCTCCTGTATTAAAAAAATATTCACCAAAACATTATGTCCCATGGCTCTATCTCCCAACAATTTCAAATTTAATATTTTGTATTAATGTGATGTATGCTGTAATAAATTTTTCCCTACTTGTTCAAAACTTTAACAAGGAAAAGTTTAAACAGAAAATTTATTAAATTATGCCTTTCACAATTATTTCTCTGAAGGGGAAAAAGGAATCTGCTGTAAGCTTCTCTTTATTCCACAAGATGGAGCTCAATCCCTGTAAAACAGTTCTGCAACACCTTGAGAGGCGTCTTCTGTCCTTTTGCCATTCTCTTATAGGAATAAGTGACAACCAGAATAACTAGTGTGATGCAACAGTCCTCTATTTGCACGTGACAGAAAGGTCTGCAGAAGACAGTGTTATGATCCTACAGTGATGTATCCACAACCAAGTATGCACTTTATAAACAACATAAGATTTAAAAATAAAATTCTATTTTATAGGAGTAACAATATATTATAAACTAGAGGACATTTAGATCCAGAGTCCAGCACTTATTCAAAGAACACAATGATTTGCCATAAAGGGAGTTTTATGCTAGGTAAATATAATGATTGCATCATTGATACAAAAAAGAACTTGACTCTTTACATAAAACTGAAGTCCAGAATATGAATTACACCCTCTAACATATATCAACTAGAGTTTTTCTCTGAATATCATGTTTCATTAAGATACAGTCAAGGGATACCAGATTATTCTGCACACCCAAATCAAAGTGTTCTTTCACAGCAGTACTTGAGAACCAGAGAAGCACAATTTGTCTGGATAGGACCTCTAGAGTTTATCTAATCCTCCTGCTACAGCAAATCACATCAGGAACAATTTCATATAGTTCTGGGTTTTTTTAATAATTTGTCCAGCTTTCTGAAAAGTGATGACAATCTGTAATCCTGACTTTTCAGTTAAAAATGTGAGCTTTGTACTTCCAGTGTTTGAATGTAACTTTTTAGTGGAAATATTCATCTTTCAGTTACAGTGTAAAGTGTTGGCATACTGTGGATTACTGAGCACATGTAAAATGTGTGAAAGTAGATCAAATTGAGATGGAAAGCTTTTAGATTTCATTAAAGAACACATCTAAAAGCCTGCCTCTTTTGTGCAAAGAATCCCATAGGCAAGAAGGTTTTTAACCTTGACAATTATGCCAGTTAGAACAGCTTTAGAATCCAGAAACCTCATTCAACCGACATACAACTAAGGCAACTTCATTCAGCATTAAAACTAATTATGCAAGTTTGATATGGCTTCAGAGAACTTTCGTGCATTCTCAGTTGTTGGATTACCAATTACTTTTGCTTCTTTGAGCACAGTGGGTGGCACCCAGAAAAATCCAATTTCAGATGCACCAAAAAAAAAAAAAAAAAAAACCCAAAAACAGTTTTGTTTTCCATAGAAGCTTTTGATGGCTCACAGATGCTGCAGTAATGTCTACCTATTCCACAGTATTTTGGTACATCTCTCACCTTCTCCACATCTATGCTCAGAATAAATATAATGTAAACTTCTCACACTGTAGTACTATACCCACCACCTTTATATTTCTACAGACTCAAGATACTTAGGATATTTTCTGTTTTACTGTGTTCTCCTTTTCAAACCAAATTCCCACGCTCATATTTTTTTAACCAGCTCTCTGATATACTCCTTAACAAGTTTCATCCTGCATGCCTGTTATTCCCATCATACTTTTTTATACTCCTCAAAACCTTTACCACTTGTGGACTGTTTTTTCATTTCTATGGCCCTTTCTAGTATCATTTTTCCTTTCTCTGCAACATTTCCTCCATCCCTAAAATAAAATAAAATAAAATGTAAAAAAAAAAATTAATAAAATAAAATAAAAAAATAAAAATAAAATAAAATAAAATAGTAAAATAAAAACACAGCCATCCACAACACTTTTACTGACACACAATATTCTGATGTATGGAAACCTAAAATATTTTATCTTTTCCTTTCACCTACTCACTGTAGACCAGATTAGGTTGTTGGCATCGGGACACTCTCTTTATCATTCCCTGCAAACCTTCTCAATTCTCTTTTCATTTTCAGCACTTGCAGGAAGTCTCCTCTCTTCTTTACAGCTGCCATGTCCTATCACTGCCAATCATCTCACTATATTTCAGCTTTCCTCTCTAATTTCAGCTTCAATCTCTCTGCTTCCCTCAGCATCCCACACTTTTCCTTGTCTTCTTTGTTAAGTGATCCATTTGATCACTTTCACTTTCTTTGCACTGGTGCTTTACTTCAGCTCTCTGACTTGCCAAAATGTTCATCCTTTACATTTCATACTTTCATTAAGAGTCTCTCTCTTTTTCTGTCTGACTTTTCTCTTGCTGTGTTTTTCCTCATTCTAGCTACCAGCTATTCTGTCTCATCACTGATCATCAGGCTTCACCATACTCCCTTGTGACACTGAAGGCAGTTCCTTTTGACAGCACTGATATGTGCCTTATGATTACATCCTATTGGATTTTTCTTTTTCATTTTCTGGGATGACACTGATAGGCATTTTTTGAATATGTCTAATCATTTAGGTTCTTCAAATAGGCCCCCTCTTATCACCCCAGAGTTCAGAAAAGAGTGTGATCACTTGGAATGCGTGAAATATTTTTTTTTAAATTTCTTCTTTAGATGTTGATCTTTTTATAGATCATTCTCTCCCCTTTGCCTTAGACGTCAGATTCTGGAAAGAGTGATATTTTCAACCCAAATGAGAAAGATTGTGCAGACAATTGTTTACAGCTTCTGGCCTTCATGTAGGCACTATATAATGCTGAAAAGATTATTAAATCAAATAAATAAAATTTCCTTCATATTCAAGTGAGTATCCCACTTTGTGGATTACACAACATTTTTTCCCTGACTTTCTCACATCCACAATGGTTTATTTAATTTCCCAATGCTAAGGTGAACAACCTTAAAATGTACATGGAGAGATTTTCTGTAAATCAAACCAGCGCAACCACAGAGTACATTTCTCTGTGTTATTTCATGAATGCTTAATGAGATAATTAGAAATTTCCTATAGAAAGTAAGAAATACAAAATAACTAAAGACAGAAAGGAAATAAATGAAGGACCAGGTGGATAATGGGGTTAAAGTGAGTCTTGAACTGAGAAATACTATCCTTAGATTCCTAATTCTCAGGGAATGTTGTTGAGTGAGCTAGACTCGGTTCAACTAATTGCACTGAGTGCCATAAAGGGAAGAAGTCAAATGCTTTCTATGAATCTGACAGTTCACTTTTGAGATTGCAAACTTCTTCCAAACAAGAGAAATTCTTCAATATGCATAATTGAAGGTGATGCCTGATTGCTTCAACACACAGTTAATGAAAGAAAAAATTGTATTATGAACATTGAAAAGTAAGAACAGGGATCCATTCTCTTATAGTGAGAACTGGAATAGACTCTGAGTCATATAGTCAGCAAGGGTTCACACTACTACCACTGCTTCACTTCACCTGCCTAAATAGAATTTGATACTGTTCATACTGTCACATACCTGGCATATTTGCTTGATAAGGGAATCCGTGGATAAAAAAAGAGGAAAATAGATATTAGTATTTCAAAATAGTCTAAATATCCTTTTAATACATTATATCAATGTTTTAAAATAAAAGGAAAATAGACTTACCCAACAGAAGAAGTCAGAAAAAAATTATTCAAATAAGTAGTAAATTAAGCCCATATTTGCCCATACAGTATTGGTTACCTTAACATCTGCAAAACTCTGGTGATGCGTGTGGTATGACTGTACACTGTTATCTGGATTCGTCCCTTTTCTTGCAGTCATAAAAAATCTATAGTTTCAAATAGTGGCAGAATGAAAAATAATTAGATTTTTTTTTTTCATTATTTCTCTCTCTTGAATTCACTGTCTTTTTGTGATTTTTTTTCTCATATTCCAAAAGCATCAGGAAATGGAATAAAGGGCTTTAAAATGCCTTGTTTGTAATTATTGGTTTTTCATTCATTACTAAATATAAATCGAATTTTAACATGTCTTGATACAAACAGAAAGATTCTCAAACAGATTCTAGAAAGATTCTATGGAAGATTTTAGTCTTAAGTAGGATTAGGCATCTCTTAAATGGAAGAAGTCTCATTTGGGGGCATCTCAGTAGCAGGTATGTTCACATCTCAAATTCCTGCATCAAACTCTGACTTGTCTTAATTCCATTTCATATTTGCCAAAGCAAAACAAACAAACAAGCAAAAGATGTCTTTGGCAGCACATCTTAGCTCTGGTTCATACCTAGGCAGAGCAGTGAAATGCTGTGTTGGGCACAGGACGGAACAGATGCAACCTTCAGTCCTTCGGTCATCTCTCTCATAAGCACACTTAGATTTTGTTTTGCCTGAAGTATTTATCACATCTGTTACTGCACTCATGCAAAACACCGACTTGGTAGAAAGAGTGGAGGAAGTCACAGGAGAGGAAGAGGCAGAGGGTGCAGTCCTTTCTGCAGGGGCCTCAGGTTTATAGAGATATAGAGATAAGCAGGACAGTTCCCCAACATTTTCCACCCAAAAAGGTGTTGTCTCAGAATTAATTTGATTAACAAGCACATACTAAGATCCTGCTAGAGCTGAAACACTCAAAAATGGTGGTGACTGCTTGGTTTACTCATTAGAGTCACAATGCCTCAGGTGTGCCCTTTGATACAGTTTTATACTTCTCAGCAGGCCTCCAACTGCTTTTGCTACAACTGTATGAATAAAAATGAGCAGAAACTACAATGAATGACCTTTCTTTTGGTCACTGTTTATAATGACTTTATATGTTTGAAAAATTTTGGAATCATTCATTGCTGAACTTAAACCACACAACAGAAAAGGGCAATGTGAGGAAAAAAAAACCTGGCATTTCATCCCTTTTGATGTGATGGGGCTCTGTTCCAAAGTTACCAAGGTCATGACAATCAAGATGATAATTACAAATTTTAATTGAGTATTCGAAAATTAAAATGAGGTGAAAAACCCTATTAAATTGTACCACCACCTTCAAGAACATAGTAGGGAATTCAAAAGGTATAGAAGCTTTTTTTGAGGATTGATATATTCATATGCTCATTTGGCAAAGCCCTTCCCTTCCTTCCCTTCCCTTCTCCTTCCCTTCCCTTCCCTTCCCTTCCCTTCCCTTCCCTTCCTTCCCTTCCCTTCCCTTCCTTCCCTTCCCTTCCCCTTCCCTTCCCTTCCCTTCCCTTCCCTTCCCTTCCCTTCCTTCCTTCCCTTCCCTTCCCTTCCCTTCCCTCATGCAGCTCTTTCTCCTTTCTCTAATGCAAGGATTTTTTCTGACCCTTGTAATTCTCTGCCTCTCAAACTCTTTACCCTCTCTCTCCTATTGCATTTTCATGCATATTCACTGCCATGTTATTTTCCTTTTTTTTTTTTCCTCCAGTTTATTCATGGTTTTATATATATATATATATATATATATATATATATATATATATATATATGTCCTATACTCTGTGCCTCCAGATAATTTGATTTCTCTATTCCCCATCTCATTTTTCTAATGCTAATTAGAAATTGAATGCTATTTGATTAAATCTATGATTAATTGATGTTTTAGGAACTTAAGGAAAAGGTGTGAATGGGAAGCTATTGCTCAAGGGCACATATATAACTCATGTTAATTTTACTCCAGTTTTTCCTATTAGATAGGGGATACAGATAATTCATGAAGCAAAATATGGAAATCAGATGGAATTCTGAAAATACTGGAAGCTTAAAGAAATTGTAAGAACATGTAGAATTTGTCCTCTTTTAGAGTCAGAGAGACATTTGATCTGACAGCTATGCTAGTTCTTGTCTCAATTCTTATTTTCTTCTTATAGGAACTTATTAACAGATTATAGTTTCTTACAGTACAGTTTCTTATTCATTGAACAAGTATCTACAGAGGGTTTAATTTTTTCATGATTTTAAAGTGAGAAGACATGCAACTCCATGTTTTTCCTCCTCGGACTTATTTATGTCTATGTATACATTTGTTCTTAATTTGTGATGTAAATGGCTTTCTACAATACAAATGCAGACATTTAACTCTGCATCACTTAATTAAGAATTCACAGTATTGGCATTTAATGCATTAATCAACTTTCTTGTCAATTTATCCCATGTAATTTAACATTTATAATCCAAGACATTAGTAATACCACCTCACCCCTAGGAATTTACTCATTTAACCCCGGCCAGCATGGTCTCATTTCAACAACTATTAAAAAGAAAAACGTTAAGGAGAATTTCTCAGGCATTTGATGGTTCATAATGGGATTTGGTGACATTAAAAAAAATCAAATTTGTAGTTATACAATTACAGTAATATATTTAATTGTATTCCTAATACTGAACTATTTTAGGTTAGACATAAAGATAACAGCATTTGTGTCAGGAAACAAAAGATCCTAATACTGTTCATAATAATGGTCATTTCAGAACGTTTCAAATTAGATTCCAGAGTGATGAAAGTAACTATTTCAAAAAAATATATATAGGGGAGGTAAGAGTAGCCATCTGACAGAAATTACTTTCCTGAATTCCATTATTTGTCAGAAAGAGTAAATTCTTGAAAGGTCCTTGGAAAATATTTAATTTCAAAGTAGTATTAAAAAAAATCTCTTCTACTTCATAATTAGAGTTAAAAATTAAAGTATTAAATATGGTAATTTTCACTAGCATTTTTAGTTCACAAGAGAAAAATGTTGCAAAGCAAAAATGGAATAATCACATTTTATAACACTGTAATTGCTATATTTTATCTTTAATTCTTTAAAAAAAGCCACTAAACTCTCACTCTTTCACTTATTAAATCTCTTTGAATATATGCACTTTGGGACAAGAACAAAAAAGGTATAAGAGAATACTTCAAGCAGAAAAGCTCTTTTGAGGTCACAGTTAGATGCATACACTTTTAATGGTGTTGATGATTATTAGAAATAATAATCATAGATATAATAATAATTATTATTATTTTTCTAATTATTTCTAATTATTTTCTAATTATTTATTTTTCTAATTATTTCTAATTATTTTCTAATTCTAATTATTTCTAATAATAATTAAAAATAAAAAAGAAATTATAAAAAAGGTGTTGAATCTTTGACTTAGACCTTATCAGTTAGCATAGCTGGCCTTTAGCGACCATCTAAGTGACTTTTAGATGGCTTTTAGAGTCTGTGCATATATTATCAGTACATAGTCTTTGATCATAATACCAGAAAGGCTTTCAAGGTAGATCAAAGAGATGGCACCCTTGAGGTGACCAAGGATGCACATATGCCTTAAACCCACACCAAATGCATCTGAACTGTCTCTGATGTGCTTATCTGGATGGATACTGAGGATTCAAAACTAGAGCAGTATCACTGGTTTTCAGACTTTTGTGAGTTGAGTAATGCAGGAGGCTCTCAGAAGGCTGAATATAGATATTAGCAAATCACCACAACATCAGTAATGGAAATACTGGAATGTGTTACTCGCTGGTGTAAGCAAGCAAATAAAATGACACAGTATTTACAGGATGCCAAAATTCCCCATCTCGGAAGGACAGGAAATACTTGATTTTAGTGTCCCAATGTCTTTTTCAGATTCCTGTAAGACTGTCTATTTAACTTCAGCCTTTTGTGTGCTTGTTTCAGCCTACTTCACTTACTTAGCATCCACTTTCCTTCTTTTAACTTATCATCTTTCATTCTTCTGAAGAGTACTCAACATTGAGAATGAAAATCCTTTTTTTTTATCAAGATCAGTTAAGAAATGGATTAACAAATTAACATATAACAGGGAACACAATGCACTTACATTTTATTTTTAGCCTTCTATTTTCCAGTATTTATTTGCCAAGGAATTGGTATTTTATCTTACAACATAAGTTTTTAACCTCAGAGTAATACTGATACAAACATTTATGTATTAAGCATCAAGCTTATCTTGCAACATAGAAATGTTTCAACACAAACCATTTACATGTCTTTTTGTGGTAGATTAAGATAAGGGGTGGTATGTAAGCTAAAGAAAAGCAAACAGCAAAAGAAAAATTAAATCCTTTTTGATACCAAATAAACAAATAATTTTTCTCTCGTTCTAAAATGTGCCTCACAATTATCTGTTCCCCTGTGTAAACAGCTCAGTCTTTTAAATAAAAATAGCCATTTCCTCTTTTGACAACATTTCTCTCCTTTGATCAGTGATTTATAGGAATTTGAACGTTTTTAACTTCCAGTGTACTGTGCTGTCATTATTCCTTCTTGGGAAAATGTTTGATCTTCATGAAAACATGCTGTGGTTTGAAAATAATGACCTCGAATTAAATAAAGGAAGCAGAGCCATAGCCGAAAGCATTCAGAACAATGATGCTTTTACCTTCAGGCAGTGTCACATTAGTTGCTCTGTGCTCAGTAGGAGCTGAAGGCTTATCCAACATATTTGCTTTGAAAATTTCACAGATAACAATTATTTGAAAAACTGCTAGCAACTATGCAGTAAGTATAGCAACTATACAGAACTATAGTAAATGGCACACTTAAGTAAGTGAATAAATACATTTTAAAAATAAATAATCCTATTAGTCTCTTCCCAATAGGTTATATGTTTAGATCTGCATCTGCTCTGGCCAATAATTTACACTGTCTTCTAACTCTGACATTTTTGTTTATTCCATGGAGTAAAAGCTTCCAAATTATATTCTTCTTCTGAGAAACCCTTACTGTGTATCTTCTCAGTTAGAACCATTGGTAAATCACTGTTCTTTCCTTCAGAAATCATCTTTCCATTGACTCCAATACACATTAAGATCTTCAGGATTCATTTTCTGTAAACATCAGGGACGTTTGTTACACAGACAAAATGTAATGGAAGTTAAATGTGGATACGACTTAGGCATGCATGTGAGAAGTATTGCCTGTTTTAATGTAACGATTGCAGCTCAGAAGGAAAGATGCCACATCAATAATAAATGAAGAAACCACAAACGGAAAAAAACATATCTGAGAAAACAGCCATCTTCTAAAATGTGTTACAGGATCAGTCTGAGACTCTGAACTTTGTTAAGTGAAATATGGACTGGTAGTATTTATTTCAATTTCTTCCCAGTTCCTTTTCAGCTGTCTGACAATCTTACTTTGCCACACATTATATCATAGTCGTTTAGCTGGCTTTTGACAAGATAACATGCCACAAAAGGAAGAGCCTCGTTCTACTTTGTTAAAAGCAGTTTCTGGAGTTTATTTAGAGATAAAAGAGCCTCTAAATAAGTTTTAAAGGAAATTCTTATCGCAGTATTCAATAAACCACTTAATTATAAGAAATTATATTTTTTTCATTTTCTATGGGATGTCTCCTCTAATATTTCTGTAACATTTGTTGATAATAGTATGATGAGAATAAGCCAGAGAAAAGTCCTGACACAAAATATCTTTCAGCCTTGTATTTCCTATTGCAAATGTTGATGATCAAGAAATGGATGATCTGACACAGTAAGAAAAGTCTTTTGTTCAGATGTACTCTTGCAGAGTTGCTGCTTGTATTTCCTTCTAGTTACCATTCTGTCCATCTTGTCCAAGACTGTTACAGCAGGTTACAGCAGAAATTTCAGAAAGGCTTTTATTCCTTCCTTATTGTTATGAAACAATCATATTGTTTCAAAAACGTACTTTTCTATAATTGAAAAATATAGGATGGTACTATATTTAAGAAGCACAGTAATTTTTTCTAGATTTGTAGGAATATTTGAAGAATCATTCAAGAAACACCTAAAAATGCAGAAAGTTATTTGCAATCTACTGCTACAAGAAAACTTAGGAATAAACACTTTCTTGTAAGTTTAAAAATTGGGGATTTAACAGGTATATTTTTTGGTGGGGTGTTTATATGCTGTTGCAGTTTTTTCATGTGACTTTTATCCCTGTAAGTAAATATTCTTACCTATCAGGGTATGAATCACCTTTTCCGCTTAATTATGACTACACTATTCAACAATTCTCTGTGTGATGTGGAATCCAACTTAACAACTGTGCTGTCACAGAAATCAGATTATGTTAAAACTTAACACTGTCTTAGTATTGAACACTGCCCTGCACAACTTTTAAAGGAAACAATCAGATTAAGGAGAAAAAAAAAAAAAAGTTGCAGATCAGTCATGGAAAAGAACAAGATTTATCAGCAAACCCAAAATGTATACATTAGGCCACAAAGTTTTTAAAATATTTTTTTCCAATAACATGCAAATATTCAATTCCTAAATTCTATTGATTCATGTCTTGAAAGAAGTACTATTAGGGACACTCAGTTCCAGCTTTGCACATTAACGAGAACCTTAAAATGCAGTTTTCATCTAATCTAAATCTAGATGCTTAGCTTGGATTCTGTAGGAAAATTAGCTTCTTAAATAATCAGCTTACTTTTGTATTTCTCTCTGCCAGAAAGATTGGCAAATTTACAGTATTTTACATTTTAATTTATTTTCTTACAATAAAAACTTCAGTTAGGAGCTTTCTGCTAGAATGGTTTTCACTTGGCAATTAGAGGGAAAGAGAGAGAGATTGAGAGTTCCTCTTAATTTTCTAAAGGTCCTTAAAGTTGGAGGCATTGCTTATATCTATTTTCATATATAGTCTGGAATGACCCTGGCTGGATGCCCAGTGCCCCCACACACCACTCACCCTCCATCAAAAGGGTAAGAGGAAAGGCATATCATTAAAATCTTGTGGATGAAGATACAGACAGGGATATTGACTTACCAGCTGCCATCAAGGACAGAACAGACTTGAATTAGGGATAATAATGTATTTTATTTCAACTATTTGCAACAAAAATAGGATGGTGAGAAGTAAAACTAAATTAAAAGCACCTTTTCCCACCTCTCCCTTCTTTCCAAGCTCAGCTTCACTCTGACTCTTCTGCCTCCTGAGCAGTGCTGTGGGATGGGGAATGGGGGTGCAGTCAGTTCCTACCACTGTGTCTATGACTCTCCCTTGCCACACTCAGGCTGCAGTTCTTCAGCGACTGCTCCAGAATGGGTCCTTTCCATGGGGTGTAATCCTACAGGATCAGGCTGATCCAGCATAGGACCCTGCTGGTGGATATCCTTGCGCTACAGGGGGACAACCTTCCTCACCACAGCCTGTGCCCCCCTCTGCAAGGGAACCTCTGCACCTCCTCCCCCTCCTTCTTCATGGCCCTAGGGGTATCTGGGGCTGCTTTTTTCACATATTCTCATTCTCCTCTCCCAGCTCCATTTGCACAGAGTATTTTTACCCTATCATAAACATATTATTACAGAGATGTTAACAATGTTGCTGAGGGACTCAGCTTCAGTCAGCAGGGCATCCTTCTAGGATTCAGCTGGAATTGACCCTGCTCAGCTTCTGGTGTCTTTTCACAAAAACCACACCTGCCACCCGCAGTGTTATCAAAATTTAGCCACAGAAAGCCAATAAAATACTTAAATCCAAGAGTACTTTTTTTTTTTTTTCTCGTGTTTTATTTTTTTCAAATTGATTTATAATAACAAGTAATCATGTTTTCTATTTTCACTTTATATTGACTCTTCATTAGTCAGAAAATGTTAAAAAATCTTTGTACTGTAATATTTTTCACTTGGACCTGAATGATAAAAATGAAATAATTTTGGGGGCAAGATATGTTCAGGTTTAATTTTGGAAAAAAAGACTGCAAATAATATTCAAATAGAATGTGTGGGAAGTAAATGTTGAGTTGAATGTCAAATCAATTACATACTGGGAAAACTGAAATGCATATATTGTAAATTTACTAATTCCTAATTTTGACTACAAATTATCAGTGCTCAGGGGAAAGGGAAAAATGAGAGACAACAGAAAATTTGGTCCCCAGGCTACAAGTTAAATTATGAAAGAATAGTTGAGCAAGAATTGTAAAATTGAACCAGTGGTAAACAAACAGGGAATAGCAAAAGCAATTTCACAAAAGAAAAGTCTTTTCTTCTATATTCTTTTTGTAGAGCTTTTTATTTTGTACACTAAGATGAGGAGGGACTATAGAAATATGTAAAAAGAATATACTTCTCTGTAAAACATTGGCCACTCCTGCAATCATTAATCATTTAACTATAACAGTATGGGGATGACTACAGAATACTTTGAGAAACAAGAAAAGCAAATTTTAAAATAGTGTATTGTCCCTCATCTGTTTGAAGGCACTTATTGGCTTTTCAATTACCTGCATCTGAATTCCAAGTGGAAATTCTTTATTACTACTGCTTAAAAAAATGTGCTTTTGTACCAAAGCTTTGCACTAACCACCATTAACCCAGCAATATTTAATGTCTTGAAAGGATTAAAATACACTGGAGGATCAAAATTAAGAAAGGATTTCTGATTTAAATATCTGACTCTCAGAAAGGGAAAGACTTCTATGCTTATATTCTGATTTAGTGATTTCTTTAACATTCAGACAATACTTACCGAGGGCTTGCAATTAAAAACTAGATAAGGTCAAACTTTGTCTTCCCATCTCTCTTTCATATTTAATAAAAAGCCTTGATTTAGACTAGTCCCTTTCTTGCTGTCGTAAAGAAAGGAATGTAAAATTATTTGCAGTTGGATATGTGGCAAATAACTGCAAGGAATGTAAAATCAGTGCTTCTTAGTTGTAAAACAAAGCCTAAGAAAACAACAGCCACATATTCTCTCTAATCTATAAAGATATTATACTGCAAAGAAGCATAGACAGACTTAAACCATTATGTATTTAGTATCAACAGGCCTATGAAAAATTACCCCGTTTCATGACAGCTGGAAGTTATCAGTTTGTTTCTAATTATACCAGATCACCATAATAGCAGGCAGTATGACATAGATAGAACTTATGCAAGAACCTTATTTTAAATCTAGTGCTTCAATGCCAATTTTCTAGAATAAAGGATGCATTTTAGCCTTATTTCTTATTTGTGGCTTTTGCAAGAGTGGTTGAAGAGCTGAATTTATGCTCTTTAGGTACATCTGAAATTCCATACATAAAATGCCAAAATCCTTATACACACTGTAGAAAAGGCCATTTTAGCCCTCTTGCAAAATGTGAATAGCCTCTGCATCTGAAAAAGAAACTGATGGGAAGACTGATGGAAGAGTCCCTCTCAGACTGGCCTTCCATCAGAGGCCAGGGGTGAAATTTACAGCCACAGAAGGCAGACAACCTTTTCATGGACCTGCAAGTCAGGCAGGTTGCATTCCCATGAACTGTCATTCATGTCAGCACATTTTCTCTTCCATAAAACATGAAGAAGCAGTTTGATTCAACTCTGATGCAAATTACAGAAAAAAAGATATTCAACCTGGGATTTATGTTCATTAGTATCTGCTTGTATAACATCCCTGTTTCTGTCTTCCAGAATGCTCAATACTTTCAGATATTACTAGAAACAAATAATCTTGATGTGAAGAACCTACTGTTAATATGATACTGTCTATTATATGAGCCATGAAGATGAGAGAATTTTCACAGAAATTTGCTGTACTAAACATACTGGTGTATATTACAGATATCAATGGGTAACACAAAGAGTGATTTATTATGTTTAAAACAACTTTGGTAATTTTACCGAGGAAATAATCTTGGAAATGTTAAGAACTTCTTTAGGAAGATGTTTATTTTTAGCGTGATACACACTATATGCTAAAATGACTAGCTTCAACAATCATACTCTTTTCTTGGCCTAAGTAAGAACACTTCCAAAACCCAATAAATTAAACTGGAGTATCCTTAGAAGCATTTAACTTTAAATCACTCTCTGATTTACAGAGAAACAACTCTTTCCAGTATGAAAACCTACAGTTCTTTAACCACAGCTTTGAGAGACACTGTGACACCACGCCAGGTGCCAGGCTAAATGGCCCAGAAGTTTTGTACTTCAGAAGCACAGGAACCACTTTGAGCAGTTTATGAGATTTTTTTATAGTAGTTCTATAAAAGTTATTTCTTAGCCTTTGAATTACCCAGAACACCAAATTAAAAAACATTTTTCCATTGTACCTTTATGTAATCTAAAGAATTTAATTTTGTTCCTTTATTTTGAGTAGATCTTGCCTGGCATATCTCACAATAAAATTGAAACACTTCATCTTCATTCCGCATATAAGTATCACCCTTGGTTGAGAACGGAAAAAAAGACCAAGAGCCCTAATATTAGCTATGTTATCTATATGAGAAACAAAAATCAAATTTAGCTACAAAGAAATAATAGCTGCTGTCTCAAAGGAATGGCTGTTTCATTCTCTCAGTCACTTGTTTGTCTCAGTCTCTTTCTTATCTACAATTTAAAGGAAAAAGGTTTTTTTTAAATGGATCAAAAAGTTAGACCCTCCTGAAGATTAAGGGTCTCCATTTTTCTTCCAACATCCAAACTAAGATCTCCCCCTTTTTTTTGGTTTTAGAGAAGAAATCACTGAAAAGTTAAGATGGGACCCTAATCTCAGTTTGAGTTACAGGCTAATAAATGTTTGGATCACACAAGCTTATGTGGGTCTTGGCAATTGAACTTGTAAAATGCAGCATGAATGCAGAACAGAGATGACACAGATACACACTATACATCATATTTCTCTTTTATTTCTTTTTTTATTATTTTTTTTAACTGAAGCCTCCATGCTTCAATATGTTTATAAATTACCTAAGATCAGAGTTTGCAGGTCAAGAAATCAAGACATTTTTTTTAATCTAAAGATGAATGACAAAAAAAAATATAACTTTGTGCAATAATGCAAAGCAAGATCTGTAGTAAACTCCTACTAAACACATACTATTTAAATTTCTAAAGGATAAAATACAAATGTTTTAAACAAACTGCTGCAATTGACTGTTAATAAAGATGCAATAGGAGCTAAAACCCTAAAAGGTCCTTTTCTTCTGATTTCTGGAATGACATGATGAAGTAGTAAGTTTTATTCTTAGGCTTTAAGTGTTTGTTCCTCATATAATGTTGAACAGCATATAGGGCTAGTGCTAGAGTGATCTTTAGTCTGGCTCATCACAACCATGAAAATACTTTTATACTTACTCATAATCCTCATCATACCCCATATAACTAAACCATGAAAGCAAAGAACAAAATCTATAGTGCCTTCACTAAGAAGTGTGTCTTGTAGAAGAATGATGTATGGCTAAAGAAAAAGCCACCTCAGGAAAATTATGGGGGCTGGTAAAAGGCTTGTTTGTCTAAGTAGGAATAGAGACATTCGAATAAAGTTTAATCTCTACAACAGCGGAACCAGACCTGGGTAACTCATAGCATCATTGTGAGTGATGATCCACAATGACCTCATAGGTTAAGAACACTGTTACAAAGATTTATAAATCAACACTCCCTAAGCAAATTTAGTATCTTCACAGACAGACCATTTATGTTTTGAGGATATTGTAAGCAATGTGGTGATTCCCCTGGGAAATCATATCTAAGAAATGGCAAAATTCAGCTGCAGCTTCCCTGCAGCTGGTGCAGACACCAAAAAGGAGCAGACATCTACACTTGAGTTTGTAGAGAAATCCATGCTGGAGTGGGCTTACCCTGAAGGACTATATCCCATGGACAGGATCTACTATGGAACAGAGGAGATGTGAGAAGATGAAGAAGAAGCTGGTAAAGAGTTCCTCCATCACAATTCCTCTATTGACATCAGTCAAGGGATAACAGGTAGAGAATCTGGGAATAGATGTGATTAGCTGAGCCTGGGAAGGAAAAGGAACATGGAAGAGTGATTCAAATCTATTTACTGGTAAAAAAACAAATTACATTTCCCCAAGTTGAGTCCGTTTTGCATGTGAAGGAAACTGGCAAATGATCTCCCTGTTTTTATGCTCACCCATTTACTTTTTCATCTCATTTTCTCCCCCTGACCTGTTGAGAAGGGGGAGTGAGTTTCTGGAAGGGGGTTTGACCTTCAGTCAAGTGAACCCACCATAGGTAGGAAGTCAGAGTTCTTAAGTCATTAGCAGAGCAGAGGAGGGCACACAATGCTAGGCTGTTGTTTATTCAGGAAGCCGCCCACATCTAATTGAGACTGGTGCAAATATAAAATCTTTCATATGTGAATAAACTGCTTGGTCATGTAATTTATGTTGAAGATTCTCCAAGTAATCTTACCCATGTTCTTGAACTCTTAACCGCAGAGTGACAAGGACAATCTTTCACTGCAGCTGAATTCAGATGCTGAAAGGTCCTGTTTACCATGTACACACTAATATCCTTCCTCTTGCAAGCTTGAGCCCACAGGATGAGCTGGCTGACACATTTGCTTGATAGAAAATTAATCCTCCCTTCCCTCCCACATGCTGAGAAGTGTACTTTCTGTCATCAGTGAGCTGAACCAACTCATCCTTCTGGGAAGCTGCATAAAGATAGATGATATAGGGGAAGAGGAGGAAAAAAGACTGGACAACATGTCAGTTATATCAGATTAGGTATGAAAGGAAAATGTACCTTGGTCAATGTCTGCAGAAATGCTTGGTGAACTTGCAATTGAATATTTTGTGGTTTGTTCTTTCTTTCTATTCTTCAAAATTAGCAACTACATGATATTTCTATGTTTTTTTTTTCACATGCATTTGGAATGGAACTCTATATGTAGGTGACATAAAAAAACAAACATAATTTGCTGCCTAAAGGTAGTAGTGAACCCACATTTGTCTATTTCTGCATTTACACTTAGAATAATTTCTTCTTATATACTAGTATTGCAGTGAGTAATATTACTTTTATATCTCCAAGTGGGGAGAAGAGTTACATCTGTCTGTAGCAGGTAGTAACTGGAATAAAACACCCTGTGGGATACACTCTCATTGTAAAAATGCGGAAAGTGGTTCCAGATTCCTTAGCAGATGGCAAACGCTGTATGATGTGACCAGTGACAGTTCTAATTTGAAATGGAGTTAACCCCATGAAAAATTTTCATGCAAAGCAGTATATTAGTAGTGAATTTCTTAATTAAAAAAAAAATTAACCATTTATCTAGTTCATTTATGATCAGATTTTCTTCAAAATAATTTTCTGAATATAATATCATTTAATCTTATAGCCATAAGATTGAGACATCAAATATATATTGAATCTTAGTAAAATTTCATTGATCCTTCCAACAGTAAGAGCACTAAGAGATAATTAAAAAAAAGTCAGTTCCAAAACTGCTGATATAACTAATCGGTTAGACCTATTTATGAACACTGATTTAAAGTAAAACTTAAAATCAAAAAAAAGTTGACTGATGAACATCTTTTGTTTGCCATCATTTTCTGGAACACTATCATGAACTTTAAAATTAAGGGGCCCTGGTTTGTTAGCTGGAGTTTCATCTGCACCTCTGGATGGGCATTGCCTGTGAGAATACCAAAACTTCTGGGATGAATTAAGGGATCTAACTAGAATGGCCATGGCTACTGTCTTTTAAAGTGGTGGGGTTTTCTAAGGATCAGGAAATTATTGTTTTTCTCAAATGAGTAAAGAATTCATAAATCAGGGAGGCTAGAGGAACAGGTTAAGTTTCCTGATGTCTTGCTGTCAACACCAGATCATCTAACACCACTACATACCTTTTCTTATTTTGTAGGACACACCAGGGAACAGACTAGGAGGTAGAAAATGCAGCCTTGGACATTCTTTAAAGGAGAAGGAGATGGAACTCACACATCATGCACATACATTGTACCACCTGCTCTTTGTGTAAGAAAGAAGCTGCACAAGAACTGACATTTCTGGGAAATTGTATTTTTGATTTCTATATAAATAATCTACATAACTGGAACATGCTGTGGCAAATCAAATATTTGCACTTCTCTTCATATCTCATTTTTTCATGTATCACTAGAAAACCTGAATATGAATTTGGTACACTAAAAGTTAAGTTTGGCTTTTGTTGAGGTCTTGAACACACCAAGAGGCTCTTCAGCTTTGTCCCTTCTCTGGTGGTGCGCCATGGGTATTCCTGTGTCATTTGTTCCTTTTCTTGTTGATTCTGACCTTGCTGATAGGACTTACAGGCTTTGACCTGGACCTATTTTGCTGCTGTGGATTCACATGGGCACCACGGGGCTATTACCCAAGCTTGTCTCCTCTCATGAGCCCTGCCAGACTGCGCCCTTGCTGGTGAGGACACCAGTTCCCCCTGCCTCGCTCTCATCATTTTGCTTCATGAAACTGCCCAGCCTTCCTGTGCACTGGCTTATGCTCATTTTCATTTTGTTTAGCTTTATTTATTTACAATTATTATTCAGTAGAGAGCTGCTCAGCTGAAGCTAAAAGGTCAATTTATGGAGATTGAGTTCTTGTTATTCCCAATTCAGCAACTTAGCTAAAAACTTATTAGACGCTTAGTGAATAAAGTATTGCTCAGTGGGGTGTTGATCTGCATTAAGGCTCTTATTAAAATCAGCTTTAGGAAAGAATGGAAAAACTTCTTATTTTTCCACAGAAAACCAAAACTCAGGAACATTTATTTGCATTGTTAAGATTTCTGGCAAAACCTACAAAGTCTGGTAAAGATGTCAAAATACACAAAGTAGGTGAAAAAAACCCAACATATGAAAATTTTGTAATGAATATGAATGGTTTTACTCTCAAAGTACAAGTCTTCTATTGAAGAGAGTAGTTGAAGTTTACTGTGTACAATAATCCTGAGCTGCACCCAGTCTAATATTTTACCCTAAATATTTTTTAAAGGAGGAATAATCATGATGAATCAAATCATTGGTTACTAAAAAGCAGTTGCCCTCATATCACTGGTGATAATGATGTGCAGGAGTTTCTCCAAGCATCAATACAGAACAGTGCAATGACAAACTTCACCTTTTAAATATATTTTTTCCCAGTTTCTTATAAATAAACATATATAAAAGGATTGAGATTTAAGGACTGAGCTTCTGGATTAAAGAGAGAATTTTCAGCTCTTGGTTTTATGCCAGCAGCTTGAAAAAGAAGCAGCTCAAAACCATTCTGACATACTGTCACTGAATGAACATTCTGTCCACATATGCTGTAAAGTTATCTAAAATTAAAACCCCCCTTTTGATTTAAAAAGCAAGGAATTCTTTAAGGGTTAGATACTTGTGTGTTGAACAGATCTTAAATACTTTTCCAGCAACAGGATGTCCACATGACCTGTTTCATGAGGACACAGAAGGCAACCTAAATAAATGAGGCTTGTGGGGCATTAAGAACATGATGCTACTGCTCAGGGAATTCAGGCTAGCTAACATATGTTTCAAATGCAAAGTGTATTCCATGCAGACACTATGAGACTTGAATTACAGCTGTATTCCTGACCACAAATAATTTGCTCAGCTCCTTGGCTAATGTGCCATTTCGGCTCTGGCTGGCATTTCACACTTCGTGCTGTAAATCACAAAGAAATGCATGTTCAGGGTTAGGCACAGGGTGGTGCCGAAGAGCTAGTTAGTAGGAAAAAGTGTATGTGCAGATGTTCAACTGACTAATATTCACCTTTTCTTGCAGCTGATGGAGCAGGATTTGTTCTTCAAAATATAACTTCTGGTTCCCTAGACCTAATCAGGTACCTTGATTTAGTTTTTCTATTTGTAAAAGCGTACTGAAAAGAAGTATTAAGTTGTAATTCTTTCTCTTATGAAGTTACAAATATATTCCTGTAAGTAAAACAACTTTTTCATATTACTTTATCACTGAAGTTTCTATAACCTGAATTTGTCAAATTGAAATAAATGTTTTCTCAAAGTATTTTATTTAATCTTAATGCATGTTTGACACAGACTATAGAAGGATTATGTTATTTCATTTTTTTCCTTAATTGATTTTACATTACACAAGTGAATATAAACACTAGAGGAAAGAAATTATGTGTTAGTTCACCACCACATCAAAGTATTTTAACCACAGTAAATAAACAGGTCTCAAATACAGAGACTAAGTAGCAATAAAGAAAAAAAGTTATTTATCATGTACCATTTAAAATTACTCTTCTTAGAGTGATTTCACTAAATAAAAGGCAATATTCTGCTTTAAAAGAAGACAGCATTCAATAACAGCATTTGTAGATATTTACTCATCATCTTCGGTTTTAAATAAAGTTTTGCATTAATCTGAAAATTGTATGCAGCTACACTTACAACTGACAGCTATTTATGTGTACATAACAGAAACAAAATCATTCTTATGTATCTCTATTAGGTTTCCAGGCCAATAACATTTTCTGTGTTTGTCTGAGGGTTAAATTATCTTCTGGATTGTGTCTTAATTTTATTTCTAAGGATAGGTAGTCTTTAGTGTATTAATATCAAAAGTTTTGGAGTTTAATTTCTAGTAGCTTTTCAAAGCAAGATTTCTCAAAATATATGAATATTTTTATGACTTAGAAAGCCATAATAAAGAATTTTACTACAAAACTGGCCTCTCTATAGATACCAAGAAGCCAAATTTTCAGCTGCAACAAGCTTCTTTAGCAGTCATCTGTGTCCTGGTATATCAAGTGCCTTCTAGATCCCAGATGCATATAATATATTGAAAGGATTAAAAAGCTATCTGATACTTTCAAATATCTCACAACTTTAAGTCTTTGTTTCTTAAAGGGAGAACTGGAGTGAATATTATCTGATGTAGTCACTTATTCCTAATTTAGATATATACCCTAATGAGGACAACAATAAAATTATTGACTCCCACAACTCGCTTTTCATTGCAGACACTAGTGCTGAAACTCTCCCACCAGGAGAGCTGAGACTTGGCCCAAGGAAAAGAATTTTACCACAAAGCTGCCACAGAGCTGTGGGAAGCTGCAGCAGTAGCTCTATCCATGCATTTGTTTTAAAAGAAACCCATGGATTGTACCAGTTATCACAGTACAGCCACAGACATTAATAAAAAAAATTAAAAAAAAAAAAAAATAACAAGTCAGTAGAAAAAACGCCAGAAGAGTCAGGTGTACAATGAAAGCAAAAGCGGTAAGCACTGTAATAAGTAAATAAGAAATAAATATTCTTGTCTTTCCAAACCACAAAATATACATGACAAACAAAAAAAATAATAAAAAAAAGACTTCCAAAAATATTTTTTATCTAACTGTTCACACTTATTCTTTTTGATGTATCTAAAGATGTTTAATTCTCTCCACCACCTAATAATACGCCTCTTAATACACAAACTATAAACTACAGTACTTTGGGGTAATTAGGTAATCAATCAAAATAATTCTCATTTGTACCTAGACTCCTGTGGTCTAAGGAGGTCATTTTAATATTCTGCAAATACCTTTAAGCAAACCCCAGGGACATATCAGGTAAAAAGCACTGTAAGCAGTTATTTTTCTGTAGCCATGCACAGCATTTACATTCTGCTGGTAAATACTGTAGGTTGGTTTATTAAGCCTTTTGAGTATAATGAGCATAAATGTGACATATACCACCATATGGTTTCTACACGTGGACAGGCTGCAATTAATGCTGCAACCTATAATTTGTTCCTTATTTGTGTGTTTATCTATGTTAAAGCTAACTCATTTGCAAAGAGAATCTGCGTATATACACGTGTATGTGACTATAGGCATAACCACTTCTTCATTTAATTACTGGTTGTGCAGAATAAAGCCTGTATGTAATATATGATCAGTAGCAGAATGCATAAGAAATACTTATGTCAAGAAAGTTGTAAAAATGTGCACTCACTGAAGAGGTTTCTCTCTCTTTCACCTTATTTAGAGAATGATTAAACATCTATTGTAAGCAAGGAAGTACTTCCCTCCCCTTTTCCCAGTAAAGGACACTCTGACATTCAGTACAACAAAAATCAAGATAATTTCATTACAAATTCCTCTTTCATTACATTCTAGGTACAAAATCTTAATTTTTATCTCCTTGGGTAGTACTTTTGCATACATTCCTTATACAAAATTACCAGAAAAATCACTTTGACCAACAGAGAAGAACCAGATCTTAAAATGGTAGACAAGCAACCTTTCTTAGATCTTCGAATGAAAGTTGATTCAAAATAGTTTAACACTCACCAGTTATACTCAAATACAAACATAACTACATGAGAAGTTTCATATGATAAATTAGATTCTATTGCCTAAACATTAATGCTTGTTTATGCTGTTGATCAACATGTATAATGTATTTATATCTCATTAAACACTCACATGGTACTGGTGAAATAAGTAGTTTGATTTCAGCAGAGCAGCTGGTATGTGAAATCTTCTATATAATATCTTTTTGGCAAAAATATACAGAACATTAAATTCAGTTTAGTATAGTAGCATATATTTGGGCTAGACAGTGATGCAAATCAAAATATATGTGAAAGATTTTCTTCTTGGGAGTATTTGAAGATAGGTAAAAGTAGGTTTAATAAAATCTACTTTTTGACTGTATATGTTATTTAATAATGTGTCATAAGCATAGTTTCCAACAAAAATACAGATATAGAATTTATAACCTTGAGGAATGTTGTGTTTAACTTTGTTGTTTCAAATATTTTATGTCAAATGCAAACTTAGAATTTTTCTCCCTTAAGACATGAAAAAATTTGAGTCCTTTCAATGATAATAGTAAAGAAATGTGCACCAAAATTGTGTTGGAAGTGTACTTGCAAAGTATGAAGGTTGCTATTAACTGAAAAAAAAATAATAAAAGGGTTTGTACTAGAATCCACCTTCAACATAACTCAGTTAGAGCTAATGAAGTTGTGCTGCATGGACCGTGTTGTGTTTCCATAAGGCTGTTCTAAAATTATACACCTACTTCAGATAGGAAAACTAGTGTCAATAGGAAAAGAAATGGAGACACATTCACCACTGTCATAGCTTCCCTGCCATCTGTGGAGAATTATGCTCATGATTTTGTAAAATTACTTTAAAAAATTCTTAAAACAAGTTTTAGAAGTAGATTGCAGAACAGCAGATTGTGGATTAATTGAGTGGCAACCAGGACAAATCCAAGGGCAAGAATAATTGGGTATTCTCCTTTATGAGCCAACACCCTCCCCACCATTGGACTTTGCTTAATTTAAAGATAAAGATTTCATTGGCAGTATGTCGCATCAGTTTTGTTCTCACTCTCTATACAGCAGAGTTAAACCCACTTAATATACCTGCACATTCCATTCAGTTGTAATGTTCCATTCATCCACTGGGTAAACTTGCATATACTGGTGACTAATTTTTTTTCAAACCACCTAAAATGAATACTAAGGGCCAGTTTTAAATGTAATTTAAGGATGTAGAATTCGATAGTGCTTGTATCATACAAGACAGGTACATACTGTCTGTTTACTTGTCATTGCTATTTTAAGCAAATATACTTTTGGTCACTTAATTGCAATGGGTTTTAATTCTCCTTGGTTTGTTTCCTACATATTGCATTTTTTAATTCAACAACCTATATATCACTGCTTGGATAAAGTAATAAAATCATATATCCATAACAACCTAGATCTCTATCAATGTCTTTGGTAACAAAAATATAAATCTAATAGCTCACTTGCAGCAACAATTTTGTTTCATGGCTAAATAATGTTTAAATCTAAAATGAAATTTTAGTGTTGATAAAGTTTAACAATTGTTTGGGCAAAGTGACATACAAATGATTAACACTGGCAATAATTTTGAGTACCTTGTGTTACAATTTCTCTAGCAAAGCTGGATTAATACATATACAGCAAAAAATACAGATCTAGACTGCCAACCTTCCATATTCACTAAAAATATCAGGGGTTTTTTGCCAAAAAGCTGATGAAATCTGATGCAATAGCCGAATCATAAGCCAGTTGGTCTGCAGGGCACCTGGAGCATGGCCCCCAGGGAACACGTGCCAGCAACCCACATAGCAGCAAAACAATTGCACCAAGCCTTTCAGTTCTGGGCATGGTCAAAAACACACCTCAGGATCACATATTTTCCTTTCTAAATATATCTCTTCACTGAAGAGTTTGCCTATTGGAGAAACTCAGCTGACATCCCTTCTGCAGGAGAAAAAAAAACAAAAGCAAGGAAAAAAGCAATCTTCATTTGCCATTCACAGGAGCCAAGGCTTCACAGCAGTCTTAGTCAAGGCTTAGAGATTGTTGTTTCCTACAACAGTAGAATACTACCAGGAAAAAGGAAAACCTTTGTAGAAGTATCAAGTTGATTTACTGTAAATCAACAGAGAAGATAGAAAAGAACTCATTTTCAGCTGTTTCAGGGAATCAATTTGCCTGCATCTAATAACTGAGGAACACATACTGTTTTTTTAATTCACTGATATGTACAAATAAATGTGGCACATTATTAAAATATTCAGAGGGTGAATGGAGTATCAATCCAAGATAATATTCCTTGCAGCTTTTAGATACAGAAAAACACCTCTGCATTGTAACCATATTAGCTCCCAGAGTCTCCAGGGAAGCAAGGAAGGTATGACTATACACAACATGCAGTCTCCCTCATTTACCTTGGTCTCGATTAGCCCTGGTCCAGAAAAGATGTTGAACAAGCAGTCTGGGGTTTTTTTTGTTTTTTTTGTTGTTTTGCTTTTTTTTTTTTTTTTTTTTTTTTTTTTTTTTTTTTTTTTTTTTGTTCATTGAAATTCCCAAAAGAATAAGAAAATTAGAAGTTGAAGATATAAACTTCACCACAATACTAATCAGCCAGTTGAAAACTTCTAAATATTCCATTTTAAGAAATAAGCATAAAACTAGGTTTCCCTCTGCAAGAATCATACCTTTGTTTTATTTCATTTAAATGTACGTGTACAAGAACAGGGAATGCATAACAAATATTGCCATATCCTTTTAATGTATCAGTTCCTGGGAGCAGCTCATTTTAGTCTGTGATGATTTCTTTTTGCTAAGAGACAAAGTCCTTATCTAAAAAGTCCCTTGCACTTACTGATTTTATTTTGGATAACTGTAACAGTGCCACAAGCTTCAGAGATATGTCTGACACCTACTGCCACCTTTGTATTATGTATCTCAAACAGTTTCAGGCATTGTTACATCCCAAAGCTGAATATGGCTGTGGTGTGACTTTTTACTTCAGTTACCAATTTATCTGCCATCTCCTTTTTCCTTTAGTTCTCTATGAGCATGTAGCATCCATCTTTTTCAGACAGGACTATTTACAAATCAGTCACTGCTCAACAGAACTCAGCACTTCCTCACTTTTCAGGTCTTCTTCAAATCTAACTTGTTTCTCTTGGAAATTATTATAAACACCCAGAATTGTAGAACTTAGGACTTTTTGTTTTATTTAGTTTCTCTTTTATAAATTTTCTTTTTTCATGAACTTTTTTCGGGGGGTTCTTTGGGCTATTTTTCACTTGAAAAGGAAAAAATAGTCTAAATAAAACCCATGCAGAAATATTGTTCACTGCAACTCTTCCACATCTTTTAAATGCACATATTGAGACATCTACACTAAGAAGGAGTTACTGCATCATTCTCCTAAAGAAGAATTATGAAGAACACAAATTACAGTGGCACACCAACTCTGTATAAGGGGTCAATATTCACACACCTTACACTGCAGGTTGCACAGTAGGGAAGGACAGAGTGTACCAATTAAGGTACAGAAACAGAAAATAAAAGCAATTATTTTACTTCTTTTCTTTATAATTGCCAGTATCAGGCTATGCTGAGAGATGTCCTACTGCTCAAGAAGAATATGTTTCCTCCAAAGGAAAATCAAAGATAGTTCGTCCAAATTTGCAAGTCACTGAAAAAAAAAAAAAAAAAGAAAAAAAAAAAAAAAAAAAAGAAAAATGTTAGATGTGATGATTCTGTATGCAGAAGAGGAAAATATGAACAAGTTGTTAAATCATTAATTTTTTCCTACACTAAGAAACACATTAAGTCCAGAAATGGCACGTATTCCACTTCTCTGCATCTCACAATACAAAAGCTAAGGTTATTAACAAATGATCAGACTTCATAACCTAAGACAATGCAATAGAGAAGACACCAAAGACTGCAAAATTGCATATGATCTTTGGTTGTAAAGCATAGGCTTTTTATATTTAAAAGAAATGTAATAAAATGCATGCATTTGCACATTGATAATGTACTAGGAAAAAGGTAGAGAAATAATAAGAACTTTTCCTTGCTCCTTTATTAAAAAAATCCTGTTTAATGCAAACTTCAAGTATACAGACAGAGGGAGCCCATGCTTTAAACACAGAATCCTTTCAAAACATCAATTTGTAGATTTTATACTACATAATAGAAAGAAAAACCACACCAACAAAATATATAGCTTTTCTCATCACTCAACAACTACAAAGAATGTAGTTCATGTAAAAAAACAATTTCCTACACAATTCTAAATCTCAAGCCCACTCAAAACTACTCTAATGGTTTTATGTCTACCTAGACAGTAACAGACAGATCTCCTGTTTATAATCTGACCTCCAAATCACTGATTCCTTACCCTGGATTCTCTAGTCTCATCCTGGCTATTTGGTAGCATTTCAAACATTTTTAAAAATAATGTCATTTACAATTTGGAAAGAGTTTACCATGTAGCACTTTATCTGCTTCTACTTTGAATTACCATTTTGAACTAATTCCTTCATGTCTTTTTCTTTTTTTCTGGTGGTCTGTAAATTTAATGCTGCACTAATTCAGGCTTGTCTTGAGCTGTTATTTAAATCACAGGCTAAAAAGAGACATTCTTTTGATGCCTAGCTTTTTCTCTCTAATCTCTAGGTTTTTTTCTGTAATCTACATGCAGAAAACATCTTAATTACATATTCATTTATTCATTTTTTACATATAAAGCATTATAACAAGTGTATAGAAAGAGTTTATTTCCTCTCCCCCTATGGAGGGTCCTGTGACTTTCTGCCTGTCAAAAGGCACATTTGTTTTCTTTATTTTTCCTTTATTTTTTTTTTCTGATGTAGAACCATTCAAGCTTCAATCACAGTAAACAATCATTTCTTTGCCCTCATTCTTGAGAGGCCCAAAGGGATTTCATTACCACTGCCCAGAATTTGTTCCCCAAACCAGTTATCTGCAAGAGGAAAATTGATACCAGCTGTAAGCAAGACAATATTTTATTTTCATTTTTAATATGAAAAAATGAAGATTTAAAAAAAATATTACTTAATTTGCATCATATGCAAACAGAGCATATTTGTCCTGCTTCTATATGGGTATTCAGGGACAATTTTGAAGTGTCTTGACAAAATTAATTGTAAACTTAATTGATAGCTGGCTGAGTAAACACCAGTTTTAACATCATTAGGGAAGCATATTGTTTCTTTGAATGCATTTATATAAAGAACATAGATTTTTTCTGACCTTATGAATGAACCATTTGTTTAGCAGAAATTACCAATGACTGTTATGAAATTATTTATATCTATAAGCAGATATATTCTCAAACTCTGAAGGATATATCATATAGATTATTTGGTGATGCTAATCCTTAGCTTCTACACTCAGTGTATATGTAAAATACAGAGATATTTTTGGAAGAAACCATGAATCCATAATATATTTGACACTGATTTTTTCTTTCATTTTAAAATAGATAACATGGCAGAAAACACAATGCAAATATTTTTTGTAAAACCAAAATACATTTGTATCAATGCAAATATTAAAATAAGCTATAAAAATAATACAGTATCAATATAAATAATTTTAATTATTTTTTCATTTAAAAGACCAGTATTTTAATATAAAAACAGGTGGCCACTTATCTTTAAAAACTGTTAAGTCACTGAATGCTTCTTTTACTATTAAAACATATTTATAGAAACTCAGCCACATTGTTGCTCACCTAAACCAAAATCCCATTGCTTTTATAGAGTCGTTTCAACATGATACTTTCTCATTTAAGAAACAAAATATTTCCAAGGGATGGAGAGTGAATTTCATTCCAATATGTAATGATCTTTTTGTCCTGGTCAAAACTCAGCATAGCAGTTTTATTGGCATAATATTTCTGGGGCAGAAATTCAATAACAGGGGAACCAAGTTATTCAGCTATGAAAGCTGTCTGTCTGGAGACATGCCATTAAACAACACTTGAGCTTTCTGTTTACTTTGGTGGTATTTATAGTTATGGCTAAGCATTTGCAGCTTGCACTTGCTAAATATTTCTAAAATGCAGTTTCTGCAATAGACAGCACAAATCATCATAGCATCAACGGTATTGTTTTTCCAAGAAATAAAAAGCAGAGGACTTTTGTTGCTGTTCACTTTGCTTCTACATCTTTTTCTTCAGTGCCCTGTTGCTTTATAAATAATGCATTGATATTACTTTTTATAAAGGTGTATGTACTCCCCATTATTATAGTACCTGAACATGCCATACATGAAGGCTTTTATGCTTATAGAACGCCTTCATATGGAAAGTAAACACCATGCTGCCAATAGAGCTGAGGGCGTCTAGTTTGCAGTGGGATATCTACTCAGGGTTTTTTTTCTAAAAGCAGTGCTACAGCTGATCTCAAAACTAACCTGTCCAAGTTGCTGTATTGCAAGTGCACATCATACTTCAAGGACTGGTTAAAATGTCCTTCAGGCCATGCAAGAAGCTATATGTTCCTAGAGGCAACAGGAGAGGGCAGGGAAGAGAGGTGAAAAGTCTTGAAGAAGAGGACATTACCATTCTGGTCATTCACAGAGCCATGGATATAACCCAGCAGATCTCTTGATGGTCAAAGACCTCCAGGAAGGGGTCAGTGGAAGACCAGGGAAATAATTTCAGACGTCCCTAATGCAGGCTGTCAGTTTTACTTAAGCTAGTGTAAACTACCATATTTTTATCAAGATAATTGAAATAATAGAAATATTTGCACCCAAACAAAGAACCAAATTCCAAGGCTTGAAGCAGTATTGCTACGCAAAAAAAAAAATGTCCAAATCAATCCTTCAGGCCACTCCCTACTCTAAAATTACAAAGTTAAAAACATAGGCTACAAAATAACTGATGTGGTTTAACCCCAGTTGGCAACTAAGTACCATGAAGCAGCTTGCTAGCTGCCTCCCATTTCACCTCACCCCCCTCCTGGGGAGCAGAATCAGAAAGAAAAGGCAAACCTTGTGGACTGAGATAAGAAAAAGTAAATAATGGAAGCACAATGTTGGGGGTTGGGTCCTCTTGTAGAATTTTTTTTCCCATAAGTTTCCAGGGAACTGATCACTGGGAACTTATGGATAGTTAAGAAAGACAAAAGAAGTGGCCTGGGGTGCAGGGAGGGGAGGCACACGTGGACTTCACTTCTTTCTTTCTGGGGGGTGTGCCATATCCTCACATCTTCGCCTGAGAGTCCCTTAATTCTAAAACTATAACAATTCGGATAGAGGAGTTTTTTGCATTCTCCATTCCAGGAGAGGGTCCTGTTTGTCCTTCGTGATACCTGTCTTCCAAACTAAGACACACAATATCATAATAATATAATTTATAATAATAAAATATACTCATAATGTAATAATGAATTTTAATGATAAGAAGATGGAGATAATGTAAGGGAACACAAGAGAAGTAAGAAAAGCACAACAGAATTTCTCATGATACACTGACTGATTCACAGCCTATCTCTGAGCAGGAATTGGCCCCATCTGAGTATCTCTCCTAGTTTATATACTGGGAATTATGTCCTTTGGGAAGGAATGTCCCTTTGGCCAGTTCAGTTCAGCTGTCCCAGCTGTGCCTCCTCATAGCTTCTTGAGCACCTGCTCTCTGGCAGAGCAAGCATGAGACACTGAAAAGTCCTTGATTTAGAGCAAGTGCTACTTAGCAACAAGCAAAGCAGTATTCTGATACTGAATCTAAAGCACAGCACCGTACCAGCTACAAATAACTGTTCCAGCTGAAACCAGGACAATAACTTAATCAAGTCATAGATAGTCACTTAAGTGTCCCCTGATTGTTAAGCTATTATTGCCTGAAATGCAACTTATCGTTTGCAAGAAAAAATTCTAAAGAATAATTTCCTGGTTGAAAAGCTCTTTTAAACGATGAGTGGGACAAAGTAAGATAAAAACCAGGTATACCTCTGAAGGGATTAGATGACACTGCATCTAAACATGTTGTGTCATTTTTCGCTGCTGCTCAACATTGAAAACTAACAAAGAAATGAAGGATTCTGCCTAATTTGTTCAGTGGCAGAGATGACATATTTTACAGCTTTGAGGCTGCTCCCAAGTAAAATTAATCTTAATCCTGAGACTCTTGGAGTCTCAGGTATCTGAGATGGCCACACCCAAGGGCTGCTCAGCCCCTTGAAGGGATGGATCCCTACAAAATGAAAATCAAAAGCCTTATCAACTCTGCTGGACCAAGAAGCTAGATGCCATAATCTAAATGGAGACTGTGCATTTGATGCACTGAAACACTGGGAAACATCAGTATTCCTCTATTTGTCCTGAAGTAGCCTCCATCAATGTTCAAGACAGAGTGACACCTCCTAGGGACAGGTTTATCTCCTCCTGCACTGCCAGCTCAACTGAAGAACAAAATACCTTAGAAGGAAGACAGGGAGAGTTAGACATCTGCCTGAACTTTCAGGATTGCTGTCTAAATGTTATAATGCAATAGTTGAATAGTGTGGATTCCCATTATTTTTTCTTTTATACTGTTATGGTGAAAGATGTAAATGTCCCATATATATTGGAAGAAATTTTTCCCTATTATTAAACTGCTGATTAGCTTTTCTCTCTGAAATCCCTATAAAACATGCTTAAATTAAATATGCTTTCTATATACAGTTGATAATACTATGATCAAAACAAAATGGGTCATCTAATAAATATTTGGACATGACTGACAGTGAAAATTGACCTTAATAATAATTTGAAACATGAAGGCTCTTTTCAGGTCCTAGCTACAAAAGAGCTATCTCAAAAGGTTTCGACAAATTTTTCTTCTCAAATAAACTGAAGGGTTGGAGGAGAGCAGGTAAGAGGTCTTGTCAAAAGCTACAGTACACTCAGTCACCTTGTGCTGAATTTTACAGCCTTGGAATTCCAAGGATATATATGTTCAGCTGGGAGCATATTTTCCTTTACCACTTGATACTTCCAGTTAAGATCTTGGTTGTACACTTTGTGAGGTAGGTGTGGCAGGGTAATAAATATGGGACTTAAATCCATTTCTATGCCTGGTAGGGGCTAGCATGCTTCAGATGGGCATATCTGGAAACCAGGTGGAAGAGCCTGATGGCTGGGTTTTCAGTTTGTGGCTGTAAGGAGCAATGACAGTTGGGAAGCATTATCGTCCGCAGCCACAACACACCATTACTCACCTTTCCTCTCTTCTCTTGGGTGCTGATCATAGGGTACACCTCCCAGGCCTGGGGGTGTCTGGCCTCCAGATCCACCAAAGGCCAAGGCCATTGTGCTGGAGCAGAGCCTAAAGGGCAGACCAGTGGGATTTACAGGGATGAGCCATCTCCCATGGAAGAAGTATGTGTCACTACTCACCCTATGACTCAAAGTATTCAAGGTGATTAGCATCAAAGGAACTATATGCAAATAACAGAAAATAATTACTGTACTCTAATACAATGAATAATCAAAAGCATATAAATATAAGATATATATAAATATGTTAATCTAAGTAAGTTAATTAAGTAATAATTAAAAAGCATTATTAATGTTCTCCAAGTATTATGTCATCGCTTCTCTCCTTCAAGAATTACATCTATCTTAGATTAATGCTGTTTCAGTCTTCTTCACATTTTATAAGAGCATAGGTGTACAAATATAATGTTAGCCTCCCAGATCCTATCTTTGCCATAGAATTCCTGCATGACATAGGAAGATCTTTTAGGGTAGCAACATGTAAAAGACAGAAAATAGTCTCTGCCTTGTCCACATACAGATTCTTACTTCAAACAAGATCTTCTCTACATATCAATCCCTTCTTTTTACTCTAAAGGCTAAAGCCAATGTCACTTTCTTCCTCTCATCATAAATAACAAAGTACTAAGGTCATAACCCCTATCTCTCAAACAAATAGAGGATTTTATCTAGGTTAAAAGAAACTGAGCAGGCGTAGTCCTGAAAAACATGTCCTTGGTTTGCATTCTAATGCAACAAGGTAAAGATTTCTGGCATGCTTCAACGGCTTAGCTTAAAAAGTTTATCTGTAAATTGGAAACCTTAGGTAATAAGAAATTTAGATATCTCAGTCTCCAATCTCTCCTGTTACCTAATTTTATCTGTGTCTAGCAGATATTCATACATGCAGACACAAAATATAATTTGGAGCTTCAATTAGAAATCAAATATATGCGGGTTTCACTTTTTTTCATATCATTAGCCTTCAAGTACATCTTGGGATTTTTTTCTTCAGGTATTTCACTGTGTGCCACTCAGTTTGCTCCTTCCACAGGAATATCTTAGTGGAAGCCTGTTCACCACCCTTGGTTCACATTAAACAGAAGGAGGAAATAAATCTCTCTTAAGTGTTAATTAAATGCTCAAACAATGGGTGCCACCATGCACAGCAACCCGCTGCTTGGAAAGGCCAGTGAAAAGCTAAGCCACCAGAGCAAAAACTGTGAGCTGGAAAAGCAAAGGCAAACGCGGATCCCCATGGTTTCAGCAGCTGCAGCTGTGTGAGTGAAGCAGCCAGCCAACAGGCAGGCAGTGCATGGTGTGTCCTGCATGGATCTGGGGGAAAGCCAAACAGCTTATTTTCCATTGGCCAAGATAGTTATAGAAAAGGCAAATCTGGGAATCTTAAGATGTCCTCCTTGCTTGTCCCCAACACTGTGAGAAAGGCATGATTATTAAACAAACAAACTTACGCCTATGATATGTTGGAACCATACAGTTAATGGTCTTTATTCAGGCAATCAATTAAAAAGGCTCCATGTTCTGGCTGATTTCTCAGGCTGGAAGGATTGGCAGTGCATATTGTTTAGTATTATTAGTAGTGTTCAGTATTTCTAGTAGTCGGTGGAGGAACAAAACTTTCTTGCAATTATGTGTGCATGTACTATGATCCTGAAAGGTTTAGTGGAAAGGAAGCTCTCATTAACCTAAGAAATAATTACGTATAATGAGAAAAAAAGTAATACAGAGAAAGTGTGACAAACTGCTAATAAAATGTAGATTCTTATAGTGACATAATGCATTAATTTGTACCCATTTTATTTTGATGTAGGGAATTGTGATAATTCATTGCATTAGCATCCACAATATTTTTGTTTTTTGTCAATTGCAACAACCATGAACAATGACCAGTCTTTGTCTTAAAATAAAAGTACTGGCATATATTACTGAAGTCTAATTCCACCAGATTTTTCCTATCACCACTTTGGCAAACATGATGGTAACTTGACTGGTTTATTTTAATGCCTTTACGGCTGTACCAAAGCAATTTGGTGCATCATACCACAACTGATTTCTTCTGTGACAAGCCCTTTCCATAGGAACAAAGCTATGGAGTCACTTTTCAGCTCTTTTTACTTATCTTCACATATATCTTGAGAATTAAATTAAAGCTGCTTTAGTAATTCACAAAGAAACTACATTCACCAACCTTTTTCTCAGTCTTTAGTTTATCCCTTCAAGACCTAGAACTTCCAAGCAGTGTATCAGCATGAGATAAATGACAAGAGTGTTTCTACAAAGCAGTGTGACGAGCACAATATAAGCCCATTTTTGGTGAAAAGCAAAGGTACCATTCAATGTAAACTTTCTGACTCACTGTTCTCACATCTTTCCTGTTATTTTGATGAAAAACCTAACTACATCTCCTTTCAACAGCTGCCTATAATCTCATTTTACCTGCCTTTTCTGGAGGGCATTGAGTCCAGGCTGTTAAAAGGCAAATCAAGAGACATGAGCATGTTGCAGAGCATGCCTGTCTCTTGTTTCCTGAGTATGGCACAAGCTCCTGGTCAGGCACCTCAGCTCAGGCACAGTGAGCCACACACAAAGTGGCACACTAACAGAGAAGGCCCTGAAGCAATGTGGTAGGCCCACAGTGAAAGGATAATTTTTGTTGTCATACACTTACTTAGCAGAAGGTATCTGGACTTAACATTTACTTTATAGGTGTCACCAAAATATTAAAGAAGAGCAGCCCTACTGTCGTCGTGCGTATCTCTGGTCAGCCTGGGTTTCGGCTTGACCGCCCACTCGCTCTCATACGCCTTGACAGTCTCGTGTGTGGGTACTTGGCTCTGCAGCACCTTAGCCTATGCTGTCACGGCTGTGGTTCCAAAGAGGGGACTCTCAGAGACATCCGGGAACATAGGTTTTATTCGGGGGTTACAGGGGAAGCCCCTGACCCCAGGCCCGGTGCCTCAGGCAAGAGAGACCCCGAACCTGGGTTACAAGGGGGTTTTTATCCAAAGGAAGATGGGGGTGGGGTGGATACAGATTACAAACCAATAAGACAACTTAAAGTAAGTTGGGGAGGGGTCTCTGGGGGATCCATCAACCTCTGAAACTGGACCTTGAAGATGATTGATGGACTGAGGGAGGAAAGCTACATTGCTAGGGTGGATAGAAGCCTATCTCGGGGAAAACCAATGGGAAACGGTCTCTGGGCAGAGGCCAGGGTTGTCTTGGGAACTCTTATCAGGAGTCTGACCAGGTGTCTCCCAAAGCAGGGGGCCCCCTTTACAGAGACTAGAAAAAACTACACTAAAATAACAATAATAACTATACTATACTTATCACTAAAACTTATCAAACAATTCCAGCATTCCCACACCCTACTTAACCTTTTTCAGTGAAACCTGGATTTATGCTGTCTGTTCTTTGAGCTGTTTTGGTGCAAGCCAACTCTGAAAAGAAAATCAAAGTAGAAGGCTTCAGGAGAAGAAAACCTCGTTTCTTTAGCAGTACTTATCTTGTACATTGCAAAGTGCAAATGCAACCTTGCTAGCACAAACCAGACTTGACTTCGAGTGTGTTTAAAAAGCCTTTGCTTTTTATTTTCAAAATTTTGACATTTTAAACATGTATATACCATGCCAGATATCCACTTTTTAAGAAGTACTTTCATATTTCCTTTTTTATTTTTAATGGAAAGTTAGAAATATATGAAAAATGTGAATAAACAAAAAGAGTTTGAGGTTTTAAGATGGGTTCAATTTCAGTTAATGATCTAAGTTGTGTATTCTATCCTACTTTATGATTTGGGTGGCAATACAGTGGCAGAATTATTTCAAAATATAATTTACAGTTCAAAAGTCTTGATAAAGTTTCATTAAAATTGTGCTTATTCATAAGCCTTACACAATATTTCTAAAATAATAAGATGTAGTTTTACCATATAACCATACCTAGTGTTTGTACCTCAGAATAGGGATTTAAGACAGATTAAAATACTAATGGTTTTGATATACTTTAAATGAAAAAGATCAGAATTAATTTCTCAAAAATTGCAGATCTGGAACCAAATAAGGCATGGAAATTTATAGATTAGTTATGTACGTTGTACAAGAATAATTAACAATAATGCATATTTAGAGTTTTCAAATAATTTAAAAATGTAATATTAACAAATTGTTCTGGAGTTATTTATTTGTTTGTTTGTTTTTCAGCCCAAAGGTAAGGGCAAAATTTAAAAATGCAAGTAGCTGGCCATTGTGTGTGTTAGATTTTCTCCAACATAACTGAGGACATTCAATAATTAAGTCTGTGTAATTACATGGTCACTCCACTGTATCCAGCAGACTACCTTAGACTGTGACCTCCAAGCAGTGATATTCCCTCTGTGTGCTCCACACATCCCAGGAAAGTGATGAGTTGTCCTGTTCTTGCACATTCATTCAAGGTTACCTTGGCAACCACTTGATAAGATGGTTCCATAATGTCTGTCCAGCTTTTTTTGCTATAGCATGAGTTTAGAGATGAGACAATTTCAAAAGATGGCTTTTCCCCTAGGGCCTGCAGACTCAATATAAATTTCTTCCTGTCTCAATAAACTTGCCAGTCTACTTACTAACAAATCTATGCATTTGTGGTGTTACTTGCCATATATGTATGCAGACACTGATACAACTGCTCTGTATTCTACTATAGCATTTACAAAATACTTATTTTTAATGTAGGCTTCTCAAATTTTGTGTGACCATAACTTTCTGTGGACATGGTAGTCTGTTCATTCTAAATTCTGCTTGCCCCTAACATCCAACCATGTAAAAATATTAAACAAATTTTAAGGAAGACAGGGATGGTAAAGGACTATTAAACTGATATTATTTAAAACTTTTAAATTTATTTTAAACTGGTATAGTAGTATTATTAAATAATATAATTTAATATTTATTTGTTATACTGACATACAGAAGGCAGATTAAAAATACAGTGCTTTCTGATGCAATGTCTGAAACTAGGCAGCTGAAGCGAGGAGGGAAATAGATGCTGTATTATCAGTGTATTATCAGTGAGGGAAAGAATACTCTGAGTTCAAACAAAAGTATAGACAGGACACAGGTCATGGAACCTGGAACACTGAGAAATATAATTGGAGATTGTCCCTTCTAGGACACCAGATAGCCCATTTTGAGGTTTTCTTCTTTGAGGTTTCCACAGTGGCTGATGAATTGACTGGTCCAATTCACATCACAGGTTTAGTAGAACAGGAGTCTATCATTGGACCCAAGAGAAATTCACTGAAAAGTCTCCCAACTGTGCTGCTTCTATTTTTACATCATGTTTATGCTTTCAAACACTTCTTTATTCATGGAGGTTAAAACCTTGCAAACAAAATTATTCTAGCCTGTCACAGACCTGCCTGATCAGACAGGCAAATCCAACAGTGCCTGCAAACTGACCCAGAGTAAACTTCAGAGTTGGCATCCAGCAGCCGTTTCCATGAGATCTGGCATAACTGCTTCAGTTCTCAGAGAAAATGGGATTACTCAGGGTGAGGATAAGAAGATACTTAGAAAAGTAAATCTATATGAGAAAAAGTAAAATTTCATGTACTTACTATCAATGGGAATAGAAGTATTTGCAGTCACTGTTTTTGTGAACTGTTTCTTTCAGTAGCGAATCAGCCATAAAATTTCTATGGCAAATTATTTTGATCACTTTATTTTAAAGTATTTTAGTTTTCACTTTTTGTGACCTGCATGAATTACTCTTGTTATTATGTTCAACTTTTAAGTATCACTTACACCATTTTCTTTGTTCTACCTGATAAAAAGGTGGGGGAAAAAAGACACTTGAAAAACAAGAATTCTGGACATGAAAGCAGGCATCACAGTAACAAATATTAATGGCTTTTTATAACTCAGCATCTTGGACACTCTCTTTAACATGTAATTTTCAACTCTAAGAATATCTCAATCAATGTGAGCTGAGGTCAGTATGTCAGCACTGAAAACATTGGGTCATGGGCCTGTGAAGGTTCAACTGGAACACTGAAAAAGATAAAAGAGAGAAATAGTCTTTTAATGCTCATTTAATTGTTGCTTAAGAGGGACTCTGCTAACTTCTTGTTGTAGTGAAACTTAGAGAAGAAAAGTAGCATTAAAAGCTTAGATTGCAGTCTTCCGAGTTTTGAGCTTGTTTACTTCATATGGATGTGGTTTTTTTTGTCATTCATATATCTTGATTATTACATTTTCCTTCTGGCTCCAAAGTCAAAAGGCTCACTGGAATTAATGATTTTACTCTCAAAATTCTAAAAAAAAATATATATAACAGTTGTCTTTTTTTTTTTTTTTTTTTTTTTATTTTTAACAGAAAGGGGGTAAGGTCTTTTGGGTATTACAAAGCAAAATAAAAAATATTAAGCAAGTTCTTTCATAGTCATTTAACTTTTCATTCCTAAAGTCATAATTCACTTAAGTCCCTGAGCAGCTTGAGTGGCCATTGTCACAACAGATACAGTTTTGTTTTCTAAAATATGACAATTCTATATGCGATACTCAGTTTCAGTAAATTGTTACAGTGTTCAGTGCCCTTACTTTTTACCTTTTTCTTTTTGGCATGTTAATTTATTAGCATTTTATTTTCTTTTTATCAACATGAATAAGCAGATTTTCAGCCTCCTTTTAATAAACAAAAATAAAGTTCTATGGGTGTAATTTTTAAAAAAATTTTAATGCCTCAGTAATCATTTGACAAGTTGTAAGGTGGGAGTGGAGAAGTACTGAGGCTGACAAATCCTGCTGTAAAATTAAATGTGTAAGAAATTTCAGTGTCTGGTTTGTAAAGAGAGGATGCAGAGTACTTGAAATAGACTAGGTGAAGTTACACCCACTCAAGTGCACTGATATGGTGCAGCACCCTGAGGAGGAACTCATTTGTCTGTGCTGAAATAAGAGAAAAGCTAATTTAAGGTCAAGGACTAGAGGAACTAAAGCCTACATTTAAGATTTCAGTAACCTGAACAAAAAACACATTAGAGCTTGAATTTCAATGGTTTTACCTGAGGAGATACTAGATAAGTTCAAAACTTTATGCAACATGCAGCTTATCACAGCCTGAATTCTGCAGCTGCTGCAAGACCAACACTGTTGTGTTTTTTGATTGTAGAGCAGGCTCAATTTGGAGCATGCTCTGTTGTATCACACAGACACGTTTTACCTTCAATTTCTGAGATCTAAAAAAATCTAAAGTTAAAAGAGACTTTCAAAGACAAAATTAGTGTCTTAAGAAAAAAAAAAAAAGTTTTGTAGATTGTAGTTACCCATCATTTCCACAGGTAGTATTAGTATTTTTGAGTTGGTTTTTTTTAAACATCTAGAGGAAATGTTTCAGGCTCAAATTTTCTAACATTACAAACACAAAGAGGAATTATTGACATTACCAGTTTTAATAAAAGTTAATTTCAGTTATGCTAGAAGGTGGACTAATAAATGTTTAAGGTTCTTTCCAACAGTGCACTTCTACGATTATATGAATTTGAAAAAAAAATTAAAAATTCAGAAGCCTTTGGTCTTGAAAAGATCAAGATAAAAATATATATGCAATGCTTTCATATCTGAATAGAAAAGAGATTATTTTGGAAAATAAAAAGTAATTATTGTTTATAGTAAGAGAACAATTTTTTGTGTCTGTGCATCAATCTCAGCAATCTCTGAATTTATGCATACTGCACAGTGTTTTCTTTTTAACAGAAGGACATCTGGTTCTGTTAATTTCATCTTGAAATATTTCACAGTAGTCATTGTTATGATAACCAAAGGAAATATCAGGTCAAAAATTTCTCAGCTGCTTCTTGAAATTTTATCTACAAAGACCCATACAAACTATTCTGTTTAAATTATTCCAGTTTACTTCCAGCACACTGGAAATGTACTAAGCCTTTCAACTTGGTACCTTTCAATTTTACCTTTAAGCAGTTACTTACCAGTTGGAGTTGTAAAAGGAAATTGACTTTAGTTTGAAAAAGGAGATATTTTGTTAAGAGATGGAAATGCATTTTAAATTAATTGTAAAAAAAAAAATAAAAGTACATTTTGCCTTTGTTAAAGTAAGAGCCATGTTCTAATAAAGTTACTTTATAATTGTGGCAACAGTATACTTTTGGAGTAAAACTGAAGATTTCTGTTAGCAAATCTAGCAACATGTTCACCTACAGGTGACCACCATATTTTGTTTTCCTTTGTATTTTTTTTTCCCCTGAGGCATCTTCATCTTTGCTTTCTGTGCAGAATCCTGAACTTCTTCCTTAATGTAGTCTAATGGAGAAAACCTGAATACTATTCCATATGAAGCTAGATTTTATAGATATCAGAGTAATACCATGGAAAAGATAATTCTTCACCAAAATGACAGTTATGACTTCGCAAAGGAATAGCAAGGTCCTGCAACTTTTATTTTTTTTTACCCCAGAGTTCCCATGTATTTAAAATTACTCTTCCTGTTTCTTGTAAAGTCATATATTTTTTCTATATAATTTCCATAGGTCTTTTCCTTCCTAAATAGATCCATGGTCAGCAAAGTCATTCTTACTCATAGAAAAAATTCACATTTTTCAATTTCCAAGCAGTCTTCAGCATAATATATTTTTGGTTTTGTGCTCACATATTATTTTCTACTGTAATCCTGAACCCAGCTCATAATATCCTGTATAAAGCTCTTGGTCATAGAGCAGTCAGTCTGGCCAGCTTTCTAGTTTGGTAGATGAAACCTGAGATACTTCATCACACCATCTGTGCCACTTAGCTGGAAGAAATTCAAGGACTTTGAAAAACTGTACTCTTCAGATTTCTCTGAAATCAGAACTGACAAAACTCACTGTCATAGTAGAATGCTCTCAGTTTTCCAAACTGACAATTCTAAAATTACCTTCTCAGTCATTTATTATTTTTTAATTTTACATCCTTCCCTGTCAAAGTTAGTCTGGTTAAACTAAGTCCTAGCCATGTGTTGCTAGTTAGCTAACGTGGCTATTCAGAAGGAAAGATTTAGCTTTTCTGCAAAATCTGTTCTGAGACAGGTCATGAATGATAGGCAGTCCAAAAGATCTAAGAATAACCCTACATTGTTCTTCCCTTAAAGCTATCAGTAAAAGAGATAACATGTAGAATATAAATCCAAAATAATTTTGAATAAGTTATTGTAAATAAAGGCTAAGATTCAGATGGGGCTACTTGCTTTAAAACTTTGGAAGCCAGATGAAATTAGATGAAATTATCACAAGACAAGAGAAAAAGATATTTTCCTCTGCCTCTCTAAATCAATAAAATTAGACACAAGAAAACAAAACCTCAAAGTAAACTCTTTTTGATGTCCAGTGTTTCTAATGAACTTTATAAAAATAGCAAGCTGTATCTGTCTGATGGCTGATCCACTTGTGGTTATCATTACATAGAATCAATGCTCTCCTGTTCTGGCCTTTCCATTTTATTCCAGTCAGCTTCTTTATTTACCTGTGAGGCTTTCATATTTTTTAAGCTCTGGCAGAAAAATGTGGAGTATATTCTATTGTCCTTTTGTCAAGAAGTACCTGGTATTTTGGCCTTTTAGAGGGAGTTTTCTGATGGAAGTAAAAGTAGTGACATGGAGATCTATTTAGCTTGTTTATTTATGGAGTCTATGTCCTTGACTTGCTCCACATTAGGTCAATGACACAGGAAATCCCCTTCTTTCATGAGTCTCAGCTCAAACATCAACAACTGAGCTCGGAAATTTATCTCTAATTGAAACTTCATGAAAAAGAGCAACTTTCTCCTTTGGAAAAAAATGCTTGCTAGGAAACTGTTTCGAGAAAGAGATAACTAAACGGCATTTCTTTAGCTGATGTACAGAGGTTACATAAATTTTAAAAACCGTAAATTCATGTACAAGATTTCCACTTGACTATTTTCACATGAAAATTATTTTCTCACTACACAGCCTTACTTTATATGCCAAGAGATCTCAACCAAATAACCTTGCTGGAAGTATCAGAATGAGAAGTCTGGAGGAAAGAGCCATGACCAGGATCTAATCGCTCAGTCACACCACTTATGTGGAAAGAGATACTCAGAGGCTTGACTGCTTGAAAAGCTGAAACCTTGTTTCACTGAAGTTGCAAAAAGATTTTTTCCTGTTGTGTACAGATATCCTTAGTCTTCTAAGGATATATTCTTCTAAGAATGTGATTACTGTGAATTAATGGTCACTTAGGCATCTTTCAGCCTTTGATGAAAGACTGGATTTACTCTGAAATAATATATATATATATAATTTCTATTTTCACATAAAAACATACACAAAATATTTTCCTTTTCCTGATTCTTGATTTCTTTTGTCTCTTAATACTTCACCAGCTAAACACTTCTGTCAATGTGTCAATCTACATCCATAACAGAAACATTTAGTCAAACTACTTTTTCACCCTATTTTAAACTCAGAATCTCATGTCCTCTTTTCTCACTCCTTTTAGTTAAAGCAACACCAGACAAGCTCACATCTGAAGGAGCTCCACATGTGGTGCTATAAAAGTTGTTTATCAAGTCACCTGCCACCCATGAAGTTTAACTTACGTTCACCTTGGCATCTCCATGCTCGACTGCAGTGATTTAATGATGAGAAGAAACATAAGGAAGAAAGGGGTTCTTTTTATCTCTACTTATCCTTCACATATAACTTCTATTTTCTGCCACATTTACTACAGATCTAATTTAATTCATGGGAAGGAAAAGAAAAACCAACAACAAACCTATCTTCTCTTTTTCTTTTAGGTGAAAATATTATCTAAATGGTCTAGAAACTTAAAATATCTGAAGAACTGTTCTTTGATCCATCTCCCCTAAAAGATAGCCCTCCTCCTGAGCCCACTGGAGTGGGTAGAAAGATTTAGATTGAATCCAGTAATATCTGGGTGAATTTTCTGAGACCACACGATACATCTCAGTTCTCTTGTTAGCTCTCCATTTTGCTGCAGGATTACTGAAAATTCTCACCTACAAATGAAGATTAAGACTACACAGCAAAACAATAAATTTCAAAATCACTTAGGGATTTTTTAATTCAGCATTGCCTATATGAGATTGTTTACGCTGGAACTTATTTTCTTTCAAATAATCGCTGAACAAGCAAAATTGCTAAACTCAAATCCACTTTCTGTCAGCATCACTGCATGTGAGAAAACGCCAAATGATGTTGGGCCATGTGCAAAAGCTCTTCGTGGAGGTAGTTGACTTTGCCATACAAAGTATTTTAAAATGATAGTTCAACAGCTTACAGTGATTTGATAACACACTTACTTTTAAGTCAGGCATTTATAGTGTTTTGTTTATTTCCAGCGAAAATGACCTCTTTTCACTTACTTATGAGACTATTTAACGGCATAATAGGACCACAGCCATTATTTGCTTGCTATTTCCATGCAGTGGTAAAAGGCTACTTCTCTCCACAAAGTGAAATGCTCACAATGCACTTCACCAGCTCTCTATTTGCCATCCCTCCTGTGATCTCATTAACATCCTGACCAGCATCTGTGAATATAGGGGTTGTTTGTCCACAAAGTACCCATGTGGGGCAGGACCATGCCACTCCAGAGACACTGAGAAGCATGCCTGAGTCTCAAAGCCTGACTTGGTTCCATTCAAAAATCCCACTCCAGAACCTGCAGGGCCTCCCGCACCCTAAACTGATGTCTGCAGTCCTCTTCTTTGAATTAGATGTTGTCTAATCCAAGATGTTGTCTTCCAAGGAGAAAGAGATTACAAGGGAGGGAGCAGCAATTAATATGCTTCAGGCAGTGCCTTCAACTACCCAGAAACTAAGACAATCCACTTGCCAGAAGCATCAGGAAGCATTGAGGTTGAATCTAAGGGTGTTGTTTACAGAGTTAAAGGGAAGGTAGATAATATGTAGATAATAAAATCAAATAGGAATCTAGATCCTCAGTGTTTACCTAAAATCTGGAAAGCGTATGTTACACAATTAAATATAAGCCTGGAATGTTACTCCACAGAATTCATTAAATACTGTGCTAAAAATAGATACTGATGCTACTTTTTCATGGTCAATGTTATAACAGGAAATTATATTACAAAAGATCAATTTTTATGTTGTTTGCATGCAGGACTTTGCAAATGAACAGAGAAACAACTGTCCTGCATTTACTTTCAGGTTTATTTGGGATTCAGTTGGATTTTGGAGTCACATCTTCCATTGAGTCAAACAAAAAACTAAGAAAACTAAGTTCCTACAGTATGTTTCTAGCTAGAAATTCATCTAGTTTCCAGACTGACTTCACAGAACCAGTTCTACACATCTTTTCTCAAACTCTGCGTTGTTGAAACATCACTGACTGTTCTTACCTTTGCAGTAAATCTCTTCATTATCCTAATAAGAAGAAAAATGTCATGTGCTTTTGTTGTTTGGGTTTTTTGTTGTCTTTTTTTAGTAAGGGATAGCTGTTGATTAAGATTTTCTTTCCTCTCTGTTTTACAGAAAAATGTATGTACTCTGAAGATTCTAAATTCATAGTTCAAGATTAAATTTTGTAGGCCATTTTTTCTCAGCCTAGCCTTTGAAGTAGGAAAGGTTTCTCCTATAATATTATGTATAGCCTAATAAATAACAATAATAGGGAAACCACCCTGATTTCTCCTAGCTGATGTCCATTTGTCTGTAGTATAAAGCATGCAGTTCGATTAATTGGACGATACTGTCTGAACCAGTTTTATGTCAGGTTTTCAAAGTAAATAAAAATAACACTGTTTGAAAGATACAACACTCTTCCACAGGAGTCCGACTGAGAATTTTCTTAAAATTATGTAACATTTCATAAATCAGGTACATAGAAATGTTAAAAGTCAAAATCTATTCTATATAGAACAGAAAGAAATTTCATCTCTGTCCTTTTGAGGTCTGAATTATGTATATCCTAACAAATACACACATTTAGTTCCAGCAGAAGGCATTTGCTTTTACCTCATTGTAGAACATTAAGCATTTGATTGACACCTAGAAGCATAGTAGTAATCTGTGAAAAAAGCATGCTCTTCAGAAATTTAAAGCATCTTAAAAATTCTTCTTACAGAAATGTTGGTGATTCTTGACATAGATGTGAAGGAAGGAATTTACCACATAAAATGGTTCCTCAAAATAATATCTTGATCTCTTCCACTGTATACTTGAACCACAGCAAAAGGCTAAGATTTGCATTAAGAGACAGTAACTTTCAAGCAAAATGGAAAACGACAGGTTTTCCTGCTTGCAAGAATAAATACAAAAAAATTGCCCAACAAAACTCAGCCCAGTCCAGATTTCTCTCTTTAAGAAAACACAGAAAGGAATAGGGTATTCAGAAGGATTTTCAGTACAATTACAAGGCATGCTTTTGGAATGACACTAAACTAATATGCACTCTTTAATTTTCCTTTACCTACTAAGTAGACTAACTTGAGAATAAAATGCAGTCTTCATCTCCATTTGATACAATAGGGTCCTTTACTACTACTTGTATACCTGACATCAATGCATCCACTGGAAGAACATCAAACCTTTCTATCTATCCACACCTTGTTAAAATCACCACAATCTTACTGCAATCTATCTCTCTGCCCTAGAACATCTAGACTAATATGGTTGTGGACCTCAGCCACATCCTCATTCACAACACTAAGTGAAAAGCGTCTAAAAAACCCCTAACTCATATCTCCCCCTTGAGTAAAAAGGAGAGCCTATCACGTGCTGCTTTCTTACTCAGATCGTATCAACATTTGCACCTTCCACTTCAGAAAACATAATCATTTTCTCAGAAGCCATTACTGCCTGTAGCTGGGTGTGGTATTTACCCCAGTCTAAAAGATATTGCTTTTATTTATTGAGTCATTTAAAACAAAGTTCTAAACACCTGAAAGCATTATCAAACCTTTCCACAAAACTATTAGGATTCAAAAATATTATATACTCTAAATTCTATTAACAAGAATTCTGTTCATCATGTCCAAGGCAGTTTCCAAAATGTCTTTTTGTCCTGTATGTTATGTACTGACATAACATCTCTAAAGGCTAAATTCAAGGAGCTTTTGATTCTATTTAAGACAGCCACTAACACGAAAGTTATTTCTCTCTTCACACCCACTACAAATGTGCCACCTATTCCCAAAGAAAGACTCAGATATGGTCAATTCTCTGGTATTCATCATTTTCCCCATTTCCTTTCGCCTTATCTTGTTTCAGTAAGAAACTAGTTTTCACTCTTTCTTATCTTCCTCAGCCAGAGCAAAAAAAGCACATCTCTAATTTCCATTGGTTTTCCCTACCAATCTTTTCTCCTGGAGACCCCGCAGTTTTTCTGTGGTTGGCTAATTTCTCACAGAATTTACTATCCATACATAAAAGACAAATTGATATGACTTTTATAATTTTTAAAAGCCTAGAGAAGCATTAATTAACCAAATCTTTCACACCTTTTGTAGGTTAAAAATAATAGCATATACCTCAAGTCTTCCTAGTCAACACACACGTACAAATATAAAGTCTTTTATTTAAGGAAATGCCTCTTAATATTTCTCTTGTCTAAATACTTCCTTGAAGGAACTCATAAAAAAAGCCCTTGCTATATATATCAGTACTTTAAGTTCAACTGGCTATTTTTCTTATTTTAAAATTACAATCTAAGTTGCAATTATGATCTGAAAGGAACAGAAAGTCCATTTAAAAAAAAGAAATAAAGTTATCATTTTCCGGCCAGCTGTATTCTAAAGATTTAATTTTCAAACATGAATCATTCACAAATGAACATCTAAGAAGACTTTTTCACAATATACCAGAACAGTTCTGCATTGCCATAAGCTGTGTAGAAATGGAAAAAGATAAGCAAAAAGCTCTGACAGACAGCTGTAACAGAAAGATTAAAAATGCTCATCTTTATATAAAGTTCAAATGGAGCGCAGACTTTGCTACAACAAATATGTACTTGTAGACCTTTGCATTTTGCTTATATCTAGAGTTAGAGTGTCTTACTGTTTACTTCTTTGGAATATTTCTCATTTTATTAGGCAAGCTTTTCAAAGTCTGAGATGTTTGTGATTAATTTTGAAGGGTAACTCAAAATGTCTTTTTTTTTATCTAAGGGAATGCTAATAAATTGGTTCCTATCTGTTTGAAAAGTTACTTCTCACTTAGTGTTTTTGATAATAAAGATAAATTCTGAATGTTCAAAAGACTTCTCTCCTGTTGTGTGCTATGAGCGAAGAGCTTGGAAAAAAAGAAACTTTTTGTTCATTATGAAGGAAAGTTTTATTCCAAACTTCGTATTTAACAGAAACTCCTCAGAACCACTCAAAGTATAAAAGTTTGAAGGAGTGCAAAATATTCTGGTTATTTATACTCAGTCTTCCTGAGCATGGTATGGGTCTATTTAAATCCAGAAATACTACTTCTTTAGGAGAAATTCTGTAATAGGCAAATGGAATATTATTGTCCTAAGTATTTTACAATACTGTTATGTAAAATATTTGGTGTAAGTTTTGAAAAGTCTTCCCACACATTTTTACAGTACACATAGATCAGTGTGAGAGGCAAGGAAGAGAGCCCACAGCTTTCAGAATTTTTCAGCTTTTCAGAAATTCAGAAACTCAACACATCATGCAGTGACATTTTGATGGAATGCTTCAAATAATTAAAACAAAGACCATAACAGGAAGCAATGGTTTCTTCATTACCATGACAAAAGAAGTCACACAAGCAAAAGTAATCACATTTTGGGCATTTTAGATGCTGTGAATGTTGTATTTCTCTGCATAAAATGCATTGTATATAAACATAGGGGTTCATACACGTTTATATCTCATGTGAATATCATATGCTTTTATGATATTCTGAACTATGATACTTTATGATACTTTACCCATATATACATACTGATATATAATTTAAATAAAACCAGATTTTTTTTCCTTTCACTTAGACTACATACTGTCCTTTTCTGAAGACAGAATACTCTTTTTTCATTTTGTTCATTTTTTCTCTGCCTATTCCTGCCTTTACTTTGAATTTTAGGTGGTGTCCTCTGTAGCCTCTTCATGCTACACTAATTTGAAGTCTGAGCTCCAAGTACTTTTCGTCTTTTCATCTACCATCTGCAGTCTTCTGTCATCTGAGGCAGCCCATCAGTTTTACCATGTCCTGAAAGCCATGGTAATCATCACCTAGGATGAGACCCAACAACAGATTGACACCTACCTTCAGACGAATGTGCAAGACGTATCTATCTTGGAATTCTAATCCATTAAAATAGAATCAACACTGAATATGGTCTGGAAAATTACTCTGTTAATCAACTACTAATTTAGGGTAACCTGGATAACTGCCGAGGCTCAGCTGAATGTATTCCTCATGACCTTCTGCTGGTTGTCTTACTGGTGATCTATGAATCTATCCTGGTTGACTCTTCTTCAGGAAGGGGTCACATGGGTTTTATGACCTCTGTTCCAGCTCCATGTATTTGTCCTAGGTAATGACAAATTACCTCAAATGGTACCAGATGGCTGTCTTTAGACAACTGACCCAAGATAGATCTTAGGGATGTTACAGGTTGTTTACAAATCTTTTAAACTTAAAGACATGACAAGTAAACAATAGATGTTTTAATCCAGACTTGTCTTACTCTTTACTTGCTTCTATTTACTCAGGGGTCCAAATTATTCTTCCACTTTCGTATTTTACTAACAAATGCCTTGGTTCCTAATGTGTTAAAAATATTAACTGGAAAACAGAACAGTAAAGGCAGGAAAAAAAGAGGAGGATTAGACATTTCTTGACCTTGGGATGAGATAGAAAAACAGCTAAAACTTTGTGAGGTTCATGTAGTGTTGTAAGATAAAGCACATCCTAAACTGAATGTGGAGAAAATCTACTGCTGGCAAGCCCAGATCAAAAAGAGGTTTGGGAGAATTTCTCAGAAGGAAAGGAATATATTGAGAAGTACTTAAGATTTAAGATAATTTCGGTTCCTAAAACAACGAAACAAAAAATGGAATGTATTACTGAAAACTATTGCTTAATTATAAATAGATGTTTTCATTCTGAATTTGCTTTCAATTGTTTATTGCTGGCATATTTGAAAATATACTAACATAAGTTTGAAATAAGGTCAAGATATTTTTTAATATATATGCTACAAGAGTTTAAAAATTATTTAAAGCAATTAAAATGCAGTTATCATTTGCAATATCATATATGTTATCATAGAAAGCTCTATTTATGAACACTCACCCTACAAAAAGTAGGATAGGTTTCCACAAATATTTCTACAGTAAAGTTTGCTTTATGTTCTATACTTGTGGAGAAAAAAGCAACAGATGGATCTCCATCTCCTAAATATTTTTTTTTTAACTCTTCATTTTCTTCTTGTAGCTTTCATCCATTTTATCTCTGGTCTACCAAGCAACTCTAAAAACAACTTAGTTCATCTAAATTCTTGATCTCTTTACACAGTAAATTCATCATCTGTTCATCAAAAATTCATCATTTTCGAAACAACCTAATGTTGCCTGAATCTCTGTATGTTAACACATCACTGGGCTCTTAGTACTGAGGAACATCATTTTTATTTTAACAGAGGAAAGGATAGCATGCTGTTTAGGGAGAAGCCATCCAGGGCTCCCAAACTGCTGTACTGCAGGTCAGGTGACCACAAGAGCTGTTCCTTCCAAGAAAGCGCAAACTTTACTGTGGCCATGCCAGTCCTTCTGCTTATTTTCACTTCCAATCAGAACAAACTCAAATTTTCAAGTCATTGAAATGAAATTCCTTTCCTTTAGTAATACATGTTGATGGTCTTTATCTTTCTCTCTTGGAAAACATTAAAATTATTTCTAGGTGTGCCAGCTACAATTTTCTAATCTTTATTTTTTCCTCTCTTCCCATGTAACTCTTCTTTTCTGTGCATTCTTTTGGTCAGGATCACTTAATATTTTGACCACCTTTATTTTACTGTATATCATAAAGACACGTAGCTAAACAAATAGTATTGAATATCTTCCTACTGTTCTGCCTTGAGGTGCTTTCTTTAAGAGATTGCCTCTTGCACAGACAAAGTAAAAGGAAATTGTTTTAATGCATAAAAAAAAGTATTCAAAAAGCATGTGCTAAGGGACTGAGGAAATTATAGACACACTGGAAGTACAGCTGGTTATAAAAAATTCAATCCCTTTCATTTACACTACAGATATGCTAACAAGTATTAATTAAATGTCTTGTAATCTTGTTGTTGAATTACATAGAAATGTTTGCAGTACGCACTGCAATTTCAAACGTTTCATATATAATAACAGCCAAATGGGACTGAAAAGGAACAGTTCTGCAGTAGGACAGCAACGATCAGTAGACTACTGTTACAAATCAAAAACTTCTGTAAAAAAAAAGCAAGAGGAATAGTGTATCTGTGTTTGCTTGGTCTCTGCCTCGGCCAGCCCTGGCACCACGGCAGCAGCAGGGGTACGGCTGGTGACAGGATGTACCTTGCCGATCCCGTGGGTCTTGGCTAGTCTGAAGGCGACGATGGCAGAACAGAGAGAGGGAGCCTCAGCTTGGGGTTAAAGCACTGGCTTTACGTGTCCCACCATGGGAACAACCTCAGCTCTGGCAAAAGCCCCGAGCACCAGAGTGCAGCGCCTTACCAAGGGGGGAGGAAACAGGGGTGTGGGGTTTGACTCGGGACCAATTAGGGACAAGCAGGGGATGGCTCTCTAATAAAGTGACAGGTAGGGAAACAAACCGGGATACAGAGAGAGGAGGAGCCCCAGACTCTGTCCTATCACTCTGTGAACCTGTCAGAACTTTCCAGGCTGGAGGAGAGGTCACAGAGTGACAGACAGGGTCTGGGAGTTAACCAGGATGAACCAAACAGGGAAAGAACATGGTGGGTACATAGAACGAACCATTTAACAATATAAAAAATTTAAAACTTGAAAAAACACACTACCACAGAATAGTGTTCACTTTTCTGCATCACAGGCTAAAAATTACCAAGCATTGCCCCAGGCCACCTCTTTGATCATTCTTCTCATACCCTTCCTCTTATGCAATTTGAAGGGCTAGGGGAGGGAGACAAGGTATAAAAATAATGTCCAACTAAACTAAGGTACAGTTTAAGAAAGTTGAGGACAGACATTACAATTGTGAAATGTAAAATGGTTAAAGCAAAAAAGGATTTAGTTTCTGGGTCTAAAACGGACTTAGTGTGTTATCATGAATAAATATTTTGCTACTCCTTTTACTTGATTTTGATTTTAACATTTTTTTGAAAGAAAATGCAACTTTACTTTCACAACACTGAGATCTTTATGTTGTAAAAAAATAAGAATAAGAAATTTGTACACAATATGAATTAATACATTAATTTAAAATCATATTAATAGTAAGCATATATATATATCCTCTAACATGAAAATTATCAGCACAAATATTTGGTGTTCAACTCTAGAACTGGTAGAAATACCCCTATGGTGTATGATGCTAGAGTAACGCTCTGATTTGCTCATATGATAAAGACACTACCATCCCAGGTGGTGTGTTACAAAGTTAATGAATCTCTCTCCAGACCCTTTTTCTTTTGCCCCTCTTGTATCTGGATTAGAGGTTTATATTTTCTCTACTTCCTTACATGTACCAAGATTTTAAAAATGCGTAAGTCATTGGCATTTTAAAACCAAATGAGTTCAGCTGTACAGGCCAAACACAAGATTAGGAAGCCAATTATTACATGCATTTTTGCACACCAATGCAGGTGTAGATAGGGGATATTCAAGAACCTTCTGGACATAATCCTGTGCCATGTGCTCTAGGATGACCCTGCTTGAGCAGTGAGGTTCAAGCAGATCATCCAGTGTGATTCTTTCCAATCTGGCCCATTCTGTGATTCTGTGATATCAAACAGCTTCATTTCACCAACCAGTTCTTTCATAAACCAGTCATCATGCTGTATATACTCTTTAAGGAAAGTAGTCAAGTTCAGTGATTATCTAGACTCTAAAAATTGTAGGCAACCTCCTTTTGTCAAAGTTAGACAAAGGCTAGAAAAATGGGATCATATGAAAGAAAAAAGATTAGAGAAGAACATAGCTGACACGTGGAAAATAACCTAACCTAAATAATTTAAATTACTCCAGAAGCCTTTGAAAATATTTACTATGGCATTTCTGTGTGTACAAGTTTGTTGAATACTCACCTACACTTTCATTCACTGTAGTACATTGACTATTTAGAGTCATAAATTTTCAGAAGAAAAAGTACATAGGAGAGGGGGATGCATATCAATAAATGTTATTCAAGGTTTATAAGAACATGAATGCAAGACTTGGAAGTTCAAGAACAAACTATTCCATCAAGTACAAAGTGCAATACAGAAAGCAGTCAATTCTGCCCTGAAGTATTTATGTAAACAGCTGTACTGAAGAGCAAAGAACAGAAGTGATTATACAAGGGTGACAATAGCAGAATTACATTAGTTTAGAAGAATGATGATGACCTAATATAGGATTTTTCCTCTGATTTTTTTTTTTCCTATTGTAGGAACCAGGACAGCCTTCTGACTGTCCTGGGAAGACGTATAAGTTGCAAGAATTTAGATAGAATGATAATTAGCATGTCACAGGGTGAAAAAGTAGAATTTTGTGATTTTAGAATGTGAGATCAGGGGACAAAGATGGAGGAAATGGGGTGTGTCCCTGAGCTTCTTCTTCATCCTCTTGTTCTCCATCTTCTGTGGTTGTGTGGCACATTTTGGTTGGTCTAGAAAAAAAGTACAATGTACAACATAGTGGATAGAAATTGGAGATTGTTATAAATAAAGAATATGTAATTTTTAGTATAAAAGCTAGTGCCATCCCAAGGGCGGAGAGAGAGAGAGCACAACCTAGCCTGGAGACAACAGTACAACCTGGCCTCCAGAGAAAAGACTGTGGCAGGCCAGGGCAACAAATGTAAGATAAGCAAAGAATAAACAAATTCCTGAACACAAGAAAACAGAAAACTCGACCTCTTCTTCAGACACAGGGCTGGAATAAAACAAAAAGCCTTCGCAGAGACAAGTTAAGTCAGGTGGAAGCAAAGCTCATAGAAGCTGAGAAACCCCAGAGAGAGAAACAAAAACAGCAGAAAGCATATATATTTATATTTTTAAAAACCGGACATCCTATCAGTATGTGGCCATGGCAAGATGTATTTCTTTATGTTTGTACAATCACAGAATATGCTGAGTTAGAAGGCACCAGGATCAGTAAGTCCAACTCCTGGCACTGAACAGAACACCCCAAGAATCACATCATATGCCTGAGAGATTACTTTCCCCAAAATTTTTTGAATATTAAAAGCTTAGGTAGAATTAAATGTTCTTTTGGCACATAGTTTTCTTGCTGATCTTGTGTGTTTGACAGAGGCATACATTGAGTTTCAAAGACAGGAAGAACAAAAGAAAGATTACTGTGGTCTAAATCCACTAAGGACTTGCAGAAAATTCATATGCCTGCATTGGAAAGTGTAATCTTCAAAATCCTCTCCTAACTTCTTAGTTACTAAAGGATAAAGGGCTTCTTTCAGAGGGAGCTCAAATGCTTTGGAACAGCCCCACACTGCCAGTGTTGCTGCCCTTACCTGCTGCCATCTTGAGCATTGTTTGAGCCCTCAGGGAAGTCACATCCATACTGCAGGCTGGAAAATGTGCTGAACACACATACCATCAAACATAGAACAACTGCTACCAGTGGGAGAATATTTTCCACAGAAGTATTCCTCTGTTTTACTGACAATCCCAGTGCTCAGAAATCTCCAGAAGATTTCTTTACTACTTTATAATGTTTCTCTCTTCTGACCCTTCCTTCTTACTTCATCCTTTGTTAATCTCACTGTTCCATGGACGATAAATAAAACTTTAGTGTTCTTTTAGATGGAATATACTATATCAGTTATTTCCCCCTTTCATAATACTTCTAATAGTCCACAGGTGTCCAAAGTCTCCTTTTTCTCTTTCAATGATCTTATTGATGTATTTCTAGCTAAACAAAGATCAATTGTTCTCATCTTAGACTTAGCTCCTGTTGTTCCATTTGAGATCTTTATCTCTACAAAGAGCCTGAAATCTCACTTAGTATTTGTTATTTATCACGTGTCAGTTATACCAGCCCATCTAACCTTCTTCCTACACATCTAATTCGGCTTATTTTCAAGCCTGAGACTACACTCACTCATTCAAAAATACAGTTGCGCTTTTGCGGGATACCAGCATTGCATTTGGAACTTCAGTTGGTGGACTGGGTTTTCAGGGAAGCAGTGTAAAACTACAGGATTAATACCCAACATAGAAGTGTAAACAAAAAGGAAAACTGACTGATTTTATTTAACCAAGGTAAAGGGAAAGAAAGGAAGAGAAAAAGGGAGAGAAAAAGAAAGAGAGAAAGAGAAAGAGAGAGAAAGAGAGAAAGAAGAAAAGGAAAGAAAGAAGGAAAGAAAGAAGGAAGGAAAGAAGGAAGGAAAGAAAGAAGGAAGGAAGGCAAGAAGGAAGAAAGAAAGGAAAGAAAGGAAAGGAAGAAAGGAAGGAAGAAAGGAAGAAAGAAAGAAAAGAGAAGAAAGAAAGAAAGAAAAAGAAAGAAAGAAAGAAAGAAAGAAAGAAAGAAAGAAAGAAAGAAAGAAAGAAAGAAAGAAAGAAAGAAAGAAAGAAGAAAGAAAGAAAGAAAGAAAGAAAGAAAGAAAGAAAGAAAGAAAGAAAGAAGAAAAGAAAGAAAGAAAGAAGAAAGAAAGAAAGAAAGAAAGAAAGAAAGAAAGAAAGAGAAAGAAAGAAGAAAGAAAGACAGTCAAACTTCAAATCAATATGTGACTCTAGTTCTGAGATAAGGCCACTTAAAGAGATATTTCCACTTAAGCAACTAATGTCGTGCATTAACGGACATTTAATTATCTTGATTCTATTAAATATGTAAGCTATAGGTGTATTTTCTCTTGTATACAATAAATAAGGGAAAGCATTATTTCTTCATTTTCAAATAGTCTTGCTACAGCTACTGCTTTCAAACTAACAAATTTCAGTGGTTCGGAGAACAAAATTCTGTTCTAAATTGCAAAAATTCCTGACAGTTTTTAAAACGTTATTTTTTTCAAATACAATATCAAACCACATCTGCAATAGAGAACACGTTAGAAATATTCTTATTTGCTTAGAAGTTTAAAAACCTATTAGTATTTCCAGAATTTTAAATATGTCAAAGTGATTCTCTATCAATCAACACAGATAAAACTACTTTCAGGATTTGACAATTTCACTCTCTGCAAAGAAAACTGTTACTTAAGATAGTCTGGATAGAAAACTGCTGGGTTTTAGTGTTAAATTGCTTGTCTTGCTCTTTCATCCAGCTGTATATTTGGGGAGTTCATTTCAGCAGTATTGCAAAGACATCTATTGCCAGAATAAAAATACCCGAGAAGAGTTGGGAAAATAAATCTAGAAGCATTGTAAGAGTAGCCTTATGGTCGTGATAGACCTGTGATAAAAGCCCTGTCTCAACTGTTTCCTTTATTTTGCTTCACATAAAAAGACATAGGATATCAGGAAAAAATCTAGTACTTTCTAAATGAAATACAAGGGCTTAACAATAGAAAGAATTTTAATCAATCCTAGGTCTATTTCATGTTTTAATCCCACAACCCATTTCAGTCAATTTGCACAGAGTTAGAATACTCTTTTAATCAAAATAAACACACAATCATTTTAGAAACATGGTGTCTGGCTACCATGACACCAAGGGAGGGCATGTGATGGGGAAGCAGAGCCAGAACAGGCTGTACACAAAGCACTGTTGAAATTAGAATATTGACTTGCACTCCCAATGGCACAGCAGGGAGATCATCATTGCTGAACAGACTTGCTATTAATTCTGTTGCCTACATAGGTCATGGCTGCTAAATTAACTGTCTTTAGTGATATATTAAGTTCTCTAGGTTCATGACAGATTTCGTTCCTCATCTGTTTTGAAGCTGACAGCAGCCATTTCCGCTGCTTCTGCAAATCGTACTGAAGGTATAGACTTTGTGTGTATGACAGTGACTTTATGTAGTGTTATGGCTGACATACAGAATTCTCAGTTATTAAAAAAGAAAAAAAAACTCAGCATCCATCAGTGACTTATCACACTTCATGAGGGTGTTGATTATGTCAATTTAAATTCCTCTCACTGTATCTTAATGGACCAACTCAAAGTAATCCTCATATTGTTATAGTATTTCAGAGAATCACAGAACGGGTCAGGTTGGAACCACAGTGGGTTTTCTGGTTCAACCTTCCTGCTCAAGCAGAGTCATCCCAGACCATGGGGCACAGATTGCATTCAGATGGTTCTTGAATATCTCCAGTGAGGGAGACTTCACAACCTCTGTCAGCAGCCTGTTCCAGCGCACAGTCACCCACACAGTAAAGAAGCTTTTCCTCATATTTAGGTGTAACTTCTGTACATCAGTTTCTGTCATTCTCTCTTGTTATGTTGTTTGGCACAACCTAGAAGAGCCTGGATCCATCCTCTTTGTACCCTCCCTTGTACTTACAGACACTTATAAGGTCCCCTCTCAATCATCTCACAGCTGAACAGGCTCAACTCTCTCAGCTTTTCCCCACAAAAAAAGATGTTCCAGTGCCTTAATCATTTTTGTCACACTCCAATGGATATGCTTCAGGAGCTCTGTGTCTCTCTTGTAGTGAGTAGCCCAGAACTGGACATAGCACTCCAATGTGGCTACTAGAGCTTGATGACACTGTAGAGATAAAGCAAAGGAAATGACTTCTTTATTCTTTATATTACCTCAGTAAACCTACTCCCTCTTCAGAAAAATGCATGTGCGTACACACACACACACACACACACGTGGTGTCCTTAAGCTGGTTTACCTCGACCCATTCCCACCTATTTACATAAAAAAACCCAGTTATTCTTTTCAGTGCCTGCTCAGTAAAAATATCCTGACCTCAAGCAACAATCACATTTTCACACGCTATGTAGTTTTACATGCCCAGTTTCTTGTTTCAAGGTTTTCATGACCTAAGTAGTAAACTTTTAGACAAACATGTGGTTTTGCTTATTTGTTTGGTGTTAGATGCCAATATTTTAATATAGGAAATTACCACTCTAATTAAAGACAACCAAGAGGAAATTATATCAATCTTTACAAGGAACATTGACAATGTTTCCCCTGCCTTTTCTTGTACTTGTTTGAGTTTGCAGATGAAAAAAGGGCTAAATAGTCAATGGGCTAAGAAACAATGTGTTCAAGGTTGTTTGTTTTTTTTTCCTTTCTAGCTCAACTCCCAGCTCATCCACAGGCATCAGCAAAAATCCCTGAGGAACCTACAGCCTGCCAGGATTTGGTGATGTTTTCCTTCAGCAAAGTGTGAAATATTTACTCTGTCATAATATAAGGTGAATTTCTGAGATTCAGCTTTATTGTTTAGTTCAGAAAACACCAGAGGTAAAAGAGCGAGTGTTTCTTACCACAGACAGTGCAAACGCATAGAGTTTAAGTATGACTTATAACAGTTCAAACATTGGTGTCACATAAACTGCATTCTGGCACTGTAGAAAAAGATATATACATTGCAAACATACCAGTGAACATGATTATGGAACACACCATATTTTAATGATGCTGCATAGTAATAGATCATTCTCCAGTAGTATAAAACTCATCTTCATGAAAATAAAATAATTCCTCATTAATCCTAGAAGCTCAGAAACTATCAAGATCTCATTTTAAAACAATAGCTTGAAATTAAAAAAAAAAATGAAATTGCTAAATATTCTTAATCTACTTCAGTTTCAAAGTTAGAGTGAAAAAGTAGTGCTGGAGATTTTTCTTCCTAATATTATTATGCATCGGCAACTTTTAAATGTCAGAGAACTGACCGGATTGATCTCAAAGTTCTGAGGAACAAATATGGATAAAATAATGATGAAAGGTCAACAACTTTTGTTTAGGAAGGAAGCTTCCTAAATAGATATTTAAAATTATATCTTGATACAAGTTACACTAACTGTTTATAAACACTGATTTTTACTCAGCTTAATGCAGTACTTAGAACACTGGGAAAAACAAAAAGAAAGAAAGAAAGACAAAGATTATTACTGTTCTGAAGTTTTCATGCCTGAATACAGATAAAATTATTAAATTTTAATACACACTGGATGCACTGGATGCATGCAATGCCAGACTGTTTTAATTATATCGAAAGGAATCCCATTTATGTCATTATATTGATGGAAAAAACCCTAGAAAAAGGTTTAGTAGAATAACATAGAAGAGGATGAGAGATCTCCATACAAAATTCAAACTTATAGTCCCTTTATGTTCTATAGCACTAAAAGAGCTGCGTAGAGACTGTGAAGTGTATTTAAATTACATCACAACATCTCTAGAAATTTGATAAAAGCAGGGGCTTTTATTCTGTTTCACTTTACAGAGTGAAAGCCTCCTACAGAGACTTGCTTTCTACGCTATACTCTCTGATGCTTCTTTTGTGCCAGGAGTTCTCTCCAACTGGCTTCAAAGCTGGCCCATTCTAAATGGAACAGGGATGCTAATAGATTTGCAATAGGCTCATAAATGAAAACCGAAGTCATACCTCAGGTGCTATAAAATTGTTGTTTAAATAACACATGCTCTGTAGTAGAACTTCTTCATAAAATACAAAATCAAGGAAAATTTAAAATATCCCCCTCTACAATAGGGCACCTTCTTTACTGTGCAGTGCTAATAACTCTATTCTTATCTGAATAATCAAAAACCATTCTATTTTCTGGGTACTAAATACATAGTGATGTATGCTACATAAAGAAAACAAACTAGAGTGAGATAATTCTAGGACAGTTTAATTGCTAATAATGTAAATTGAACTCAAAATCCTTGTACAGAAGACTATAGTTAGATTCACAAAGTATCATTTAATGCCAGTTTTTAATTTCTTACTTCAGAAAATCTGGGGGATTTTGTGTACATGAATAAAATATAAGAAAAATTACTATGAAAATACTGATCCGGAATATGATGTATAGACATATATTTATAAGGAAAGGTAAATATGGACATATTTACCTTTACCTTTGGAAATATATATATATATATAATTTATAATTAAAAAAAAATCCTGCCTGAGAACAGTTTTAAGAATGCATGCATTATCTTTCCTAACTCAACTGTGTATAGTACATGAACATCTTATGAAGAGAAAAATGTGTCTGCTGTTTCAAAAACTACTTTCATCACAGAAAATGAGACACAGAAGATCAGCAAATTCTTAATTCCTATCTGCAAGTGGAATTAATTATTACCATCACTTAAACTGATAGAGAATTAGCATTAATTATGCAAAGTGTTGTAAAAAGTAACAAGGGAAGCAAAGACCAGTGAACGGTTGTTTAGTGTTGAAACATTATCACTCAGATCAAGTGGTCAATGAGAAAAAGTGATTTATAGCACCTGAGATGGGTTGTGGTAACCTTGACTGTATTTGACAGAGCAGATTGTTTAGAGCCAACTATCAATGTACATTTGAATCTGTGTAACCAGACTGGTTTTGAGAAAAAGGAAAAAATACTGTATATCTGGATTGAAATGCAGATCCCTCAGGATCATAGAAATGTAGAATCATTTAGGTTGGAAAAAAAACTCTAAGATCATCAAAGAAAACTGTTAACCCAACACTGACAAGTCCAGAATTAAACTATATCCCAAACTGCCACAATTACACAGCTTTTTACTACCTCCAGGAATGATGACTCCACCATTCCCCAGGGCAGCCTGTTCCAATACTTGACAGCCTCTCCATGAAGAATTTTTTGCTAATATAAAATCTAAAGCTCCCCGGTATAAGTTGAGGGCATTTCCTATTGACATGTCACTAGTTATTTGAGGGAAGAGAACACCCCTTCCAGCTCACTACAACCTACTTTCAGGTTGTTGTAGAGAGCAATAAGATGTCTCCTGAGTCTCCTTTTCTCCAGGTTAAACAACTCCTCAGCTGCTCCTCATAAGGATGAAATATCCTGGCCTGCTATATCTGACATTTCTGTGTTATCTTGAAATAGTGGAGAAAATTCTGCTGTCATTTAAATTGTTTGTCAACTTGAACATATCCTTAATAATGTTTATTAATAAAGCAGTTTATTCAGAAATGTCACCCTGAGGACAATAGCTGTAGCTAGAATTTATAATGTACTCACTTACATTACTAATTCCCAAGAATTAGTTCTTGGATATATTTACAGTGGCAATTACAGAGCCACTGAAAGACTTGAGAAAAACAGTTTTCTTTTAGAAGGAAATTGGTAATGAAATTCATCAGATCTTCATGAGACCTAGGATGAAATTCACATTAAAACCAAAAAGATGAGGACCAGAGCAACAACAGTAAGAAATCATCAGTTAGAGCACTGATGTAGAAAGTGGGACATACATGGGCTAGTTTTAAAATTCCTCTGTTGATGTAAAATATGTATCAGTGCCTTCCACTATCCAACTTGAGTCTCTCAAGCAGTGGGTCTCTCACATCTTGCTGATGTCATTTTTTTCATTATTAATATCAAGTGGAAATAAATCAAATATCAAAACATTTCATTAAATGCACTTCCTTGTTTGTTTGGTTGGCTTATTTAAGTAACTGCAGCTGAACATGCAGTATCTCTTACACTGGAGAATTAACTGATTTGATTTTTTTGGGTGCCTTTTTCCCATATGAGTATATTGATAAAGAAGAAAAGATAAGAAGCTGTCTTTTATTGCAATACTGACATTTAAATAAAACAGATCTAATAATTACTCTGGAGAGTTTGAATTCAAAATAAAATGAAAGAAATTCAATATACTTGTTATCCAGTTACTGTGCAATATCAATCATTACTAAGCACTGAAATATCTTTAAACACTTTGATGTTGTTTTCCTTGTCCTGCAAATAATCATGGTTTATTTTGTTCACTTCATTCTACCAGTTCAGTGATAACAGCAGATTCTGCAGACATCAAATGAATTCGGAGGAAAGTAGAATAAAGACAAAATGCAGTGACTTTCAAGCAATTTCAGCTAAACCTGAAAGAAAATGAATGACACATCAAAGCATCAGCTTCAAAGACACTCCTACATGGCTTACTTCAGAATACATGTTACAGAAATCATACAATAAGGTGTTTGAACATTTCTATTCAAGAATTTTTTTAATAATCTTTATTAGGGGAAAAAAATAGCTGTGTTGAAGGACAGCTAAAAATCCAAAGTCAATGTATTCCAAACATGTTTGATAAAAGGATGAATAATAGAAGAAATATTTTGTCTCCCTTTTTTTCAAGGAAAGGTGTTGTGAAAGGGAAATAACTATGGTACTGAAATTGCATACCAACATTTTAAAGACACTTTGTTTTGACTTCAAAAAAATTCTTTTAGATCACTGAGTATGGTTTTTGCTTGGTTTAATTCTTGAAGCCATGTGAGTGTCAAATTGATAAAATTCGTAGTTGCAGTACAGTATTTGGTGGGATATAAAAGTCCAGAGGCAAAATTTACAAGATAAATCAGCATGACAGAAATCACAGTGGAGTCCAATGGATGATCAGATGATTTTTTTGTGATGTCTGGAATAATCTATGTAGAAATAACCTACACAAGTAACTATATTGACAGACAAGAGGCCTGCAGTGTGATTACAATGGGCAGCTATGGACTATACTTGAGCTAAATTTACAATTTTCCACTAAACTTAGATAAGTCAAAGAAGATTAAACGTTTAAGTGAAACCCAGAAACATGACAGTCTTTTTTTTTTAAACCGAGTTTACAACTATTAAATACCTAAAATGAAAATAACCAATTAGTTTATGATGTTAGCTTCCACTTCTGTAAGCCTGGTCCTGATAGAAAGGAATAGGAATTAATTGTGGCAGAGAGAACAACCATTCCTACCTTCCCTGTTTTTACATATAATCTGCAGCTTCTCTAAATTTAAATCTCACTGATTTTCAAAACAACCTACAGGCGAACAAGTCACTTGGAAATCTGGGACTTCAGCTTTGCAGCATTGAGATACTTATCCAGATTTTGTATTCATATATTTCTTGTATGGTGAGAGTACAGATTTCTCTTTCAGTAGTTTAAAGAGATATAGAGGAGTTAGGAGTTTATATAACTTCAGAAGTGGCTTCTGATTTTCAGCTTGAAACAAACTTTCCATCAAAATTTACCATTTTTAACATAAAGGGTTCAAAATAGAAATTATATACTGAAATAATATGAAACAGATTTGAATATTTTATTTTGTTAATCCAGATAATATTGCAATTTTTCTCCTCATCACTACCAAAATAAAGATATGCTCAACTTACAAAACTGGAACCTCTTCTACAAGGAAACTACGTTAATTTAATAATTTTTTTTCAATTATTTATTTTGTTATATTTTATGAAATGGAGTTTGAAATTAATCCTTATAAAAGAATCAGAAAAGCTAAAGTGAACTCTACTTTAACTCCCCAGGGGAGTTTACATTATTTATTAAGCAATTACAATTCTCCTTATAGGAAAACTAAAATTTTACTCTAAAAATGTACTTTGTTACTATTTTTATTAAATTTTCACAACAACAAGTGTTATTCCTAATATTTAAGGTTTTTCTGGGGGACCCCTTTTCCCTAAACTTAATGACACATGTGGATTGTGATGTTTTTGTCAGCATAAACGTTTCTGTAATGGCATTATTATGCTCATGGAACTTGGTAGGCTCAATTTAGTTGCTGAAATTAACTTAAGCATTTGCCATTATTTGAGTACATTTCATTAACATCTTAATAACAGAGCTCGTATATAGCAACATCAGAAAACGCAAACTTGGTTTAAATTTTCAGGCATAGAAGAAAGTATTAGGTCTGTGGCATACAGCTGTGGACCATGGTTTTCTTAGCATGCCTATGTAAGTCAGATTAATTTTGCTTAATTACCAGAAAATGCTTTCCAAAACAACTATTGAGAAAAATAATAGGGAAGTATTAATGATGGTGCAATTTGCTTTGTCCTGGTTTGAGACAGGATATACAGTTTTCTGAGTACACATAGAAGTTGACATACAGCTAGAAACCTTATTATTGTCCAAGCAATTCAAGATATATTCATATAAGTTGCTGAGCTAAAGGGTAAAGTAAATTAAAAATTAAATCAATTTTTTTTTGAAAAATCTTGAGACAAGAAATTATTCAAATAACTCTAAGACTAAATGAGCAATTATTTTATTCATTAAAAGTCAATAATTTTGAAGTCAAAAGGGAGGTCTTATATTGCAAGTAATGCATAGCAAATCAAATACTTTTCTGAAAGAGAACATGGGGATAAAATTTTGGGAAGGGATTCTCATTCCTTAAAATCTGATATAACTCAATGTCTCCTGAAATAAACACTTCTTTTTCAGCCTGCTCTTTGAATGCTAAATTCTCAAGAAAAGGTGAATGCCCTCTGCGTATCTCTTAGGGGAACTTTTACAAAATTCTGACAGCACATTCAAGCTCAGTAAAAGGTAATTTGCATCCCTTTCTGCCAGCATGTGCAGGCGTGTTCGTCCATTTTAATGAGATCCTTTCTCCTAAAATCTCTCATCAGGACTTATAGTACATGTGAAGTCAAGTTCAATTCAAAGTAATTCTGACACCCTAGATTCATTGCTCAGGTTCATTGATTTGTCATCTGAACTCTTGACACATGGCATCTCTGGGGAGAGGACTCCCAGGATAGAAGAAGTTCCAAATTATTTCATACAATTTTTCTGTATTTCTTAATTCTAATCTTTAATATTTCTAACATTTTGAACTTGTAATGTATGGTGTGATATATAATCAATATCAACAAGAGGAAAAGATCATAAAAAATGTGATTTTTCAGATTAAATGTGCCAATGACAATCTATTCAAGGAGAACTCAAAGGACCACTGTCATATTGTGTTTATTTTTTGGTTTATGTATTATATCCACAGCAGTCTATTAGGAATTTACTGTCTCATAATGATATGAGACTTTTTTTTTTTTTCTGCATAAAGTCATGGATTTTTCCTCTGTATGAAAATTCTTAATATCAAGCAAGATTACACATACATAATATCTTTTATGCTCAAAGTGCTAACATTATAAGATCCTTTGTATGAAGGGACACTTAAATTGTAATAAAGTGCATTAAATTGTACAAGAGTGTATTAAATAATTTCCTAGATTGTGTCTGTAGTTTTAAAAATATTTCAAATAGACTTTAAAACTTATCAGAAAGCCGAAGAACACTGAATTCCCCAAAAGTTAATGTGTTTTGAAGAGTCTATTTTTCAAGTCAAAGTCACTCTTATCAGTGCTGTGTGAATATTCCATCATTCAAATGCATGAATGTAAAACAGTAGGTGAGTCGTTCTCTACAGTCTGTTAAAATGAAATGGGATAAATGCAGCATTATAGATAAGAAATCGTAATGTGTGACACTCAGGAAAAGGAATCCGCTTGAAAAAATACAAGATAATTGTCTTTCTTTGTTTTCTAGTTGTGCTTCATTCATTCTTGGGCTGGATGAGATTAGCCTGCTGGATCACAAAAGCAATTTAAAAAAAAAAAAAAAAAGTAACACTATTGACAAACTCCACCAGTACGTTAGAAAAAGGCTCAGAGATACTTTTCTGAAGTTTATGGAAGTTTATGGATTAATGGAAAGAGTTGTACTTATCACTATTAAGGCTGCAGGAAACTACTAGGCCTTTTGCTACACAAAAAGACAGGACAAGTGGCATGACATGACAGTCAGCAGTGCGAACACTGGACAAGAGGTACGGATAGTGCCAAGCAAATGGTCTCAATCTCATGGATGGCTACAGGAGCCAAATCTCACATGCAACTGGAGGGGAACTTTGGGGACCCACTACTAATTCTCTGTAAGGGCAATTTACATAGGTAATGGGGGTATTGTGTGGTGGGGGTAGCCAGGCTTCCATAGATCACAGTTGGTGCTACAAAGTTATTTACTGAAAAAAGCATCAGTCTACTAAAGCATGGATCTGAAGGTGCAGTCCATTTTGCTGAAGGGTTCTTCTCAGGACAAAGACCCAGAGGGATGTTGGAATTCCCTGGGATTTCCCAATGTCTCAGGTTTCTGGATTTGTGATAACCCGAGGTATTAATTAAGCCTCTTGTCTCCCAGCCCCGTATCAGAAGAAGAGGTCGAGATTTGTCTTCTCTGGTTTTTAAGGTTGTTTATTTTCTCTTATCTAATACATTCTTTCTCTGACCTGCTGAGGTCTGTCCTGCAGGTCAGGATGAGGCAGACTTCAGATTCTGCCTGTCCTTGGGGTGGTGTTATCTTTTATACTAAAAACTACGTGTACTTTATTTACAATAATTTTCCAATACCTATCAGCTATGTTGTACAGTGTGTCTCTACTCTAAAAATGGTGGCAATCAAAAAGTGCCACCATCACAGCAGAAGATGGAGGACAAGAAGACAAAGAAGAAGGGCACACCCTGATTCCTTCATCTTTGTCACTCAAATCCCCATTCTAAAATCCCAAAAGTCTACTTTTTTCGCCCTGTGATAAATGCAAGTAGATTCTCATACTGAATGCAAGATGCAAGTAGAGGCTCATACTGAAAAAGAACTATAATTCTACTTAAACTCTTCTGACTTGTGAATTTTCCAGGGAAGTCAGTGGAATGTCCTGGGCCCCGACACAGATGCAATGAATCTCAGGAAGCTGGCATGAATCGTTTCAAGGTGAAGCCTTAGGGAACCACGGAAGTTCCCCAGGGCCTTGGAAGCCCAGAGCCCCAAGTGGCAGGTGGGGGTCTGGTGGCTTTTGGGCTGGGAGATCCAGGTGGCCGGCTGGAACCATGCGATCTTCTTTCTTCTTTTTTTTTTTTCTTTTCTTCTTTCTCCTTTTCTTCTTCTTTAGTTTTGTGCAAGGAAAGCAAAGCAGCAGACAGAGAGACAGAGAGACAGAGAGAGAGAGAGAGAGAGAGAGAGAGAGATTGCTGAATTGCTGCAGGCTTCTATGGTCAGGTTTTAACCTTAAATTGACCAATTAGCTAAATACATGAACCTAAAACAATTTCTCTACATCTATTAAAATTATAGAAAAAACATTACACACCTCAATTTCTGTAAATCATAATTTTGTGTAAATTGTAATTGTTTTGTGTAATATTGTGTATTTTGTGTAAATTGTTTTTTTCCATGTATGTGCATATTGTTTTCATACTTAATCTTATATGTTCTACCTTGTTTTGTCCTTTATTTTATCTATATTTACATGAATTATTCTATGTAGAAAATACAAAACAATATTCAATTTAGTTATGTCTATGAAGCACTGAACTTTTATCTGGATTTTTAGGGCACTGGCCCGCTACAGCTGACTCAGGCAGCGGACAAACTGCTTCTTATTAAAGGTACTTAGAAAGTATAAAGGCTTATTTTTACTTACTGATTATTGTGGTTTAATATATTCTTTTCTCCTTCCGAAATTCAGAAGGGGATCTAGCTTCTTGATTTCCAACATGATGGTATCCAACCCATCAAAATTGGGTATAAGTATAGCAGAATGGAGCTGATAGGGAAAAAGCAATTACAGAGAAATTATTTACCTGGGAGAAGGTTGGGGCAGAGAAGGTAAGGTGTATGGGTGGCAGAAAGGGGATCAAGAGAAAGGGGATCAAGTGTCAAGGAAAGAGACAGCAAAGCATGGAAATCCTGTGAGTGAGACAACACAGGGGTCCCTACCAAGCCACCTTGCTCTTGTTCCGTGCTGCTTGAGCAGGGCAGTTATTCAGACCTGTTTCTCTTGGTATAAAATAAAAGTTGGTGTGCTTCTAGTTAGGAGGGCTGCAGTGGAATGGAAGCTGTCCCTCTGTAGAGAACATTGTATGGTTACATAAAGTATTCTTGTGCCACTATGCTGGTGCTCATTCCAGGCCTGATAGCGTTCATAGCATGCAATATTATATCTAGGTATGTGGTGGTTTGAAAGGGAAATGACTTTTTTTGGGATTCACTGGTCAAACCAATAAGTGCTCAGGTTTGAATATTGGCACCTGGTGTGGCAGAGGAAGATCTCTATTCTCAAAGCCCCTCGGCCCCAGGGGGTAATATTGGGGGACTGGTGTCCCAAAATTTGAGAAGCTGTAGTTTTTGGAACTAACCAAAGCATCTTTAAAAAAGAGAAACCCTAGAAGCAGCTCTGGTCCATGCACAGTGGTGAGAGCACTGGACATGGAAAAAGAGGCCACGATATGGCGCAAGAAGGACTCCTATCTCTCCTTGATGGACTGAGTACTGATTATCAAAAGGGTGGTAATGGACTAGGGATTAATTATCTGAAAGGTGGTAACTTGACTGGAAATTTTTAGTTTGTTTTATTGTGTTGAGAACTAGGGTGGGGGGAGGAAGAAGAGTGTTTTTTAAAGTTTTCATCCTCTTCTGTGTGTGTCTTCTTTATATATTATAAGTAGTAAAGTTCTTCTTTCCTTTTGCTTCTAAATTAGAAACTGTTTTGCCCTCTTTTTGGTCACATCTCACAGCAAACACCAGTGACAGTATACCTTCATAGGGGCACTGGCCTTGTGCCAGCGTCAAACCATGACATTCTTATCATAGTTTGACGCTGGCACAAGGCCAGTGCCCCTATGAAGATATACTGTCCCTGGTGTTTGCTGTGAAATATAACCAAAAACAAAGCAAAACAATTTCTAATTTAGAAACAAAAAGAAAAAAGAACTTTATTACTTATAATATGTAAAGAAGACACACACAGAAAAAAATGAAAAATTTAAAAAACACTCTTCTTCCTTCCTATTCCTTCAGAATAAAACACTGTTAAACTCTGAAAAATTATGTGCTTGGATCCATCATTCATTAATTGAAAGCAGAACATTTCAGAAGTGTTTGGTATAATTAAGATAGTTTTTATGTTCTTGATAAGTAACATTCTATAGCCATCTTAAAGTTTGTTTATTATGGTGAGGCTTAGATAACTTTGGAATATGACATCCATCAGATTTCTTCACAGAATATCAATGAACTAAGAAGAGTAGAAGCTTGGTTTTCCTTGGTTTTAAGAAATATTAACACTACAAACACTAAAAAAATTAATTACTAAGAAAATAATCTTCCTTTGGGTGAAAAGGAAATAATATTACATACATAAAAGTTTTCAAGCATTTTTGTTCTTTAATTCAAAGCAGACAATTCTAAGAAGTCAAATAAATTAATCAAGGAAGCTATACTGTAATGCTGGGATTTGGATTTTTTTTTTTTTAATATGCAAAATTTATCTAGAATATATATTTCTTACAGTAAAATACTTCAAACCTGAATGGTAAATAAATGTCTCAGAAGATATATTGAGCCTTAAAATGAGATAAAGAAAAAAAAGAAGACAACTGAGAAGAAAAAGCTTATCTTAGTGGTGAGTATTAGCTCCCAAGACAATCTAGATTCAGTGTTGCAAAGGATTTAAAAACAAATAGGATCAGTTTACTCAACCATATAAATTAAACAAAAACAAAAAGGCAAATTTTTGATGAGGAAAATATTAAAGGCAATCTAGGTATTTTTCAAAACAACTGTACTTACAGTTTTCTCTCATGTTTTTCAAATAACAGGATGCTTCCATAAGTCCTATAGAAAAATTAAAAGCTAATAGATGCAAGTAGAGGCTCATACTGGAAAAGAAGTTGTGAAAGAGGGGACATGTTTAAATTGAAAGAACTAGCCAATTAAAATCACAAAGTTGTCAAAGAAGATTTATAAAACATGAGTCAAGTCCCTTTCTAAAAGTGTATTATAACATTTGAGGAAAGGAAATACAACATTCTGTGAAGACAGGAAAGAATTAATCTCAACAATGTCAAAAGTCAAGAACTTATACTGAAGAAATATGAAAATAATGAGGGAAAATAAATGAAAGAATCTATAGAAAATGACAGGATCGAAAATTTATGGAGGTTTTTCAAATCTACGATGGATAACATAACCAGTAAAGCACTAATGTAAATATTATAAATCTCTACATGTTGGGTCATTTGATGTATTGTTATCTGGAAAAATCTTTATTTGACATACAGAAGGGACGTATCACAAGCTTTATATATTTTTTTTTCAGTTGCCTAAAGTTGAAATGGTACTTGTTTTATTGCAAGAAAAAATAATAAGCTGTGACCAGAGCAACTGTGAAAGTCATAATGAATATCTTGTGACTGATTACATTTAATATTTCCTTAATGACCTTGGTAAAACAAGCTGGAATGTGTTTAAGAAATCAGATAAAAATTTGTTAGATAAAATCAATGAAGTGTATGACCAGTATTTAATACTGAACATTTGGATAACCTTGAAGACAGAACAATGGAAATTAAGTGAAGCTTGTCAGTGTAACATGTAAAAGTTGGACAGTAATGAGACTCAGTTGTACTTTTTCCCAGCATATATATTGGTGATTGAAAGGCTTGCCTAATTTCTGAGCAGAGCAAGTTTAATTTTTAGGGTTTACCTGCAGCTTTGTAAGACTGGGCTAGGTGACCTAGGAAATCACCCTATTGTTTGATTAAGCTCTAAGACTCAAGAATTTTTCACTTCAGTGAATACTTTAGTTTAACTAAAAACTATCATTTAATTTGGTTTAAATTTCATACTTAGTAATTAAAATGTATACTGCCTTGGTCCTGACAAAGAATTTTTTTCAATATTCTGTCTTGTTTACCTAATTTCTAAAGAAAATTATCCAAATATTTCTATATCAAAGTTTTATAGCTTTTACAGCTTTTTCATAATCTTTCTAAATTACTCAATATCTGGGTTATCCTCCAATCCTCAAACTTTGATATTACTATCAAACAAATGGTAAAATGTGAATCATCTATCTTTAGCTCATATTTACCTTAATTTTTATAGTCTTCTGACAAAATTTGATTTCTTTACAAAATGGAAAGTTTAGGTATTACAAGTGAGGGAAAAAACCCAAACAGCCCCAATGCAAAACTATTTTTTTCTTGGAGTTGATAGAGTTGTTATGTTGTGACAGAATTTATCTGAAAAAAAGAGAAACTGAGAAAGAATTTGATTGTGTTTTTGTTTGTTTTTTCTTTTCATTTGAATGTCATTATACTGAATAAGATATTGGGTAATTTTATACCTAATCATATGGTAAAACAAATCAATCTGAAAGTAATGAACTAAATGCACCAGTTGAGTCAGATTTATTGTTACCAAAAGAAGCAATCATGTATGTATTTTTTTTTTTTTTGTGGTTTGTTTCCAACCAAGACACCAGCTAGAAAGAGTTTTTGTAACCATTTGTGATTTTTTTTTTTCTTCAGACCTAATTGTTTCTTTCCCTTTATGATCTTTTCTTTAAATTACTGTTGCAAACAACAGTGACAGCATGTTATTAACATTTAACCCTCTGATCATCACATCTTGTCAACTATTCTGTATAAGTTAAAAACGTGTTCTTCCTTTTTTAACTGCAGTGATAGGTATGAACACCAGACCTTTTTTTTCCTATTTTAACAACCCTTATAGATCAAACGGAAACAGAACATGCTAAAGTGTCATTGTTGTCTCCATAACCACTGTGAAATTCCAGAATTTACATTGAAAAATGTATAAATAATACCAGAGTTCTGTCTTTCTAGGACAGGAAAATTCCGTGTTACTAAAATTCACCCTGATGTGTTGGGCAAACTTGAGCTGGCTGACACCTGTCCAGCTGTTCTCTCACTCCTCCACCTCAATTGGCCAGTGGGATAAAATGAATCAAAGGTAAAGGGAGATCATTTAACATTTACTGTCAAAACAGACTCAACTTGGTGAAAATCATGTAATTTATAGGTGATTAAAACATATTTATACAATGAGAAACAAGAACAAAACCTAGAACAGATTCATTCCATTTCTCACACTCAGCTTCACTACTCCATGACTGACTCCTCTCTGATGCCCTGTCTGACAGGTTCATGAGGAGCTGTGGAGTGGTGGTCGTTCCATAACGGCTTCTCTCGGCTGCTGTTCCTTCTCTCACTACTCCAATGTGGATTCTGTCCACAAACTGTGGTCTTTCACAATAAACCTCTTCCAGTGTGGTCTCTCCAAGGGCTGCAGGGCAACCTCTGCACCACCACATGGAGCACTTCCTTCCCCTCTTTCTTCCCCTCACCTTGGCATTTGCAGGGCTGCTTCTCACATTTTTCCCTCACAGCTCTCATTGCTTTATGGTTTTTCTTAAATATCACTTGTGATACTTAAGTATCACTTCTCTGGCTGAGGGGCCCAGCTGCCCATGAGGTGTGTCTATTTTGGAGCCAGCTGAAGCCAGTGTTTCATAGGAGTGACACTGCAGCACTTGGGCACCTGCATCCTGTATGCTTGAAACGGCACTTCTAGAAATGGAAGTTTAATTGATGAAATAGTTATTTGTGTTTAGACCTTTAAGGAAACTGTGGCTTCCTTATTCTTATTAAGAGTAGATTGCATTCCAGTTCTTTTCTATAACCCTTGGAATACTGTTGAGAATTTCTAAGGAGTTAAGGGCTTCTAAGGAGTTCTTTAATATTCCGTTACAAGTCTGTATTTCAGACATCCATCTTCACTTTCATGACAGCTTTTGAAATCTTCAGGTCTTAATTTTTCATGGTTCCTTAAATACAGCTCAATTTTGAAAATGAATGTGAACACATAAGGACAATGATGAAAAATTATTTGACACAGTGAGACTTTTGCAACAGTTCTGTTAAAGAAAGAAACAAAAAAAACTAATAAAATTGAGGGGCCTGGTAAGTAATGAGGTACATTGTATAAAGAAAGTCATGCATATAGAAACACCTGGAAATGTGTGTTTCAGTATTCCATGGCTTTCCATGACTATTAGGCATGCACCAACAGGGACTGACATAAGTCAATCCACCCTTACAAGATGTGATTGAGATGAAACAGAAATAATCAGTTCAGATCTCATCTATAATGACAGAATACTAGTTTGCAATTTGGTGTTACCAAAGGATGGAGCACATAGCTCCAAGGGAATAGATGCCTACAGGCTGAGTAGGCATTGTCAAAAGTGACACTGTTAGACATTCTGCCAAGTATTCCTAGCAGAAATACAAGGACTAAACAGCTGCTGTACAGATGATGAATTATTTTGGCTATTAATAGAGGTTTGAGCTGCACTGTTAGCATACCTGTGAAAATCTTGATTTTGGCAAGTCAAGGGTAAAAAATCCAAAACTCAATATATATGATAGATTCTTACTGTAAAGACCCTTTCTATTCACCATCAATTGCATTATAACAACTTTGTCATCCTTTCTTGAACCTGACAGCTTTCCCAGACCCTGTAATTTCATATCTGTGTATCTTACCTTTATTATAAATATACATAGACAGAAATATATAATTATAATATATAATTATCCAGTTCCCCTGTATCTGTCACTATCCCCAGACAGTATAAATTAGTCCTAATATTTATAATGGAAGGCACTTACCTGCTTTCCAGCAATAATATTTGAAATCCATGGTATTGTAGGTGAGTAACTCTTCCCAAAATAAAACTCACGTAATATGTCCCCTGTGTAAAGAAAGAAACTGCAACAATTTAGTTAAATCAATTTTTAAATTGATTTAAACCAGTGAAATCCCTTGTGCAGATGCTCTTAAATTGGCTCAAGGGTAACTAATATTGGTGTATCTTATTCATTTTGATTGAGAATTTAATCCTATTAAATTGGCTAAAATCTTTTGTATATACTGGAGCCTCAAGTCTAGAGTTCTGAATTGAATTTCATGCTGCAGGGTCATGGGTCCTCAAGGAAGTTAGGACCTATAGTGACACAGTAATTTTAGAAATTACTTCTGAGGGCCTACTAATCATCTTCAAAAAATAAACAGAACTTTGTAATAAATTCTAATAATTAGACAGTGTTCTGAAGATTTTATATAAGGGATAAAATTTTCTAAAACTTCTAAGCAATCAAGGATAATGATAATAGGCAACAAATTTTAAGAAAATGATGGCAAAATTAATTATATGCCATGTATTTTTGCTTTCTTTATTCTGTTTCCAGCTCAAATTTGCCTGCTGATTATTGCTGGGCCCATGAGTTTTGGCACAATACTGAAAATGAAAATATGCATGACCATCTGTCAGTAATGGTTCCAGTTCATCAAAATTTCTAGTCTCCATTATTAGCACAACAAAAGTACCTTTGCCTGTCTTGGGTGGAGAACCCAAGAAATGACAGATGAGAGAGAAGAAAAAAAAAAAAGGAAAAAGAAACTTTCCAAATTGTCTCATCACAGAGAAAAGGGAATTTTTTTTTATCAGTACACACAAACAAATATTCTTTCTACACTTTTATGGTTCATCCTCATTTCCAGCTGCTTCAATTTGTGACTGCATTCAGGCAAGTACATGACTATACACAGAGTATTTTTGAGACTTCAGTAATGCAGGCTGGTACCAAAATGGAAAGAAGTACCTCAAGTATGATAGAGGATAACAAGAAAATATGGGCAAATCATAAAAATCTGTTTATTATTTCAAATACTGATGCTCCTTCTCATTATCAATTTCAGTCTGACAAAAAATTGTAGTTACTCCTCAGCTAGCACTGATACATTTGCAGCTGTAAAAATGATGCTTCTTTCTCTGATTTTGGCTTTAGTGTGTTTCTGCTAGATTTGGATCGAGATGTAAAATACAAACGCTGTCTGCCTGGCATGGAATCCTTTGCTTACAGTCCCAGCAGCTTTGTTTCATTCTTCTGTGTCAATAGAATATAAAACATTTTAAAAAAATATATTTTCCTATTGGTTACTCTGAAAGGCCTGTGCAAAACAAGGTGTCTTTTGAATACATGGAGATATGGCCCCAAACAATAGCAGTTGCTAAGGGAGCAGAGCATAGTGTTTTATGCAGACGTGAGGGAAGGGGAATGGAGAAGCACAAATCTGGTACAGAGTGGCCCAGGTACTCAGTGGCTCAAAGCAAAATGTTAATTCCCCTGAATATGCTGTGTTAAATCACATTTATACATCAAGGAATACAAAAGTTTATATTTAACTGAGTTCTGCTGACTTACTTAAGAGAAGATTTATGGTCATTGGGAGGATCATTAGCATTGATTTTCATATTCCCCACTTAGAATAATATGTCCTTGGTATAGGAAATTATCCAGCACTTCTATAAAAAGCTAGCTAGAATGATTCCATGTATACTTAGCAGATTTGTATTATCTTGTGGCTGACTCAGACAAAGAATCCAGCTTTCCTGAACAATTACACCAATATTTATTAAAAAATACTGCAAACATATACTAATGCAGTAATGAGAGTGCTAACTCTGTTCAAACTTCAAAGGTCAAAAAGAGGTCTTTTCAAACTAAGGAACCAGTCAGCTCAAGAAGGATCAAATAGCATTGTATTTCCTTAAGTAAAACATAAAAGGTCTACAGTTACTTTCATGACTATCGAGGAAGCCTGTAATGTATATGTGTAACTTTCCAATGTGGCTGAAACAAACAGAGAGGTTTTGTTTGGGTGGGGTTTTTTTTGTTTGTTTGTTTTTGATGAGAAAGATGGGGTTTTTTAACAGATTGAGAAAGGATTTGGGGATTTATTTACTTGAAGGTTGTCCGAAGAATTGCTTCAAGCTGTATTATCTTGGTGGGGAAGAAGGCCTTAAAAGTGTCTAACAGCTTCCTTAATTTGTGTTCATTTCTTTTAATAATATTATCTCCATGAAAGAATCTTTAAAAATAGTCATTTTACTCATACAAATTGATCAAGTATGGGAATCTGTCATAACAATTAATTGACTTTTTTGCATATGTTTCCTTTTAATATTCCTATTCATATCTTCTGATGAAATTATTCTAGTTAGCTCTGATTCAGTTGCCCTTAGACATGCCAGTCCATGGAAAACTCAACTGCTCCCTTTTCAGTTTTTCCATTTGTTCACACTTATATCTGCCTATATGTTGGATTTTTTTGTCTTTTCTCCACAACAAGAATACAGCTGTCTTTTTCTCTCGACTTTTAAAATATATTTGAATTTACTTTAAATGTAAAGTTGCTTCAGCAAGTGTACCATGAGCGCTTCCTTCCCACCCTGGCATAAGAGCATATGCTGACATTGTCTGGACAAGAATGCCTCTGTAGGGACATGTTGTGATTTTAACTCGAAACTGAGCAGAAACACCAATTCGTGTTCTGGTTTTGGTTTGCCAGATTGAAATTTCCCAATCAAGAGCAAAGCAGGCTTAAGCTTAAAAGTAGTAAGACTTAATTAACTAACACTAAAAGTAAAAAAAACAACAAGAATCAGAATGAAAGCTTCAGAACACTCCTCCTCCATCCTCACATCTTCTTTCCCTCCAACGACAGTGTAAAGAAAACAACATTCAGAAATCTCAGTCAGTTTTCCACTTCTAAAACAGTCTTTCTTGAGTTCATTTAGGGAGGGAAGCACCTCTCATTTGCTATGTAAAATTCCACCACAAGAAAACAGTTCTCTCGTGGCTTCAGTCTTCATGAACAACAGCCACCTGGAATACCTGCATTCATCAAACTCCTCCCATGTTCACAGATGTGACTCTGGGCCACATCAATGTAAGTGGTTTATTTTAAAGATAAACTGCTAAAAGCAAAGGTTCTCTTTATCTTTCTTCGAGATCACCTTCATCTCAGGGAACAGAGAATCACTTTGTCTTTTGAGGGCAAAGAGTCTTTATCACTTCATCTCTGTGTTCAACTTTGCATGGAATCATAATCACTTCAACATTGGCTCACTTTAACACTGAATTCCTTTGCTCGGGTCTACAATTTGAACTTTCCATCTCCACATACTTCTTTATGGTTTAAAGGAAATATCTCAATATATTATAGCAAATCACCATAGCTTTAAAGAGTTTTTCAGCCTGAAAGCAGCTCCCTATACTCCTTCCATCTGGACCTTTACTCTTTGACTGACCTTGATACTTTCATGTGGTCTCTCCACCTGCTTTCACTCTAATTTTCTCTCACTTGAGAGAGGATGGAGGTTTTTTTCAGATCTCATCTGTGCACTGAAAGAGTTAACCAAGGCAGTATCTGGACAAAGAATTCACCTGAGGGATTGTGGCTGTGCTGGAGCTATGCCAGGATCTCAGCCAGACCACAGCAGTCCATGGTGTCACATTTCAAAAGCCATGCTGGGGCAGCGAGGAGGGACGAACGAAATCTCAGGAAGCTTGAGTCAAAGTTCAATTCTGGCTGTGCTTAGAGGAGACTGGCTCGGATCTTTTTCAGCCCTGTCCAGCAGCCCCATCAGCCTGGCCCAGCCCTGCCATGCTGCGTGGGCCAGGCCCGGCCATCTCATCTCGGCAGATCTCAGCACCAGCCAGCCTTGGCTTCTCCCTCCTCACTGCCCCTGAGAGTAGTTGGCCAATTTTGCCAAGGCTGCAGCAGCAGCAGGTGTTATCAGACACAGCTGGGACCTGCCTTGATTGAGGGCCTGCCTTGATTGAGGGCCTGCCTTGATTGAGGGCCTGCCTTGATTGAGGGCCTGCATGGCCTCCTCTTTCCCCTCCCCTGCTCAGCCTGAAGCCTTAGAGGAGGCAGGGGGAAGGTCTTCTCTCTCCAAAAGCCATAACAAAAAGAGAGCTTCCCGGGCTTTGTTTCCTTTGAAATGTAATAACACCCAGAGACAAAATCCATTCCCATTGGTCCAATAAAATGCCAGTCTCTAAACCAGCCTGTTCACTTCTGTGAGCTGGTCAAACTAAAACAGGACACGACATGCATGGACACATCACTGGAGGAACTGACATAAAATACTGCGGCTTAGCAGGAGGGAGCTTTAGCTGGGGCTACTTAGTGAGCGTCAGGACAGCCCAACGGCGTGCGCACAAGCAGCTGGCAGGGATGGTGGAACTCCATAGACCACTGGCAGCTCCACAGATTGCAATAACCAACTCCTTAGCCTTAGAGTGCTTTAGGTATTTATACACATCGCTGTTGAATGGCAAACATGCCAATATAAACTTATTAATTAATATACAAGCTATTATTCTTCTACAAGCTTGAATGTTTAACAGGAATGGAGTCAAAAGACTCCTTTCTGCTTATTCTAAAGTCCTTCATGTGCCTTCAAAATATTTAATTCTGCTGTTTCTTTGTTATAAATAGCAGTTCTAAACCCTGTATTTTTTTGAAAAACGACTGGGTCCTGAAATACACACTGTCAGAATAATAAATAGGAAATTTGAAAATGTAGTAGTCTACTTTCAGATTCTATCAATATTCTTGAAAAAGTGACAAAATAAAAAACATTCATTAAGATTTTTTCTAGCTCCCCTGTTGCTCAGTGACCGACTGAAGTGATGATTTTTAGGCAAAGTGGCCACTTTGAGCCTGACTGAATTTGATGGTTTAGTCAGTAGTGATTCAGTATTGTTAAAGACTGAGGAAATCACAGTGGTGTTAGCTTGTTAAAATTTGAGATAATGATTAATGATAATGATTAGAATTAGCCAGCTGATAAATCAAAAAGCGATTAAGTTATTTGCATCTACAGAAACTTTGGACAACTAAGGTAATACATGCAGTCAGACCTTGCTAACAGCTACACAATAGGTAGCATGCTTTTCTTGGTTTTGTTTACCAAAAAATGAGAACACTGCAAGTCGTGCTGGTGATTAGGGAAAAAAAAATGTCTCTCTCCTCCCTCAGTAGAACTCTAGCAGATAGTGCACTTTTCTGGACAGAAATTTCCTTAACTCAGGCAACAGCTTCATACACAAATTAAATTGAAACATTGCAACTCTACCATCAAAAGAAGCAATCCTTCTTATGCCCTCAGCCATTTTTCCCAATGTTTGTTGCCCCCACCTTCATCCTAGCACCATAAGCCCCACAATTACACAGTGAACTAGAGAAAAGAAATAATCTAACCTTAAAATATTCCCCTTTTTCTTTCCCCTGGAGTTAATGACAGAAAGATGTATGAATGTCTAAACACACGCATGTTAATTTCTATCAAATCTACAAATCAAGTCTAACAGTCTTGGCAGAAATAGTCATCTATTACATTTTAATGAGTGATGGTTATAGTCAATGCAAACCAAAAGAAGGTGAGAAAATAAAAAATAAATCAGTGGTTTAAAAGCTGGAGAATGTATTTTAAAATGAAGATTTAAAAACAATAATTATTAAAATGATATTTCATACTACTTTCCTTAATTAGTTTTATTATATAATTTAAATTTAATTATACTTTTATTTAGTATTTTATTAAATTATATGTTGGTTTGTGGTTCAAATGCTCTTGTAAAACTAATTTTTAAAATTTTTGTCTAGAAAAAGGCTCTAATTTTGTATTCTAAAGAACCATTTTTATATTCCTTTTTCAGTCTTCTGGCTTTTCAGAGAGACCAATCTTTTAGCTCCAATGACTATGATGAAGGACAAAATCATTAGTTTTGGAGCATGAGCAAGCCTCAAGGTGTTTAAACTTAATTATCATAGTTTTCCCAAACATCATATCCAAATTCTTGAGCACAACAAGGAATAGGCTGCCCAACCGGACTAGAGAATAAAGTAGATTACCTATGCATCTCCAGCCAAAGGATGTATTTTACTAATTACTGCATAAAGAAGTTTTGAAAATATGGATTGTATAATGAAATTGTAAAGAAATAGTAAAATTTATTTTATAAAGTAAAACAGGAAAAGAAAATCTTAATATTTTTAGGAATAGGATCTTTATTACAAGTGGTTTACTATGCAGTTATGCTCTCCTTTGAAATTTTCACTTTTAAAATGCAAGAGACAGATTCTATCAATAACTGAAGCAGTAGCAGGTAGGCTAGTCTCTCATCTCAACACAGTAATTAAAATTCAAATCTATTTAGTAAAATCCAATTATAATCCAGACTCTGGTATAGTGACTATACTTTGAAATGAGGATATCTGCCACACAGTACTTTACAGACACGTGAAAACTCTAGAGACATTTTCTCACAGGACCCAAATCCAATTGAAGTTTAGTGATGCAAACAATGTAAAATTGCATTAAATAATTTTAGTATTTTAGCAAGCATCTTAAATGTTCTTACTATTTCTCTAAGTGTAATAATGTACATTATGCATAAAGAAAAGTTTTCAGATAAACAAATTAGACTTTAGATTAAAATACTGGTCATAGAAAATGTTCTATTTTTGTAGATGAGGCCTCCATACATTTAAATTAGAAAGACATTTGCTGGTTATGGGAATGCTGAATTAAAGAAATGATTGACACAAGAATAAGTTTGTTTAGTCCATTTAAGAGCTTTTATAAAATAATTGCCTGGGTGTGCTTAATTTCAAAAGTGTCCTAATAAAATTTCCACTGAGAATGCAACAAAGCTTTTTTTTTTTTTTTTATTTAAAAATCCAACATTCTCCTTTCTCTAAAAGTGACACCATCATAAAATCAGTCTGATTTATGCTGTTATGCAGTTTATAATGTCTGCCAAGGTTTAATCACCAGAAGGATGGAGGAGAGAATCAGGAGAGTAAAAGTGGAAAAACTCACGGGTTTAGATAAAGACACAATTAAGGAATGCAAAAGTCACTTGCACAAGCAAAGCAAATTAAGGAATTCACCACTTCCCATTGGGAGGATGTTCAGCCATCCCCAAAAAACAAGGCCACATCACATACAACAGGGACTTGGGAAGACAAAACCCATCACTCCAAACATCCCTTAGCAGAATTAATTCGTAAGTCTTCTTTTATTGGGCTATCCTTATATCACTATCTTCAGTGTCAAGACAGATTTTAAAAGCATGAGACTGGATGTTCCTAGTTCCCAGTTGCATAAGAATGGATTCTTTACCTTTGCCTCTCCATTTACTACTTGTTTTTTTTGTTTTTTTTTTTTGTTTGTTTGTTTTTTTTTTTTTTGTTGTTTTTTTTTTTTGTTTGTTTTTTTATAAGTAAAGATTTATAAATTAAAACATTTTCAAACAGTATATAATTGTTTCATATCACCATCTAACCATCTAACATTTTTTAACCTTTCTTTATTTCAGGGGATGTTTTTTTGAACCAAAAAATCATAGGTTATATATATTTTGTTTAAACTAGACCAATGTTAATTTAAGTCCACCTGATGCAAATTTTGTCACAGGATAATCATTCCCTAGTAGTCATAACCATTGACAGTAGAAAAATGACCAGTATATGATTGTTTGCTACCACTGGTATTTACAAGATAGGATTAAGATTTCTAATTCCAGTGCTTAAAAACTCAAAACAAATTGAACTCTCTCCACCTATGAATAATGACCAGATTAAAAGGATTGTCACTTTTAAAGAAAGAAAAGGGCAAAAGAAAAGTCAAGGAGGCTGGTGGCCTTTTAAATCTGAATCAACCACTGGAAGAAATGACATACTGTACCACATACAAATGTCAGGTGACATGATCAAAAATTAAAGTTTTCTGCATAAAAGCTTATTTCCTTTGGTATGTGTCTTTGTTATTGTTATTGTGGATACATTAAAAGTAAGGGGACCTGAAACCTCACAGAAAAAACACCTCTGTCAAGACTTAAGAAAAACCTGTTTGTAATGAGTCTCTAGGGTTAGACATCATATAAAAAGAGATCAAGGTAAACTGACCTTACAAACCATCCACCTGTCTATCCTATTACGTATCAGATCCTACTAAACAACAACACCAAAAAAGAATCGTGGAAGAAAGGTTTCCACTTGCCTTACTCTTCACTCAAAAGATGTATTATTTGCTGCCATTTAGATAAAGGATATTTTACTGTTGTTTTTCAGGAAAAGGATGACAGAGAACAAAGAAATCCTTTTTCTCATGGGATAAAATACTAATACTGTAGATGAGAAATCAATGCCATGAAATGCATAAAAATTTGATCTAAAAGAATGGACATAAAATATTGCTTTTGGTTTTGACATTTGTGGGTGTGGCAATATATTAGTTCTTTCTAAATAGCTGATGATACTGAGAGAAAAAAAATTAAGTGAGAGTTCCTTCTCTTGAAAGCCTTCCTTATGCAAGATGACAATGGACTAGCACTTTTATATATATATATATACAATATATATACATATATATACATATATATATATATATACACATATATATATAACACACACACACACACACACACACACACAACACATATATATATATATATATATATATATATATGCATGTAATTATGTTTTCAGAAAAAAACCCTACTGTGAAATGTTCTAAAATTATTTTAGGTGCTTAGTTCTCAATACCACATAGAGCACCATGCTATGATTAAGTGCAATTCCCTATTCAGACCATAACCCCTGTTATGAGTTCTGCACAATAAAAAGAAAAACAACAATGAGCAGCACAACATAAATATTGCTTAAAATATATGTGTTAGAACATAAGGAACAATGTGGAAGAGACTGTCCAATATCATTAGCCTTTCTCCTTAAATACTGTGCATGCTAGTTACTCATCTTTTATTATGCTATTCTTATGAGACAATCTCAAAAAATAAATGTCCTACCCCAGGATGGCACTTGCAAACCTTCTTAAATGAAAATTTTTGAGAAGGGAAGTGGGGAGAGGTCTTTATCTAAAACTATTTCCTTAGTCTCAGAGATTTTATGTAAGGGAACTTTTATGTTTGTTTGTAATGAGCATCAAAAAAGTGTGATCTAAACAGATCTGTCCTGAAGATCTTTCACATAGGAGCTGTATTCAGATCTTTTTCTTTTGTCATTCCAAGGAAAGGATAAAGTCTAGACAATTCCAAAAAGCTGAAAGAGGGTCAAGACTTGCTGAACAACTGTCAACCCTGTTTCTTCTAAAGAAAGAAAGGTCAGACATGTCTAGAGAAGAATAAGAATTAGAATGTATCTAAATCAGAAAAGAATACAAAAAAATTTCAGAAAGAAATTATAAAGAAAATCTTTTTAGAAGAGATATCTCAGTGAAACCAAGTAAAATGGTATTAACCTTCACAGGTTAATATGGTATAACTTAAGCTATACCATATTAACAAGATAAAATGGTGTAATTTTCACAGGATGCTAATATTCAAAATCCAAATCTTAATACTCGTTTTGTTTTCTTTTTTCCCACCATACATAATTAAAGCTTATATTTATAGAATAAATAAATGAAACGTTATGTGCATTTCCAGTATGGGAAGGTGCTTATTCTGAGCTGAAGTTTTTATTAGCCTTAGGATTGCTTGGAGAAAACTGGAAGTTGAAAATTGCTGGAAATAGATAATTGAAAAAATATCTTTGTATAAAGAACCTGTACCAACGCCAGAATCTGTAATCAAACATATGTAATAAAATTCATATAAATATATAAATAAAATTTTTAAAATGTTTGAAACTTACTACAAATTGCAATCGATTTTTTTTTTTTAAACTAAACATTAAAGTGTTTCTTTAGAGGCCAGATCCATAGACTAACACAATCATGAATAAGAATGGTTTGGGTCGAAAGTGACTTTAAAAATCATCTAATTCCATGGACAAGTAAAGGAGGAAAAAAAAAAAAAAAAAAAGAAAAAAAAGTAGCTGTTTTGCCAAAACACACATTAGATACCACTGAATCATATTTTATTTGAGTCATTGCAGCATCCAGCTATGATGTGGGAATCTACCAAGGAATTATTTAAATTGTGAATTTTGGATTCTTAATAACAAGATGTTGGCATGCTCTTCACCTGTTATACTGTCTACCTAGAAGTAACAATAAAGAGGAAAAAGTTTTCAGCATCTCTGCTTCCTCCAGAGTACTCTGTCCCTGTAGTGGCAAGCCTTACAGAGCTAGGACACTACAGCCCTGAAGATCATCAAGACTCAGTATATTTTGGGGAGGTATTTAATTTCTGCCCTGAGGTCTTTATATAAGCAGCTACTCTGTCACTGACCGGAACTCACAAGCTACATGTCAAGTTTATGTTTTCTTTAAGGCAAAATACCAATGAGTTTCTGTTAATTTTGTTTACATCTTGAGAATACTTCTCCAGTTGCATTGTAAGGTCAGGTAGTTGGTTTCTTCCACCATGTCTTTATATTTCATCACGCAAATAATGAATACAGTTTGTCTCTGGCACACCTTGAATTATCTAATTTGCTTTAGACTGGAAGCTGTTATAGCCAAATCTTGGTTCAAATAAAAAATATATTTTGTGTATAGGTGACAGTTTTAGATAAATGTTACATGTTGAAAACACCATAAAATTAGTTCTCAACATTTTGAATTTAAGAGTCCAAGGAATGTATTTTCTTTCCAATTTCGTAATTGAATTTCATGACCTTAGAGTGACGGCAAGCCAGAAATTAGTTGCTTTGCATTGCAGTTGACTCTAGGTGAAAAATGTTTTCTGACATTAGTGACTCAGTTACGTAAATAGATCATTCCAGAGAAATAAATTAAACTACATTAAGGCTGTCTTACGTTTACACAGGGCCAGGCTGCTACAGATAACTAGGTCTAAAACATGGTCTTTCCATCATGGCTATAATACTGATACTCATACCACAGCAAAATCAAATCACTATGATCATGAGGGATCTTTAAATTTATTTATGAACCACTTGTGTGTTCATGCACATTCTGTATGTCAGGAATATGTTCCTTAGATATGTGATCAGATGCTTTTAAGGCACTGAACTTTGAAGTCACAGTAAATATTTTTTCCCAATAATTTATTTCTGAAGAATTCTCCAGCCCCTTGCTTTTCTCAAGATCATAATACTAAGCACAAAAATAATATACAGTGGTGTCAGCCAGTTTTGAAAAATAAAAGAAAGGTTTTATTATGCTGCTGCTTTCTGTCATAACTCTGTATTTATTCTTAACTACACTTGAGAATGCATTGCAATTTATTTAGCAGATTTTGTACAAAATATCTGTGCTAGCTGAATAGTGTGAAAGTGTAGATCTGACTTGAGATATTGGGTTTTTCCCTAGACTGAAGATTAATGCCTCCAAAAAGATGAAAGCAGGATGATAAAAACGTGATGTTTTCAAAGATAATTCTACTAGTGGCAGTCATGATCACTGGATGAAAACAAATAAGTCATTTTCATTATCATGTGTCTTGAAAGGAAGCAATATTCACTGTGAAAGAAAATAATGAAAGAGAGGAAATTAAAGGCTTTGAAAAATTAACATTGATTTCACAGTGCACCTGGACTTCTATTTCCACTCTTTTGTCTTCAAACATCAGCTCATATTGGGAGATGTTTTGATAGGAGACAATACAGAATTTAATGCAAAATAGACGAGATGTAACCCAATCAAGGGCTTTTCTTATGAGAACAAAAGCTTTTTATAACTAAGTGTCCTTTTCACTTCTAGTTTTACTGTCTTTTAGTATATAAATTCACATGATGGGTGCCATTTGGGCTTTGACAACAACTCATTTTCCCAGGCAGTAGGAAAAAAAGGCCAAAATTAAAAGCTGAAATGAAAACCTTCCCTCCTCCCACTGCCAATGTTCAAAACTAAAGTAAGACAAATCAATTTTTTAGCCTGACATAGCAACTGAAAATAATGTATATAAGAAAGTAAGCTAATTAAATGACAAAAGAGGTGGCATTACATTGTGTGATGTGTGTTTTGCTCTGTAGTGGTAAAAACAGGGATATGCTGCAGTGTTGGTACTTACAGTACATTAAATCAGCCACTGCAAAACTGATTAGATTCTCTTTCAGCTCATGCCTACCTCTTATGTAACTGGACTTGGCTTTCTGCTCTGTTTACCATTCATTTATAAACTCGTATACTGTCTCTCAGACAACTAATTTTTTATTGTTCTGATTGTACTGTTAAAATTGCTGTCTTAGTGTCTGTCATCTTTATGCCAAATTTTAACTTCCATTTCATGCTGGCCCTGGATATATTCCCTTAGCACTTCTCAAATTATACCTAGCCTAGCCCAAGTTAAATGTCCAATCTTCCCCCTTACAGCTTCATTCTGCCAGATGAATTCTTCCTTGTGCTAAAATAGATAACTCAGGTTTATTCTTTTCTTTCAATTCTAGCCTAAGATTTTTATACATCTGTCAGCTACTAGAAATCCTTTCCTGAGTTTTTCTTCAGCACCTTTCTTCTGCTAGACACATTAACTTATTTTCTGAAATTAAAACAAAATAAATAAAAATGTTTCTTCCTGTTTTTTCCAACAGAAGTTGTGCAGTCAGCGTGAGACAACGACAATCAGTTTAAATATGAAATTCTGTGAATCATATGGTTAATTCTCTGACTGACTAGCATGAATATCAGGTTATGGATGATTATTTGAACACTTACAATGATCTTTTGAGAGCTACAGTTCATTAACCACAGCATTCCAGTATTTTTCTTTGATCAAAAGAGGTTCCTGTTTCTCAGTCAGGGGATATCAAGACTTTTGTAGTCACAGGGACAGAAATCTAATATTTTAAAGAGTACAATTACTGTAAATATATTCTCAAAAAAAATCCTGGAAAATGGAAAAAAAGTATGTTTTTGAGAGCCCTTAAACTAACATTAAATGTAATTTCAGATTCAATTACAAAAGTTTGAAAACTGTAACAGATGTTTGGAGTATCAACAGATGAGCAAGAGCATATTTTAATATCTATTATCTGAAAATCCAGAAGCTTGTAACATAGGAAGAGTTACGGACCCATTCTGTTTGATCTGTTCTTCATTGCAATTTAAAAAAAAATCATTCAAGAACAGACATCACAACATCACAATATATAAGCAGAAGTACTTCTAATATATCAGTCTTCAGTGTGTCTTTTTTCCCTTCACTGAAACTTTAAGAATATTCCAAAGAATATACACAAGAGGCTCCAGCTTTAATGATTTCTTGGCAGATTTTGATGTTCTGTTCTATTCTTTCTTTATGACCAAACAGCAGCCAGAACTAGGATAAGAAGAAATTAACTAGGTATGAATGATAGACAAAGGGATAATAACAATCTTAAGTTTATTTTAGGCCAAACATATAGGAGTTTAATACGTTGTTTACAGTCTACCAAAACTATATCTAAACTTAAACTATATTTGATCTTGATATTAATTAGTAAACCACTCAGCATTTCTTCATTCAGTAAAACCCAACATTTGTTAATATGTATTCATGTAAATCATACATGTCAAAGACGTTAATCTGTATCAGATCAACTGAATAGTACCTAGACATGGATTCCATTTCAAACTTTTGTCTTTAGAATTGTTTTTGCCTACAATAATATAATATTTTACTTTTTAACACAGCATGTGATCAAGAATCTACTTTTAGTAGTAAGCCTGAAATTCCTCTCTACTTTTAATATTACTTCTGTAGTTATTAGTACTCTTTTTAAATACAGAAGCCCTTTTATTTTCTTTGAGAGATGGCTTTCAGGGACAGACAGAGATATGTGCCTTTATTACCTGTACATCTTACCCACAGTGACAAGTAAACTCTGTTTTAATGAAGGTGTAAAATTTTCCCTACTAGTTCCTAAAAATTGTTTATCATAGAACTTTAGCAGCTGTGATCTTTTATTTCCCTGTTGATTCAACCTATTTCAGCCTGGATGAAGAGATAAAAGTCTTCAAGTTCTGCTATTTCATTTTCTGGAATCTTTATTTTCTGCCCTTAACAACAGGTTATGCCACAGAAATCTGTAACATCAACTTCCTCAAAGAAGATCAAGCAAGGAAAATTCAACATTGAAATTATATCTGTGTCACAGATGCTTTCAAACAGCTTCAAGTCAGAAGTAACACCTTTATTGTGTTAGGATTTTAACAAACACACAAAAAAATTATATGGTTTCTTCCAAAGAGCTTTTTTGGGGATGGACTTCCCCTTAAAATTTGTCCGACAGGTGTTTAACATTTTTAAGGACTGTAATGATAAATTGTTGTCCTGAGGCTTTAGTCTCCAAGTAGACTGCTAAAGGCCTTTATATACTTCAATTTGGAATAGTTCCATAGTGTAAACTATAACATGTCTAATAAACTCTTCACTGAAGTATAACCTGCTTCCACACAAACTGTGAGGCATTCCATCAGAATTTGTGAGTCTTAAGATGACCAGTATTTCAAGAAAATGTCACATTTTACCCTGAATTTAAGACTTCCTAAAAAATTGGAAATGAAAGCTTTCTTACAGGTGGTAAACCACACATCTTCTCTTGAAAAAGTTTTTGTCAACTAGTGCCAACCATCAAAGTTCATTGTGATGTACAATAGTCTTCATATTGAACATGTAATTAAAAATATAAATGAGGCAATCTGTTGCTGTAAACTTACATTGGCAGACTGAAAGCCATTGGCCACTGAACAGAATCTACTACTGTTCACAGTGATGATCGTATCCAAATCTAATCTAATCTCTGTACTAGGTTTAGCTAGTTTGGGATAAAGTTAATTTTCTTCATAGTAGCCTCTACGTCTGTGTTCGCGTTTGTGACCAAAAGCAGTGTTAATAACACAGTAAAATTCTAGCCATTGTCAAACAACAGCACTTGGAGAACATCAAGGCCTTTCCCAGTCTCACAATTCCCCCCCAGGGTGGTGCTGGGGGTGCACATGGAGCTGGGAGGGGACACAGCTCGGATGGCTGACCTCAACTGAGCAAAGGGTTATCCCATACCTTATAGTGTCATGTCCAACATATGAAAGCTGACCTGTGAGTTACTGGAAGAAGATAGTTCAAAACTACTTCTTTCTAGCTCTAACCTGTTCTCTTTATTTGTAAAAGAGTTCTTTTAGACAGTCATGATTTTTCCACTTGCAAAAGAAACACAGTTTGAAATTCAACCCCGTGAGGTTTTTTGCCATCTCATTTTGCCATTTCACCATTCTAGAGATTTTTTATCTTTTTTTTTTTTTCTCTTTAAAATAATATTATTTAGCATCAGAGGGGCAGAATCACAGACTGTCCATTCAATATTCCTCCAGTAAAAGAATATGATGGAGTAGGATGGGAGAAGGTCATCTCACAGGCTGCCATGAATTATATGAGCTTCCAAGAAAAATTAGCCTACACAGAGCTATGAGCAGCGACAAAGAAATTGTTTTTAAGATTAGAATTTGTTTAAACTCTCAGAATATTAAACAGTGCAAATTGCAAGTATTTTTAATCTCGGTTTTGTGTACAAAATGCTATCTGTAGGAAAAAAAAAGGCTGGTGTAGACAGAGATACACTGATTTTTTTTTTCTGTTGACCATATAAAATGAGTTCTACTAAAAAAAACCGATAGTTTTGAAACTAAATTACTTCAGGAATTGTTTGTTTCTTTGTTTGTTTGCTTGTTTGTTGTTTAGTCGTTCAGTTGTTATTGGTTTTGTTTCCACAGAAAATATTATTGCTTCACTTGAATCTAGGCACAATTACTCACAAATTTTATTCTGAAATGACGTGGCTCACCGCAGCCCAGGCTAGCTCAAAGCACACCGGCACTGTGCCAAGTGTGGGGAACAGCTGAGGCGTGGGGTTTGTGCCCTCAGCTGAACCTTCAGAACCAATTCTCCTAGGTGCAGATTGCCTCACCACCTCCAGGGTTTGGGTTGAGAAGCAAGAGAGAGGCTCTCCAGGTCTGAAGTTCCAACCAAATGGTTTATTTGTGTTGAAGGGAAACAGGCAAGAAGAGCTCTGTGCAGCTCTGTGCACAGCATTTTATACAGACACAAAACAGGGGGTGGGTACAACACACTGTCCAATGAGGATAACTCAGAGGGGAGTCAAAGGATCAGGTCATGGGTCTCGGGACGAATCAGGGTAGATAGGAGGAGGGAATGGGTCACGTGCAGCAATGGGGCATCGAGGTTTGGGTGACACCCAGGAACAGCCAGGGGGATGGACAGTAAAGGGATTGGCTCTGGGGAGGATTGGCATGGAAGGAGCTGGAACAAGGGGTTGGGTAACAGTGATTGATAGGGAAAGGACTGGAACAGAGAGCAGGGAAAAGCCATAAAGGGAAACAGGTGGGAGGACACAACTTTGGGAACAAACTAACTTGGGAATGAATGGTGGGGGTGGGGGAAAACAGGGGAACAAACCATTAACATTAACTTATCAACAACTAAAACAAACATGAGCTGTAACACTGAAATTTGGTATAGACCAGTTGGGAAACATTACAAAAGCTGAGTTATAAACATGCACATCAACTTGAATTGCAATACTTTTGTTCTTAGATCATCACCTTTTCCTTTGTCTTCAGAATGTCATTGCTTGTGGCAAGTCACCTCATAGAACAGAAAAACCTTGCAATCCCCAGTTAATTCTAAAGACCATCTTTACTATTCAAAAGTCGAACACCTTCTTCCTCTTGTATATGGAGGCCTAGGGAAGGAAGTCTTTGTGACCCTAAGGACAGAAAAGAACTCTACTGGAAAGTTGTATTATCTAAAGATAAGGTGATATAATATTTATCCAGGTGTTATGAAATTCCCTATTTAAAAGATAACGTTGTTGCACTAATGACAGCTTATTTATGCCCATCATGTATCACAAGTCTTGGACGATAGGTTTTGAAGAGAACTAATATGGTATATGTCATAGCAGATCAGATCATCCACTCATTCAAATTCCTGTGACACAGTAAATTTGAAACTAGGCTAAGAAGTCTGCAACCAATTGCCTAAATATAATAACAGAGCAGCAAAACAGATGTTTCTAAACAAAAAATTATCTTTAAATAAATATTTTTCTTTCTGTTGCCTGAAAAGCCAAACAAGTCTTGATTTAGAATATCTTAAAAAAACACAAAACTGCATGATGTGGAGCATTCTGCAAGAGTCAGGATTTGCAGAAAGGAAAACTTTGAAGGGGCTTGAGGTGGCTTGAGAGGTTTGGGATATTTTTTTAAACATAATATTTCAGCAATTAAGGGGGGATTTTAATTTGCACATTCATATTTTATATATTATTTACATGTTTTTCTGCATGAGGCAGGTACGCAGCCTCAAAATAATCCAAGTCGTTTTCCCATTGCAAAGAAGTACTTTTAAATAAAAAAATAAAACAAAATAAGATTCTATATGTTTTAAGATAATTAATCACATTACAGATATTTTTAATTTCCTCAAAAGTCAGCTAAGCAATTTAGGCTACAGCTTCTGGAATAAAAAAATTCTTTATTTTACAGATGACATTTATAGGACATACGTGTAGCTGACATTCCTTTTTCTAAAATTACTTGCTAATATTTTCAGAGGGATGAATTACTTCTCCACATCTCAACCATTACAACTGTGCAGAGAGATAGATATGTTTGCTTCTGTTGTGCTTTTCAAGGAATATGTGCACCATGAATTTTTTATGTACAACACTGTGCTGTCTGAAAAAAGGCTAAAATTACTAGAGTCTTTGGACTGATGAAGTGTTATAGCACCACAAGAAAAAGTAATTCTTTATAGTTAAAGTATACTCTGAGGTAAATACCATCATTAATTTGTTGTAGGTTGAATTACTGTGCAATGTTTTGACACAAAACTAAAAAAAATCCTGGTTTATGATTCATTGTTGCAATTTCATGCTATAACTCCACTATAACACACACTGTGGAGTCTTAAGATTTTTAAAAAAACTCTATCAAAACTGCAAATCAAATTAAGGGTGTATTCTCAAGAGTACAGTTTAGGCACATAAAATCTCAAATGTTTTAACACTTACTTTCCATATCTACAGAATTTCTGAGAAAAATTGAGCAACTGAATTGCTGTCTCTTACTTCTTCTAAGCACTTCTTCAGTATGTTCATATTAGTGGATGCAATAAAGGTGAAAATTCTGCTGCTTCATCTTCTAAAAGTTTAATACTTTCATCACTTGTGGGGCTTTTATGCCTTATGGAAGCATTGGGGTTTATGAATGGAGTCCTTTTTATGAAGAAAATGTGTAAAGATCTCTTAACACCTGTGGGTCAACTACAAAAGTATACTGAGTAAAAGAAACCCAAAAAACGATGCACTACAGAAAGTTGGAACTTTTGCCTCTTTGCTTATTGTGCTGAGAATCTAGGTATCTCACTACATCACCTTCTCTGATATGAATTCCACTTATGTAGAGTAAAGATAGATCTGCAAATGCATCTCAGTTCAAAGCTCCAAATACACTTAGATATAACTAGATATATTTCTCAGGAACAGTCTTCCAATTTACAGGGTTTTTTTAATGTATGTTTTGAAACTGCAACTCTTAAACCAAGGCATTAAAAACTGAAGTTACACACTGACAGTTAATTGACGATCCAGCCATAACCAGGAGATATTTATCTAAAGTTTAAATTCCATTTCTTAATAACATTCCAGTGTTTTAAGTGATTTATGTGTCTGAGATATCAAACTTTATACTTTAGGATTAAAACATCTGTGACCTTCTGAGCAACTTGACCTTCAAAGCTACTTTACCTCCAGGCTGAGGATATCAGAAAGAAAGTCTTCACCTCAGTGCTTGAGATTAAAGTCTCATTTTTGGCATCATGATAGATAACAATGGGGGATTGGATGTGATAATACTAGGAATGTGACTATTATAATATATGTATATATTCCACATTTTCTATTTGGCACCAGATTTTCATCCAGTTTTGTTCTCCTTCAGCTTGGTCAGGAATGTCAAAAAAATCCAGCAAAGGGGCTCCTCAAATAATTCCTGAGGAACTATTTGAATATAGCAAAATAGGGTTTATAACTTCAGAACATGAAATAAAGCAGGGTTGATATTCTAGAGGACTAAACAAAATACTGCCTGTTCTTCTTGCCCTGGGAGCTTTCTCCTTATCTCCCACAGCCTTCTATTAAAGGAATAATAGAAAACCCACACATAAAATGGTAGTATATGATACACAAGACATGACACGATTAAATTCCATTGCTGTTGTCAAAAGTGTATAGAAAGTAACTTTTTCTGTCTCTCAGATAAATGCTTATTTTCCTTCTTGTAAGCTGAACAAATGATCAACAGGGGATTACAGTAACTGAAGGAGAGAAAAGAACCTGTACCTTGGGGTTTTCAGTAAGAGAAGAAAAGAAATGGAAGGGAGGGATTTGTAACAGTGTCATAAAATACAATAAATTTTTCACTATCACTACCTCAATGCTGTTGAACAAAAGTTCAGGTTTCATTTCCACAATGCAGTGTAGTATTCCGCGCTCTTTTTTCATTGTATTCAGTTCTGCATGATTTTAATTTAGAAACCCTACTGCTTTATAGCTGATATATTTGTATTTTATTAATTAATATACTATTATTTTGTTGTTGTCAATATTCTTTTTATTCATCTATATTTCCAGTCTCCTTTTAAATTATTTTGTTGAATGACATTTTTATTAAGTTTACAAGGAGCAAAACTTTGGAACTTACAGTCTTGTTCTTTGTTTTGCTGACTAGATTGTAAGAAAAGCTGATCTTTGAAGTGCAACAAAAAGAAAACAGACAAAAGACTCAGTGGTTGCTATTCTTTACAAAATTTTGGTATTAAAGAGACACATTTACAGATAACAAATAGTTGCTGCAAACTAAATGCAATCAATTGGTGTTTCCAGTAATTTCTTTTAGTCTAGATGATGAAGGTCTGCTTGATGTCTACACTAGCTTAGTGCCTGAAGAAAATTTCATTGGCGGTTTCAGTGTTACGAATATACTATAAAATTGTGTAATTTTACTCTTCTGCCTTTCACTAAAAACTAGTTAATTTTTTCAGTCTGAAACTTTCCCATATTGTACTCTAATCAATTTTCATCCATTTAGGAAGTCATGTACTTTTGTTATTATTAACTTTTCCATCAAAAGAAGTACTTGTTGACAAACATGACCTTTCTTCTATTCAAATGTACTCACCCTCTTCTTTCTCAATGTGGTCTCTTCTTGATAAATTATCTGAAATGCATCATATTCTTCCATCATCCTTCATTCCTCTTTCAGTTCATTTAAAATTATGGTACATCATGTTCAGCAGGTAAAATTTCATTAAGAGCAGGAATAAGTGAACATTTATGAGATTTTTTTCACATATTAGTGGAAGTATTGGCTTAAGTGCATACTTTCAGTTTGTTAATGTCTGTTTATTGGCTTTGAATATCAGAAGAGTGCTGGTTGTTTCACAGATGATGTGTGCTTACACCTCATGTTTGGAAAAAAATCAGCAAATTAAAAAGTCTTACGTTTCAGTTCTTCAGAACTGAATTAAATTTTACTCTTCCTTGACTTAAAATAAAACCTTAAAAATTGTAAGTGCTTTTGCCAAGTCATTAATGTTCATTATCAAAAGTGCGGTATGTAAGTACTAGTAAGATGATTCATAGCAACACAATCCTTATTACATCAGTATGGCCCCATAATTGATTTAGTTAATGGCACCATCTGCTCATTTCCAGTGTTTTCCTTCCAATTAGAATGACAGATCACACATTTGATTTTTTTAACTATGTTTTCTTGTCTTTTGCCCCACCGTTATTTTTAATTATCTTCTTCTCTTTACATCCATTATTGTAATAATGTCCTTTTGCTTTTGAGGAAATTAAATTTTGAAAGAGTTGGTTTGGCTTTCAGTTCTCTGTCTTCCCAACTGGTAAGTGATTCTCTTGTGGTGACAAAATGCTGTTACTTAGTTCAGAAATCATGTAGTAATCTCTTCAGTTATAAACCTATGATGTGCCAGGCTTCAAGAAAAATAAATTGATAGTATTAATTCTCCATATCCTGCCAAAAATACTAGAAATTGAAGGGGGGGTAAATAAAAGAACGAATAGAAAATTGCATGTCCTGATGTGACTAAGTATAAAAGGCATCTACTTCCTGTCTTCATAACAGCACTACTGGAATATCAACATGTAATCACAGTGTTAAAATTTTTGCAAGAAAAAACCCCTCACAAGATTTTGCAGGGACGATTTCTAGGTCTTAGTCTTTGAATAATTGTGGACGTATTAATGTAATACATGGACTATGCCAATTATGAACAAACATTGAGCAAAAAAACCTTTTTTCTTATATTGGGATATTATACTGGAATAAAGTTGATTAATTACAATGTGTAAAGTTATAAAAGTAATTTCTTGTGGTATAATGACTATTCAGGTACATATGGCTTATTTAAATGAATAAAATAGAACAAGAGCCATTAGAGCATTGCTCTACATTTTAGGATACATAACCAAACATATTTTATGAAAGACTTGGGAAAATAAATATCTAAAGTTGTAAAACTAAATGTAAAAAAAAGATGGTTCTCTACATTTTATTTTCACTAAGATTTATTCTTTAAAAGAAGAAAAGAAAGAATAATAAAGGAAGTGCACTAGGTTTTATTGGTAAACTTTTAAAAAACTCTGAATCTTGGGGACATACTGGAGGAATATAATCCATATAGGTAGAGTTGGTCTTTTGGGGTCATCTGTCCCTCCTGTGTCCCCTCCCAACTTCTCGTGCACCCCCAATGCACTCAGTGGGTGGTATGAGGGCCAGGAAAGGCCTTTTAGCTTTGTGTTAGCACTACTCATCAATAACAAAAGGCCTTAACTGTGTGAACAGTACTCAACAGTAACAAAAATATCCTTGTGTTATAAACACTCCAGCACAAATCCAAAGCATAGCCCCATACCAGCCACTATGGAGATAATTAACTTCATCACAGACAAAATCAGCACACAAAGGCAATCACTCACTGCTTCCCAAAGGCAGACTGATGCCCACCTGAGCAGAAACATCCTAAAATTCCCTTTTCCCTTTTATTGCTGAACTTGATGTCATAGGGTACAGAATACCTTTGCAGCTGTTTCAGATCATTTACTGGCTTTGTCCTCTCTGAGCCTTTTCACTGTGACAGTGACAGACTGAGAAACAGAATCATAGAATTATAAAATCATTAAAATGGAAAAAGGCCTCCAAGATCATTGAGTCCAACCTTTGACTGAATATCCTAGCACTAATAGTCAAGACCTGTTGAAAACCGAGATAGCTGCTGTTATGGATGGCAGAGAGGCAGGAAGGGCCTTTGTATGGCTTTCACGGAGATGTTTTATTCCAGGCACGTGTGCAGAGAGTCCAGTGTCAAAGGCCAGACTTGTGGAATGGTCTAGGTTCAAGGATAGGGGTGGTAGGGGCTCAGAGAGCATCAGGGGCCAATTGTCTATTGGCATGGGGGCAGTACAAAGGTGGGGTTAGGGTGTGGGGGCCAATGGAGAAATGGGGGAGAGGGAGTGATTGAGGGACTCAGGAATGGGTAGGGGGCTAACAGGGATGACTGAGGGAACAGAACAGAGATACACTGGCATATCCTGTGAGAAAAACCCCTTGCGTCTTCCCCATCTCAGGGAGTGCCTCCCAGGGTCCACCAGCCTTCACAATGACCAATCATTTCTGGAACATTTCCATGGATGGTGACTCCACAACTTCTCAGGTAGCCCATTTCAATGCTTGACAACCATTTCAGTGAGGAAATAATTTTTAATGTCCAAACTGAACCTTCCCTGTCTTGAGACCATTTCTTCTTGTCCTGTCGCTGGTTGTTCAGAAGAGGCTGAACAACCCTTACCTGGACACAATCTCCTTTCAGGTAGTTGTAGAAAACAACAAGGTCTCCCCTGAGACTCTTCCAGGCTAAACAACCACATCTCCCTCATATATTTTTCAAGTCTCACTCTCTAGACCCTTCACCAGCTCCACCACAAAGAAGTATGCCCTTCTTTGGACATACTCCAGCACCTCAGTGTCCTTCTTGTAGTGAGGGACCCAGAACTGAACACAAGATTTGAGTTGTGGCCTCACCACTGCCAAGTACATGGGAACAATCACTTCCCCAGTCCAGCTTCCCACATTATTTCTGATACAAGCCAGGATGTCTTTGTCCTTCTTGGTCACCTTGGCACACTGCTGGCTCCTGTTTAGCCACTGCCAACCAGCAGCCCCAGTCTCTTTTCTTCTGGACAGCTTTGCAGCCATTCTGCCCCAGCCTGTGGCACTGCCTGGGGTTGTTGTGACCCAAGGACAGGACCTGGCACTTGCCTTGTTGAACCTCATCCAACTGACCTCAGCCCATCCATTCAGCCTGTCCAGATCTCTCTGCAAAGCCTTCCTACCCTCCAGTGAATCAACACACCCAGCCAACTTAATGTCATCTGAAAATTTACTGAGCATGTGCTCATGCTTTGCAGGCACTGTTCATAGTGCTGTCAGCCCTATTTTGGTCAGAAATCTAAAGCAAACCATCTGATGAGTTTCCGTGAAGAAAATTAACTCCATCCGAGGGAGACCCAGTACACCAGGCTAGCAATTAACTCTTAGCGCATTTTAATTCCCCTGCACTTACCAGTAAGACTTGCTACTCCACAATATGCTGGAAGTGTCTGTCTGTATATTTGTTCCCTTCTGTATTTAATTCTATTAGGAAACACTGACCACAATTTAATATGAATGTTAATATTAGGATATCACCTGCTGTTTACATTGAACTTATGACAGGACACAGATTTTGGCCACAAATTTGTGGTATTTGGTCCCAGAGCTTGAGTTCTTAATATAGGCTATGTGGGCCTTACTGCAGGTGATTAGCCAGAATATCTGACACCATCTGATAAACCAGATGGTAAGAGCAAACATGGAGACAGGGAACAATTGAGATGGCAACATGGAGCAAGAAAGTTTTGAAAGAAGATTAGGTAAGGTATATATTAATTAGGGTAGAAGTGATTAGCAGAACACAATGATTAAAAGATGCAATTTTGAAAGGCATGTAGAGGACAGATGCCCTGAAAATACTTGACAGAATAATGGGCTGAAAAACAAGGGGCATGAACCAAAGCTAAGGAAAGACTGGTCAGCAAGCGACTTCAGGCTAAATTGCTTCACAAAAAAAAAAAAAAAGTAATTAATATGCAACACTACAAGCTATTTGGTGGGGAAAATGTTCTCAAATGCTAACATATCTGAGAACAGACAGATAGGTGGATGATCTGGATGACTAATTCTGTACATTACCTCTGCCACTGGAATGGCAAAAGTAAAGCATCCCTTAGACTGGCAGGATAAAAAATGAAGTTGTTTCAATTAGACTTAGAGTGTTAAACACCAAAGGAAAAAAATGTTTAGTAGTATGGTTATAAAAAAATAAACAAAAGAAAAAAAAAAAAAAAAACAAACAAACAAACAAACAAACAAACAAACAAACAACAACGACAAACTACAAAGTCACACACATAAACACGAAAAAGTCCAAACCAATCAAAACCAAAAAGGACAAAAGGACAGCAGTACTTGTGTTATTCAAAAATATTTTGAGCTAATTAAGATTTTTCCTTGATTTATTGCTAATAAAAAATAATAATTGGGGAAACACCTCCCATGGAAGTTTTTTTTCCATAAAAAGGCAACAAAGAAAGCTTTGCTTAAAGTCACAATTCTTCCTGAAGCCAAGACCAGGAAGTTTAAAAGAATTTTCCCTCCACAGTTTGTTGGCCAATTTCCTGCTTGTAGATCCAACCATGGAGCAGGCTAAGAGTGTGTTCAAGAGATCTATAGTATATTTCACCAACCTAGCAGCACCAGCTGAGTGCTCAGTCAGAAAAACAGATTATGTTCTAGCCCACATGCCTGTTCAGCACTGAGCCTGTGTTTCTTCATTCATTTGATACAGAAGTCCCAAACTAGTTCTTCCATTTTTTCCCACTTCTCTTTACACCTGCAGTGAACAGTCAAAACAAAACTACTTTCTACCACACTGCATCCAATTCTGTTATTATCTTTAAAGTTTGGCAATATTAAACTCTGCCTCTTTTTCACCTGCAGCATACACTGCAAGGAGCTTGAGACTGCATTGCCACTGTGCCAGTAGGAGCTGGGTGGTCCCAGAGCAGCACTAATCAGCACTTTGTGAGCACGTTTCTGGACACCTCATGCCAACACCACAACCCTGTCATGCTGCAACGTTCCTTTCAAGCCAAGTAGCTCTGTACAGACAGTAAGGACCTGCTGCTGCAAGCTGGTAGCAGAACTACACCCTGCTGCTGGGAACTTTCACCTTAGGTAGTTGAATCTGTTCTCATATAACAGTCAATTGTTGGGCATGGAAATACCCAGTTTTCCAGTGGATAAAAACCTGCTGCGTGTGAGAGCTGCACCCACAGCATGCAGTGACACAGAAGATGACTGGCTCTGTGAATTCTTGCTGCTCCCCTCTGTGCTTCCTGCTGCTGGTGAGAAAAGACAGGACAAGTAAGATGGCATCCAAAATAGCTTATTCCTTTCTAAGCATTGATGCACAAACATTAAATACAGCTTTCTTGAAGCTTAGTTCAGAAGTGTATCAGAAGATCAGCTAAGATATTTAGCAGTTTAAACTTTCCCTGATGGAAAAGTAGTAAAAGTAGAAAACAGAAATAGCTTCAAGTAAAACAGACAAGTTATATATGCAGATTTTTCTGTAGACTGAGCAATATATTGACTGAGATCAAAAGCATCAGCCTTCATTCTCCTGCAGAAGAATTTATATACTGAAAAAAGTAATTATTAGAGTCAGGTGTTTTATGAATAATATCTAAATAACATAATGTCCTGCAAATTTAAATTTCATACTGTTCTACTTTTCTTTAGCTTCCCTTCCCACTCAAAAGAAAACAAACCAAAACAAAAGTCAGCATTGGATTTTGTGTATTTAAAATTTTAAAATGCTTCCATAAGATAAAAATTGAATTTTTACAGTAAAATTAATACAATTTATACATTCAACTGTAACCTAAATTCCAGTTTTTAAAGAAATATTTTGGGTTTGTATTTCCATAGAATGTATTTAACCAGAATTCAAGTGATCTAAAATTAACTGTAATAATTTTTCAAGTGAAATAGATATGTAAATATTTAAAAATTAACATTTTTAATAACATTAATGGAACTTATTTCCACATTGCATGTATCAATTATTTTTACATAATAAAAGGTTGTAGGTCATTCTATAAAAAGCTTTTGAACAGATTTATATACTAAGAAACCAAAATGAGCCATTATCTTACTCAAACAATTGGCCTTTATTACATTTAACATCATCAGTCAGAATGATCAATGATTTTGAAACCTGGATCCTCTCCAGGATGATATGGAGTTTGGGCCAAGAGTGACAGAACTTAAGTTGCTGTATAAATGCAGGAGAAAGTATGGAATTCAATTTACAAGGGTAATTTCTGCTATAAACTTCCTAGTTATACTGTTCCCAAATAGCATGAACCAAGGGTGCACAAATGTCCTCAAAAGAGATCAGAGGATGTCAAGCTTATGGCTACGAATTTCATCTTAAGCCAGGAACAGTTCTTGCACAGACATCTCATACCAGCAGAAAATAGTTTAGATAGATTCCCCTGTGGAAAAGAACAGGTTAGTGATACCTTCTTTGTATGGCCCCACAAAGAAAGAGTGATATCAGGAAGGTAGCAGCGAGTCGGGAAATTACTGACTTGGCAAGCGCTTTGTCTGGACATAGGGCTTAAAATATTTTTTTACAAAAAGGCTAAAGCAGACAGGAAATATGTTCATATATTCTTTGGTCCTTCACACAAAGTTCTTAAAAAGTCAAATTTCCACATATTTCTGAACGCAGTTTTGGCAGCAAATTCTAAATATGATACACATTTATTACCAGAAAGTGATTATTATAGGTATAAGCATCATTTGTCATTCCTCTGAACCAGTTCATGAACCAGTTATATAACAAAAGAGATTGTAAGTCAGTGAGGAAAGAGTTTGACCACCTTTTTTAGACTGGGAAGCCCACAGAAGTCTGAATTGTTGTTGTACCAAAAATTGAGGGGGAATCTGAACAGGAATTAATAAATTAGTTAATTATATTTCTTAACTGAAAAATGTCTTGTTAGACTAAAAGCTGTTTGTGGTTTTTAAAATTAAATATCTCCTTTAGAAATTGCTATTATTTCTATTCATTGAATTATCTTTTTTCTTTGGAACAATTCCACTTTGTCCAACTGAAGTATTTATTAGCACAAAGAAAGGCATCAAATTTTACATCCTGCCAAATCTTTCAGTGCTTCCTTGCTCTTTATTTTAACATTGAAGCTTTCTATTTCTACAGGATGTTAGTACTTATAATTTTAAAATATTAAAATACAGATAATTGAGATTAAAATGAACACTCCTCAGGGCCCAGGTTTGTTCTACAGGTAATTCCAAGTCCATTAGAAACAGAAAAGCTTTATTCTAAACACCAATATGTGGCACAAGTGCTTCTTTGACATATTGGAAAACTGGACTTTTCCAGTCTTTTTGAACTCGCTACTTATGTTATATGATTTCCTCAAACTCTTTAGCTTTTAGATGCTTGCAGCCTTTAGCATGTCCATTTTTATAAAACTCTGATTGCTTTGTTAGTAATGTATTTTTCCCATTAGTCACAGATCATGTACATTGAAATTTCAGTTTTAAAATCTTTCTAGGATAACAGGAGATTCAGAAAAATAATAACAAAATCTCATTTCTATGAAAATCTGGATCTAACATTGAACATGGAAACCAGAGCCCTGATTTAGCCCCAAGAATCCACCACCCAATCTCGAAAAGAATTAAGCTTCTCAACATGACAAGGTGAAAAATATCAGCAGAAGGAGAGTTCAGTCTAAAGTCAGACATGTTCTGCCTGAATCTGCCTACAGCAGGCCAGGAGGAAACATTGGCTCTTAATCCTTCTTGAGACTGAAGTGGCTGGTGTCCACTTCTACTTGGGATATGCAGCTTTTAGCCTTCTCTTTATATTAAACATATTTTCCATAGGAAAAAAAAAATTAAAAGGGATTTTCTCTCTTATAAAAACAGAAATGGTGCCTATCACCCATAAATAACAAATAAAAACAGATCAAGAACTAAAAGTCTTTTCCAGACTAAAAGAATTTGAGGATACAGTCTTTAAAGTAGATGCCTTAAACAGGAAACCACAGCTTATTTACTTAGAAGTCTATTGAGTTAAAACTTTGAAGATATGCAGATAGAATTAAGTCATTGGAAAAAAAATATCAAAAAATAAGAGGCCAGGAGGAAGATACATTGTAAACTCTACAGTTAGAGCAGTCACTTGGAACAAACTATTGCTGAGTCCCTGCTCTCAGCATTGCATTTAAATTTTATTCAAGGAGTTTTTCACTTACTAGTAATTCTGAAGAAGGGATCCAAGTCCATGGTTCTGAGAGTGGTGCACATTTAAAGTGTTAGCAGCAAGAATGGTGTTACTCCACAACGGAGGACAGCCCAGGGGCGACACCAGAGCAGGCAACACCTTCATTGACCCATGTGCCAGTCTGCAGAATCCAAGCAGGACATTGATGTCAGCGACCATCAACAACCCCAGACATATGCTGTGGAAGATACAGAATCCCTTTAGGAAGTCAAGGCCCAAGGAACATCCCTGGGCAATGGGCCAGGAAAAGGCATACCTAGAGACTAGCTCGGGAAGGGACTAAAGACCCCAGATTAATTGAAATTTAATTCCTGAACCCATGGAGAGCTGTAGGGGGAGCTGCCAGGGGCAGACGGGTCAGGGTCAGTACAGCCTGGTAGTAACCTCAGGGCTCTGTCTCAAGGCATCCTCTGAGCCTCAGTCACCAAACCAGGTTTAGGTTGCATAGGAACTCAGGGCAGCCCTAGCCATGAGTGTTGAAATATTCTGATCCAGCTACCATAGGTCTGAGACTCAGATGCCATATCAGTTTGCAGCCAGGTGAGAAGAAAATTACAGTGGACTTGTCTCTGTTTGCGCATAGCCAACCCACATTTTTATCAGATTTACCACAGAGTTCAGATTCTTGAATGGAGTTTGCCGTTGAGGTACTACTTACCATGTTGGTAACATTCCACTCTCAGATTAAAACAAACAAACAAACAAACAAACAAATAAACAAACAAACCACAACCAGAAAAACCCAAACTAGAACAGTGAAACTAAAGTACTACATTTCACCTTCAATTTTATTCAGTTACCAAAACAACAGAGAGCAATGATGATGCTAATTTTCAGTGATAGGGATTTTGTGGCAATTATATCATTGCTGCAATTAATTTCACAGTGACCATTGTATTCATCCCATGTAATCCTTCCATGGAGTAGCATGACCTCGCATTTGATCTAATTAGACCAAAGTTTCATGAGTATATTAGGGTCAGACAGAAGAGGTTTGCAAAGAATGAAGTCAAAATATTATACATAGTAGTTAGCAGTGAAAGTTGAGGAACAGTTGAGCCTTGAACCAAGAAAGAACATGGTCTTTTGGGATGCTAAAGCAAAAACTAAACAAACCCCTGAGCTCTTGCCAAGTCTATAAAAACTGAGAAAGAAGGAAAATCAAACAAGGTAAAAATTATAAACAGTTTGCTTGACTTTAGGAAAGTGTAATCCTGTTTTTTGTTATAGATGAAATGAAATGTTTCTTGCAAAAGCAACATTTTTAATAATGTAGTCTAGTCACTAGACACTGAAACTCCATTCCGAAGTGAAGTTTACTCTGCTGGGCATATACAAAGCTGTTTTCTTAACTACTCAGGCCACTCCGCCTACCACAAGCCTACTCCTGCTCCATTGAAGCCAATAAAAAGGCTCCTACTGATTTCTACAAGCATGGGATCGTATGTAATGCCAAGATCATCCAGGAGGTAGAAAAAGTTGAATATTGAAATAGAATGATGAATACCTGCTATTTTTAGCTCTGCCTTTATACATAAGCTGCTGCTAAATTTGACCAGAGTCTAGAACACTCCTGTCATATTTTCTTCCAATCAAGCCTAGCATGGAAATATCTCCCTCCTGTTCTGTTGCAGTGAAATATTACACCAGAAGCTGAAGAAGAGTGCCCAGGCATCAACCTCCAACACCACATCCTATTGAGACACTGCTTAAGAGACTTTCCTTGTTTGAGTAGTCTCATGACTTAAACAGTTTTTGTGATAAGTGCCTTTAATTTGTGGTAATTTCTAACAGGTCTCACACAGCTGCATTGCAAGGCAATGATTAACATCTGTCCATTGCCAGAATTTCCCAGATACGTCTGCTCGTGTTTTGAAATAAATCAGTAGCCAAAGAAATTAAAACATAGCTTTTATTTTTTTTTAACCAAGTGTTGTGGTTTCAATTCAAAACTGGGCAGAAACACCAATTTATGTCTTGGTTTGATTTTGCAATTTCAAAATTTCCAATCAAGAGCAAAGCAGGCTTAAGCTTAAAAGTAATAAGACTTTATTAACTAATACCAAAGAAAGAAAAACAACAAGAATGAGGATGGAACCTTCAAAACACTCTTCCTCCCTCCCCACACATTTATCTCTTAACCAACAATGTAAAGAAAACAACACTCAGAAATTTTAGTCAGTTTTCTACCTCTAAAACAGTCTTTTTTTCAGTTCACTTAGGGAGGGAAGCACCTCTCATTCACTATGGTCATTTTCCCCCACAAGGAAACAGTTGTTGATCCATTCTTCATGAACAGCAACCACCCGGATCTTCTGCATTCATGAAACTCCTCCCATGTTCACAATTGTGTCTCTGGGCCACATTGATGTATGGAGTCCTATTTTAAAGATAACATGTTCAAAACAAAGGTTCTCTTTGTCTTTGGGACCACCTTCACCTCCAAGGAACAGAGATTCACTTCTTTGAGGGCAAAGAGTCTTTATCACTTCATCTGTCTGTTCAACTTCTCATGAAATCAACAGTCCTCTTCAACATTCACTCCTTTGCTCAGGTCTACAATTTGAACTCTTTTATCTCTCCCATACTTCTTTATGGTTTAAAGAAAACATTTCAATATGTTATAATCAACCACCATAGTTTGCAAGAGTCTTTTACAGCTCAAAAGCAACTTCCCACACTCCTTCCACCTGGACTTTCACTCTTTCTTGACTGACTTTGATACTTTATGTGGTCTTTACACATCTACATTCTAATTTCTCTCACTGGAGAGAGGATGGAGGCTTTCTAAGTTCCATTTGTGCACTGATGGCACTGAAAGAGTTAACAAGAGACAGTGTCTGGCCACAGTAGTCCATGGTGTCAGATTTCACAGCCATGCTGGGAGGGGTGGGACACCTTTCAGAGGGTTCAGGCCCAAAAGGCAGACACAGGAAAGTTGGACAGATTCCCAAAATTCCTTTTCCACCCCTCAGTCTCATCAGGTGTTCCTGCCTCATCACTCCTCCCCCCTCTCTCCCCAGAGGCAGCAAAGGTAAAGTTCAGCTGGGTCCAGCAGCAGAGCAGACTCTGTGCTGCAGATGTTCCCAAATCAGATGTTCCCAATCCTGCCTGGCCCACGGGACCTCCCCCTGCCCCCACTCTGCCAGGGCCGGGAGAGGGCAGAGGTGTGTGCTCTGACAGCCGGGAGGAAAGAGACCTGCACGGGCTGCTTCCAAAGGGAATAACAACTGGAAAATGTTTTCCATTGATCCAATAAAATGCCAATCTCAAAACCAGCCAGCTCACTTCCCTGGGCTGGTCAAACCAGGACACCAAGACAAGGTGAAGAACAGTGTGGGATAGACACCTCCACAAGAGCAGAACATTCTTCCTTATAGAGCAACTTCTTGTCTCTGAAATATAAACCTTAAGGAATACCAATTTAGAGCTACAGGTGATGGAGAAAACTGATGTGAAGCTAAATGAGAACAAAGAGTAACAAGGAGAAGGGAGCAGAGGTTCAAATCGTGTCATTATAAAAAGCAACAGAGACCTCTATACAAAATACATCAATATACTGGCATACCTAATTTTTTATATTATGTTCATAATTCTTTTTCATCATAGAAATGGTCAAATGGTAGTAAGGCCTTACTCCACTAGGGGCTTCACAAAGATACTTCCAGAAGAAAAAGTTCCCCAGAAGTTCACAGATAAATTAGGAATTTTCACTGATATTTGTTTAATCATATTTGTATCTGCATGTCCAGGTGATGTACAATAACAGCAAAAAGTTATGTAAGTCAAGTATTATTTCACACGCCTGAAAAAAAATTGGTGATTTGCAATTTTACCACTGAGGTAGCAGAAATGAATAAGTGTGCCAACATTTAATTGAAATGTTAATAGAACCAAAATCATGCTGAATTAAGATTCTGGTAACAGATGTGCTAGTGTTTTTCAAGTACAATAAGGTTTCTTCAAAGCAAAAATTAATCATCTAATACTCAGTTTTGCTACTTGAACCTACTGCCCTGTTTGTCATTCAGCCACAAAATGTTCTCATACTCATTCTACCTCCATTGCACAGATATCTTGAAACAGTCTGCAACTGCACATTCTTCTGTATAGGTTCTTAATTTTATTTGTTCTTCATAAAAATGTCACATATAGAAAAGAGAAAAAGTGAGAAGTAACAATTTTGTTTTTATAAAATCCTGATTGGAAGACACTGTAGACACAAAAATAATTGTAATATACAAAAATATTGCAAGACACAAAAATAATTGCAATACACATCCAACACATGTCACATGTGTAATTGCTGTTATTGGACGAATTTTTTAAGATGTCAGGAAATCTGCATGAACAAATCACATGAAATAGTCTGTCTTGGAAGGAGCCTACAGGGATTATCAAATCCAACTCTTAAGTGAATACAGGAATCAAACCCACAATCTTGGCATTATTAGAACTATGCTCCAACCAGCTGAGCTAATCTCAAATATTTGCTAATGAAGAGGATCTATAAAGAATCTTCACTTTTCTGTTGTACTGTGCTATTCTTACATCATAGATTTGAATGAACCCTAATAGCTGTGTGGTTAAAGTACTGGGTATGTATATCCTCACTGCCAATTTTGAAGTATGATCTATTTCTAATGACAGTATGAAAGGCTGTAGAGAAACCTCAGAGAACATCATCCTGACATTTAAATGTCACTTGACAGATACAATATTAATGAAAAGCTCTTTCATACTGTCCTCCAGGGTTTTTTTTTATCAAAGACATTCCCAGAAATCTGCGCTTATCTATTTTCACGTCAATTTGGAGAGAAATCTCTACCAACATTATCTCTCTAGTTTATACCATCCTATAGAATGAAATAAAATTAAGAATGTATTTTTTAAAATATATGTATAATGTTTGTCATATGAAACAATTGCTAACAATTACCAAACAGGACAATTTTCTCTGGAACTTGTGATAAATATTGACTGCTCAAACAGCAGTGTGTGTCTATGCCTTTTTATGTTTTTTCTTGTTTGGTTAATGCTTATAAATTGAGGCCGTAATTTATTTTCAGCTGAGCTTGAAAAAACAGAGTTAGAGTTCAAGTTTCATTGCTTACTGTTGGAATTATAAGCTCTAAAGTAAACTTCCCTTCCCAAGATATTATCTCTTATCATTAGCTACCAGGACATCCTTTATCCTACTTTTTCTGGATCAAAAAGAGAGATAAGATGGTAATACATCTTTGCAGAAACTAACTGAATCTTCATTAAAGCAAAGTTTATCAATATTTAACCTAGTGTATGCAGCTAATATGTTTGTATTTTAGGTAAAGGTGACTTAGAAAAATATCTAAATGAAAGAAGCCTAGAGTTTTTCATCCTGTAGAACTGCACTCTGTATCTGCATATCCTGCAGTATGCTGACTTCAGCTTTGACATTATGCTGAGACAGTGGCTTGCATTTATAGACATTTTTAAGATTTTCTTCCAGAACTCTCCAGAGATATATAGCAATATCTTATATCACAAATTAAACCTGTGGAGTCTATAATTCTTTCCAAATGTTTCTAACACATCAATTATTAATTTCACTTTTATATTCAGTGGCTTTCTACTGATGGCTTTATAGCTGTATGTTGTTACGGTGAAGAGGATAGGAGGAAGTGAACAGGTATATAAAGCAAAGAAAAACCATTAGAAATATTAAAGTTGGAAATCCTTTTCTCTCTCGTAAATTTGATTTCAAATATTGACCTCTCATCTTCAGAAAGGTGAATATGTGATAAGACACTGAATGCAGGCTAACATGTAAAATATTTTAATAAATAGTGTGAAAGTTAAAGTATTGACTGCTAGCTGGCAATAAGGGAAAACTACTTCTAACATCAGATGGGTGAGTCATCACACGAAACCTCTGGTCACTGAGGAGTGTCTCATGAGCTCTGACTAGGACAATGCACTTTGTAAGGCATTTCTGAATAGTATTTTTGGTATTAAAAACTTTTCCCACAAACTCAATGTATTTATTTCCACCTTCCCTTCTTAGCCAGAAAGTGAAATACTGTTTTTTGACCATTGTGCCCTAACCCACAATAGCCATGTTTCAACAATAGGCTGGGATTCTTGTGCAAATTTCTCATCCTAAACCATATCCAATATTTTTGTTTCACTTAAACAGAAAACGACATAGAAATATATAAACCAAAGGACTGTGGTTTGGTTTTGCACTTTTTTTTCTTTCCCAAGAGTGTGCCTTCATAAAAATTAAGGGCCAAATGCTATGCATTTGCAATCTTTAATACTGAGGAGAACTTAATAGGACCATTAATCTAATTATTTGGTTTTATTTTTAATATAAATTTTTATTTTGTTACTGCAAAAATTTCTTTAAAATAAATTTAAAAATTATATACATACATACATACATACATACATATATACATATATATATATACACATACATATACATACATACATACATACATATATACATATACATACTATATATATATAATATATATAATAATATATATATATATATATATATATATATGTAAATTTAGAAAATATTTGGAGATTTTTTTAATCCCAAAGAGAAAAACATGCTGAAATTCTTTCCTTTCCAAGAAAAATATATGGGCTGTCACTGCTGGTATTCAAAATATGGTAACATCAGATTTTATTTGTCTGTAAATGAAACAAAATATTAGAAGGGAGCTTGAAAATGAAAGAAAAAGCCCTTTACTTTAAAGTCTCTACAGGGAAGCAAATATAATTCATAACCAGATATGTGCAGGGAAAGTGGACATGGGTCAAGTTTAAAGAATAAATAACCATAAAGAAGAAATAACCAGAATGAAAGAACTTGTCTAATTTATGTCAAAGGCCCAACACAACAACTTTAAATGCATGTGTGAGAACAAAAAGGATACATACAGAGGGCTTAAGGTTCCTTATGATGTTTCTTAAAATAAATTGTGGAGGAGTAAAAAATTGTGCAGTGCATTGAAACTCCAAGGACCTGCAAGTATCACCCCTCCTAGAAAACCTTTAGATAAAAATGTTTTAAAGAATCTGTTTACATGATTCTCCTAAAAAACAATATACTTGAAACCTTAAGTGAAAAGCTGATATTGAAAGCCAAGTTTCTCTCCTCTGGCAGCTGTTAATTGAAGAATATTTTTTATTGCTTTCTGTTTTGTACAGACATTTTGTCCTGCCAGGGTGGATGTGCTGGTAATCGTTCTTACCGGTTTCAACTCAACTGACAGAAAGGCAACACTCTTATCAGTTTACACACTATAAATGCTTGGAAAACCTATGAAAAACATCAAAAGCACTAACGCATTCTTGACAAAGACACAAAAATACCTCTGTCTTCACCAAAGTAATTCTGTAAATCTTCTAAATAGTAGGCTAAACCTGATACACCTGCAGTGCTGGTCAAAACCTGATACAACTGAACTTGCTCCCTCATTGTTTCTAGCTAAACATTTTTAATTTGAAGAAATTATGGTCTGCACTTTTCTACTCCAAATAGAATGATTTCACATTATTATTTTTGAGCTTTTAAGTAAGTACAATTGCTACTGACTAAATGTATTTAACTTACTGATATGAAAAAATAGTTAATTTTTTATTTTTCTATTCCAAACACCCATCTGGGAAAAAAAAACCAAAATGAACACAGGATATAATCGTAGCAGGTGTCTTTTCCAATTGTTTATATACAGCAAATTGCAATATTCTTAATTTCAAAGTATACTTATTTTGTGGATTAGACAAATCTTTTCAAAGAATAAAATTTCAGTGTGCATAACCAAACAGATTTGAACTCTCACAGCTTCCCAACACAGATTTGAGAAGTTGGTGATATCCTATATGAAAGCAAGAGACTACAGCAAATTCAAACTTCTCTAAAAAAATTTTTGCTCATCAGTAATGATTTGAGTCCTGTAGTACCATAGGCAATGACATTTTATAATCCTAATCCTAATTCTTTGAAGATCCATCCTAAGAGCAAAAAGGTGTTGATTATACCCTTTTCTTTTTCCAGTGTTATGTTCTTTTGAAGGTATGTTTCCTCAACACCTACAGCACAGCATAGTTCAAGGGCAAAACAATGCCAGGGTGTCAAAACATAAGATACTAAAGGATTTTACCTTTCAAAAGGACAAAGAATGAAAAGGTCTGTACACTTTTCTTGTAGAGTCAGTTTTGTTTTTGTGGAGGCAAAGTTATCTCCCCAAAGCTATTATTTTCATTTCCTTCCATCTTAGTTTCACATGAGGGGTCTTTGTCTCACAAACTTTTAAGATCTCTACTTGCCAACCCCTTTCCCCACCTATATCAAACTGCACATTCATTGATGACAACTTTGGTAAATTATAATTACAGGTTATTCAATATCATCTGCAAGAGCAAAAGACATAGGGCATTTTTTCCCAATAAAATAATCAAAAATATAATAGTTTTATCTTTAAAACTCCCAATTTCCAGACTATTGGAAAGAGTTAGGGAAGATTAAATATCCATTTTAATTAGCGTTCATTTTATGAATGTGTTCAGATTTAAAAATATGCAGAACTTCACTAGCCTCTGTGAGGGAATACATGAAGGCTTGGTTCTTTTCCTGAAGATCTTAGTCTCAAAGAAAACTTAATATTTAAAGACAATTAATGTGAGAGAGAATGATTAAATTGTCTGCCAAAAGGCTCCCTAAGAATCACTTAATATTTAAATCCACCTAAATACCCAGAAAGAAGGACTGGTTGAAGACTGCCACATTCAGCCGCTTTATTCCTGTCACTTTAGCTTCAACCAACTTAATTTATACATGCCAGCCCACCTATCCCTATGCCACCCCCCTCAGCAGCTTGCTAGTTTCTAGGAATTAATATTTCATTAAAATAAAGGTTAGCACCATAGGGTGTTAATGGCATTGTATTTCTATTCACAACACTAAATGTAATTTGAAGCATCAATGGAAGAAACAGAAGGAACAGAAGGAATGACCTTTCTCGAAATGCACTGCAGGAGGAGAAATGTCAATAAAAAGCAAACAGTGTTTTGCATATCCCCTTACAAAGAGCCAATTCCTGTTTATGCAGCTAAGAGAGTAGGCTTTTTCTGAGCCATCAGCTTGGCACAAGGATCACTTGACAACGTGGGAGTGAAATAAGAGCTCACACATCCCATGCAGTGTCCTGCTGCTCAGCTTCAGCAATCAAATATACATGAAGCTTTTTGCTTCAAAATGGCAACAAGTTTAGGACCAGCAGATTAGAGAAATTGATGACTTTATCTTGTGTTATCCTGTTCTCTTTAAAATTCCAAGAACGTAAAGCAAACAAATACATGACCATAATACAAATGCTATAAAAGGACCATAATGCCAAAAACATCCAAGACTAGAAGAAACAAACACTATTAAATGTGAATATTTTTATATGACTATATTGCTTCTGAATATGGCATCAAAGCTTCTGGTTCTCCTAAAATTTCTATAAAGCTTGGGAAAAGCCCTTTTGAATTATTCTAAAACTCCCTAAAATTTCTGTAGTTTTCTGTAGTAAACTTGATCCCAATCATTCCATGTGAGAGAAACAAAAAACAACAAAACAACCAAAAAAAACCCACTAAAATAACCCAACTGTTTCAAAAGCAAAAAAAGACACCACCAACAAAGTTGAATCTTCAAGCATAAATGTGGTAGGAAAAATTTTCTAAGTCAATAATTTAAGACTATATCCATTCTGCAACAGAGAATGCTTTTTGAAAGCAGTTACTTTTGAAAGCAGTTTACAAAGTTGCACTAAAGATCAATCTCTCTCCCAAGCAATTCATACCTCTGCAGGAAAGAACTCCCAATTGGATCTGCTCTGAGCATTTTAAATCTGTGTTATTTATCCTTTTAATTTTCCCTTTATCTTCTACAAAATAAGACCATGATCTGGAAAGAAGTGCAGTAAATGAAGTGACTAAATATGTTGGAAAGATAAAAATGTCATGAGAGAGTTATTTGACAAAATGTGGGCTAAATATTGTCCTCAGTTTCCAGTCTTCTTAACTAGGCTGTCAATAAACCTCAGGATTTACCTCTGCCCTTTGCTTGAGCCATGTTAATCCATGATGTGCTCGGTATGTACTGGTCCCAGCTTCTGAATTCTTATCAGAACCAGGGATGATGAGTCATCAGTTTAACACTGAATGAGTTTACGTATCAGGACGATAAAAGTCTGTGTAACATCTGTGGGACAGCAACTAGAGAGCTTGGAGAAGCAGTTTAGCCCTCATTCTGGATGTCTTGGTCCCCTTCCACTCTTGTTGTGCTCCGGGACCACATTTCACATGAACCAAACCATGTAAAAAAGCCATTGTTTATATGACTGTATACTAAACAAATGATAGATTTCTGGAGGAATTGAGGATAAACATCCATTGTAATTTTTATTTCCCTCACAGAAAAGTGGTTGTCAGTAGTGCTTACAGGAGAAAAGAATTACTTGCTTAGAATCCATTTAAAAAGAGAAATTCCAAATTACCCTCTGGGGAACAACTTGATCAATTTTATTCGTACTTTCAGGATAGTTTTAATTCACTTTAAAAGTTCATTTGGAAAAGAAAAAAAAAAAAGATATAAAAATAATACCCAGAGGTAAAAAGAAAAAGGGGAGTGAGGTGAGAAAGAAAGAAGGAAGAAAGAAGACATAAGAGCAGGCTACTAATGGAACTCTTATTGAAGCTTTAATTAAAAGGAGGCACTTGATCACTCTGTAATCACTGCCTTGAATTAAATGTCTCAAATGCAATAACTAAAATATAATGGGATCATTCAAAGCTATAGAATGGAACAACCTACCTTTTTTTTAGGCTTATTCTTGGTTCCTCCAGAACTCTTTTTATACGCATTATTAAAAATGCATATTTATATTGCTTGGAGGTAACCTCTTCCCAAGAGTTCAATCACGAGAACAACAGAAGTGGCAATTGCGAAGGTACTTCTTGGATTAAGAATCTCCTACGGGTTCAACATTTGTATAGGCAGAGTAAAAAGATCTCTGAAGCTTTGAATAATTAGCCTTTCTGCAAGGAAAATGAGACCACTTTCCTTCCCATCAGGGTAACCTTGAAGAAAGTTTGCTGAAGTTAATTTTTCATTAACTCAAAAGGAGAAATAAGGGAGATGAAAGGGGAAAAGAAAAAGGACATTTTATAGGCCAACATTGTAAAGGCACAATAGGGAAAAAAAAGAAGTTGTTAAGCAGTATACAAATGAAATGAAACAGTGAAATAGTACAAAAAGATAAAAACAGATAAAAAATTAAAATGTTCTTAATTTAAGTTTTTATTGCCAATAAACTTAAGATACCCCTGTATTCAGGGGATATAACAACTACATGTGTAGGCAAGTTTTCAATTCCTTCTTCTGTGTTCATATTCTTGCAGCAAATTTAGTACTAGAGTTAGGGGCCTTTTTTTTTGTTTTGACAAGCAATGTAGCAATACCTGAGTGGATGATTAAGGAAAAAGAAACAATGTAGAAAGGTACTTCATTAGCAGGATACCTTGCTGTAAATTAAAAACCTGCAGGCAAGCACATATGGCACATCAGGTATGGGACACAGAGACTTATTAAATGGCTAAAGCATTTTTCTGACAAGAACTGAGGCAAAATACAGAAAATTAAATGCAGGAAGATTCAATATATTCGAAATACCATTCAATTCCTAAAGCCTTTATTATAAGTATAGCATGAAAAATAAAAAACAAAGAATAAATTTATGTTCTAGCAAACAAAACAACAACAAAAAAGAAGAAAAAAAATAAAGAAAAAAAAAAGAAAATTATGAGGAATAGCAGATCTTGCTTCCAGTGTAGTAGTGGGACTCTGGTTTTGCTGTACTGTAGGTTTTATTTAAACCAAATTTGCTAAATCCTGCTGCTTTCAGAAAAGGAAAACTATTTGTTTCCAAGTGGGTGTCTTTCAGCAGGCTGATTCTTTACTTTTTACAAGCACAAAAACCAAACAAAAAGAAAATGCTAACTTTAGAATTATAAAAGTCAGCATGAATAACAAAACACAATAAACTTTAAAAAAAAATAAAAGCAAGAAACGCAAATTCTCAAGGCTCTTACCAGCTTTCTTCTAGCCAAGGTAGGAGATTATATTTTCTAAGTATTTAAGGAATGTTAAAGGACTGAATGGATTTTTAGGCCTTTCTGATTATACAGGTTCCGCTGAAACTGAAGTCTCTATGTTGTGTCCTCATTGTAGGTTCCTGGGATCAAAGCACCCAAGAAATTGGAAGAAATGTGGAAGAAAGCTGCAGCTGTCTCTGAGTGCCTGTACAGTCTATTTCCCAGGTGAGAAGAAGGTCACCTGGTTCTTTCTGGCAAGATTTTTCCCCAAGAAATCATCTCCTAGAGCCCACAACAGAACTGAAAACCCTGCAGAAGCTGGAGTCTGCTCTGCACCTCCTGGATTAGTATCTGAAGGGACTTTCACTGAACTTATGCCACACTGAACTCAAACAAAATGTGACAAACAGGCAAAGAAATTCATGCTGTAATTACACCAGTTAAGCAATTTTTATCATTGCTTATAGCTGTATGATTGCTTATTCCTCTGCCAGCTTAGAAACATTAACAGTTTAAATAAAGAGAAGAGTGAGCAAAAGTTGAATCAATTACTGACAAAACTTGCTAAAAAATGACATGGAAGTCAGGCATGCTAACCTCTATACATTAATTATCATTATAGGTTTGGGTAGTAGTTGATATGTTTCACATTATTTAAATTGTAAAGCCATATAGGGCACCACTGGACCTGAAGAGTATCTCTAAATAAGGGGGAGTCCATGGACTTGAATAGTAAGTTCTGGGGCTATGCCCTATTTAGCACATTTTTAATGTCACATGTTGTTTACACTGTGTGGGAAACCAGGAAATCCTTCTGACTTGTCCTGGGAAAATTTATAAGTCACAAGAATTTAGAGAGAATGATAATTAGTATGTCACACAGTGAAAAAGAATTTGTGGATTTTAGATGTGAGATCAGGGGGCAAAGATGGAGGAAATGGGGTGTGTCCCTGGGCTTCTTCTTCATCCTCTTGTTCTCCATCTTCTGTGGTGGTGTGGCACATTTGGATTGGTTTGGAACAAAAGTACACTGTACAACATAGTGGACAGATATTGGAGAATTGTTATAAATAAAGTACACGTAATTTTCAGTATAAAAGATAGTGCCCTCCCAAGGGTGGACAACGAAGGACAGATGATAGACCGAGACCACAGACAGACGACCGCGGACAGACCAAGGGCAGACAGACCAAAGAGGAGAGCACTGGCCTGCAGAGAAGCTGTGGCAGGCCAGGGAATGAATATGAGATAAGCAAAGAATAAACAAATTCCTGAGAACGAGAAAACAGACGACTCGACCTCTTCTTCAGACGCAGGGCTGGGGGAAAACAGAAAGCTGAAACAGAGACGCAGAAACAGAAACACAGAGACAGAAACAGAAATAAAAAAGAAAAAAGGAAGAAGAAGAAAAAACATATACATATTTTAGTAAACCTTGTTGGGACCCTAACAACACTGAACTCAAAAAATTACAATTAGAAAACAACAAAAATTTGAATTTCATGGGCTGAATTCTTTGTTGCGATGGCTCCATTTCAGCTTATAAAAAAATAAGGGTTTAAGAGGGATATAAGAAATAATGTAATAGAACATTCAATTCATTAGTCTGGATTTAATATTAGTGTAGGAATCCAACAACTGAACTGTGAGGGCAAAATATTTCATATCTCTAAGGTATATAAGGATTAAGTACAACCCCTGGCAAGGATACTGCAATAAGAAATGTTCAGGGGTTATTCAGGATAACAACAGGGCAATATATCACCTTTTCTAAACCACCCTCTAATAGACCCAGGGTCAAGATTTCAACTTGGATTTTTATATATGTTTATTTTCATATTATCATATATGAGTGGAAATAAGGGATCTCTTTCCATTCTGCCATTGGAGGAAACACTAAGTCATTTTCTTTCATCAATACTAAACATTGTAAAAGTTTTGCTGGCATCCCAAAAGAATTATATGCATTTGCCTTCACCTTCAGCAGGCACTCAACACTTTAAAGAACTGTGTCCTCTACTGAAATAATTGGAAGATTTAATTTTTTCCTTTACAGCTCATACAAGAAAGAGGTAAAGGCACAATGTGATATGTGTGTTTCATTTTGGAGAAAGTTTTCTTTGTGGAATTCTCAAAAGAAAAAGCTCTAGTTCCTTTCTAACACTTTATTATTCTTTATGATAGTGGCACAGATGCTGTTTTTGGAAAATACATTTTCTCACAAGCAAGAAATCAGCGGATTGGCAGGGATGACTCGTTCTTGTGTTGGCTAGATTCAAGAAGCAAAGAATTTAATGTGGATTCTAGCTATGTGTTTTGGAACACCTGCATCTAAAAAATAACACAAAAGTTGATGAAAGTATGTCAGCTTACTTATGAGTGGCATAATTTCTTTGAGGCAAAGCAAAAGATATCAATTCCCAGAGGACATTTTGCACTCGCAGAACACAAAATCTCAGCTTCACAAAATTATTTTCTAAGATAAAAAATAAGAAAAATATTACACACACTCTTCAAATTTCAATAACATAATAAAGTTAGAATGACTCATTATACATTTTTAATCCAGACTTTTTTTTTCTCAGATATCAAGTGATATGTATCACATATGATAGCATGGTAGTTTCTTTCAAGAAAAGTGCTGTCACTCAAAACAGTGTGCCAAATTTCTTAACATTTACCAGAAATTAAATGAAGAAAAACTACTCTAATTTCACCTAAATTCAAGTATTATCTAGTTAAGCAAGTAGTGCAATGAAATGAAATTTATCAAAAAGCTTTTGGGAGGAGATTATTTTATAATGGTCTCAAACAGACCTTTCCCTCACATTTCCTTTCCTTTTTGTGGGTTCAGATTGGTGTGCAAAGAAAAGGAGATGTGATGCAGTCTGACACCTGAATGAGACTTGGAGAGCACAGGGTAGAAGAAGTTGCAGCCTATGCAAATATGCATAGGTGTGAGTCAAGCTTTTCTTCTTATTGGCACATGTAATGCCAAAGAAAAATATAAGACCGATTAGATAGCTGGGAAATTCTACTATCCTTGCTGGCAGGTAACAAAGGTGGATACCCAAAAAGGAAATATGGAGATGCTTCTAAGCTATAAACCAGGAAGTGCCAGAGGAGATTCAAACTATTAAATTGTGATGGCATGAAGAGCATTTGTCCACAACCAAAACATAAATATACCAAATCCCTAGTGTTTGATTTAATAATCCAGTGCTAAAAAATTCTGTTTTCACTATTCTTTTCCCTCCTATCATGGAAGAAATTAATACTTTTAACTTTCAAGTAGTCCTTATAATGAACAAATTAATATTTTATTAAACTTTATGGATTCTCTCTCTGAGAAACTATACAGCAAGTGAAACATTTTGCATCGCAAAATATTACATCCTTGCAAAAAAATTGTCAAAGAAAAATGTTATATTCCACTTCAACCTTAAAATCATTCCAGGTTGCTATTGGACTTTAAAGGCGCTTTGAGAGACTTTTGAAATGTTGTAGAAAATGAAACTCACTAGCAAAATTCTAATGCTGTTTCATGTATTAGAGATGACTGAAACTGACTGAATTTTTAAAAAATTCTTGATTTAAAGTTCTAAAGTAAACTTTAAAAGAATGCTGTATCCCTCCAGCTCAGTACAGTTTGAATCTCAGTCACCATTTTCCTTTGATAGTCTTTGTAAGTTGCAGGCACAGCCTCAAGCGAAGACAACTAAAAGAAGGAATGTAAGGATGTATTTTTCATGCCAATAAGCAAGGGAGAAATTTAAACTCAAGTGCCTGCCATACAAAAATATAATAATAATTACAAATACTAAAATTAAAATACAAGGTACTATAATGAATTATATATTTCTCTTGTTTCATAAGTTAAATAATATAATTTTATATCCTGTACCACATAAGAAATAAATTATATTTAATTTTTGTACAAGTATAATGCAATATTTTATCAATCCTGTATTATGCTCCCACTTTGTAAGGCACTTTCGGGTTTTTTCCCTGTCACATAAAACTGCAGAGGTTTTCTACTCAAAAATTGTTCCAGTCCAGCCTTGTTTAATTTACAAGTTCTCAACAGTGAGAGCTAGTTGCCTGTCTCAAAGAAGGATGAGCAAATATTTTAAAACAAGCAAAAATCCTATGTTAAATATATTGTTATGATTGAAACTCTTGAAGTGATAATGATAAGGATATGATAAAGATTTGAAGCCCCAAGGGTAACTTTTACTCAAATGTGTTATATATACATAGCAATATTTTCTATTTAAAACCATAATAGGAAGGAAAAGCTTTATGGCTGTTTCTTCTCTTGTGGGCAAGAACACCTCTTAAAATGATAATGATTGGTATTTCAGATGGTGCACACAAATCAAAGCACATAACATTCTAAAAGCCTGACTCGCTGATGTTTTGTAAGACTTATCCAGCCAATTAAAAGAAATACTGATGGTACTGACAGGTCTTCAGAATTCTCATAGACATCTGTTCACCAATGGGGTCTGTAGTCTTACAAAAGAGAAATCTGAAGGCATGCAAACTGGAAAATACTCCTTTGAGCCTTGAGCTTCAAGCTAGTTTCCTCCCTCCCTCCCTCCCCTCCTTTATTCTTTAGGTTTTCTCTTACCTTCCTCCATTTTTAATACAAATTTCCTTGTGCTCCAACTTGTGTTCCATTATAAATTATAAAATAACCACTCAGCTTTGAATTTCTGGCACTGGAGAACTCACAGCTGCAAACCCCTGCAAAATACTGAAAGACATGGAAAACTGGAGCTTGATAAATATGATTTTAGGTTTAACAAAGAGCTCAAGGAAATGGTCTCTAATGTTTAATGGGTACCATATATAGTAAATTCAGATGTAATGAGAAGTTGTGGACTAATGAAGGAAGCAAAAAATGTATAAATATATGTTAATAAACATATAAAAGTTATATAAAGTAGATCCCAGAGTGAGGAATAAGAAACCATCCACATAAATATAATTTTCCTCCTGGCAAAGGACTTGTATGCTGGCAATTAGATGCTAAAATTGGCATTCAGCAGCAGCACCAGAGTGAAGCCACCCAGAGGAGCAGAGGAAGGGTGAACATAACTGCAAAAAATAGGGTAGGTTCATATAACTTAATCACATAACTGTGATTTTTAAACCATGATTATTCTTTCTTTTCCTATGAGAAGCAGATTTGGACTAATATTGAGACTATTAAGGTATCAGTTGTATTAGCAATAAATGCTTGTGATTATTGTAATAAGGTGTTCTTTATCTGGCTATAAAAAAGATTTAAATGTTACATGCTAAATTTGTTGTATAAAATCTGTAACATTTTGTAATGTCAGCTGGACAGAAAACAGATTAAAAAAGAAGAAAAAAGCACTGAAGAACATAATTTAAAGGATTAATTCCTGCTTTTGAATGGGTTAAATTATGTTTGGCACCTAAAATAAAACAAGGAAATAGTGACTAGACTGAATTGTGATTACCAGCCTATGATATCTCCTGTTTTATTTTGTTTTTGCAGAATGTTTGGATAATATGGACCTGAACAACGGAAATATTAAGGAATGGATGTATTGTCAGTAATTAATATGATAACATTTACCCAGCAAATGAAAAATGTATTCCTCTGTCCTCTCTGTGTAGAGATAAGATTTCCTCATCCCCACACTCTGTCTGACATATCTGTCAGCTCTAACACTCATCCATCTGTGAGAAAGCAGGTCTGTAAACAGAGATCCACTTCCTTGTGCAGACTCGTACAGAAACCATAGGAAGATCCAGCCTTGCAATGCTGTTAAATGATCAAACTTGCCCTTGAGGCAATACTGAGGTATTCTGGGAAGGTGTGTCCTGATTTTAGCTGAGATTAAGTTAATTTTCTTCCAAGCAGCTGCTGAAATGCTGTGTTATTTATTTAGTATATACAGAGACAATCATGCTGATGACCCACTGATGTCTTGGTAGTTGCTCAGGGATGCTTACTCTATATAAAGCTTTTTCCACTGTCTCATGCTCTGCCTGTGAGCAGGTGCACATAAACCTGAAGGAATGCACAGTCAGGACAGCTGGCCTGCACTGGCCAAGGGGATATTCCATACCACAGAACGTCATTCTCTGCCTATAAACTAGGGCGAGTTGGCGGGGAGCTTCTTTTACTGTTCAGGGATGGACTGGGTGTTCATCAGTGGGTGGTGAGCAATTGTGTTGTGTATCACTTGTTTTTCCTCTCTTCTTCTCTCCTTTTCATTACAACTGTTATTAGCAGTGGTAATGTATTTAGTTTTGTTTTCATTATTAAACTGGTTTTTTTTCAACCAATGATATTTTACATTTTCTTTACAATTCTCTGTCCTCCACTGGGAAGGAGGGAGATATGGTAAGTGGGCAGTTTAGGAATCCTTATTTGCCAACTGGGGTCAAACTGTGATGGTATGCAATAGCAGATTTTTGTTGCTGGTTTTGGTTGCTTTGCTGAGAAAACACATTAGTTGGTTTGCTGTCCTTTCCTCAAATCCAAAATAACTGCACTTCACAAATGTATTTGGAATCCTGAGTTCAGCCTTTTTCACTCAGCAAAATAATCTTTAAAGCCAAACCAGTGGGTAAATAAGAACATAAATGTCTTTGTAGAGATTGGACAGATCAAAGACTTGCATAGAAGTCCTCAGGTTTTATTTACCAGTTTTGTCTTTCCAAGTAAACATTATGTGTGCTGAGGACTTTCTTTCCACAAAGTACACCTGCCTGACACTGCATAAGAAATAGGGAATGAATTTCTGGGTTTGCTTTTGTTTGCTTGTTCAGATTTGCTTGACCTTTCTTTGCTTGACCAGTCAAAAGGTGTGATTAACCCCCTGCATTCAGGACTGGTACATCTTCTCCTTTAACACTGTGTGCAGTTCTGGGGCACAAAATTTAAGAAGGATGTGAAGGTCCTTGAATGCATCCAGTGGAAAGCAGCAAAGCAGATGAAAGGGCTGGAAGTCAGGACCTGTGAGTAGTGGCTAGGGTCTTTAGGCTTGTCTAGTTTTGAGAAAAGGAGGCTCAGGAAATCTCATTGCTGTCTGCAGCTTCTTGAGGAGAGGAATTGGGGAGAGGGGTGCTGAGATCTCCCTTGGATTCAGTCTTAGGTTGCATGGGAATGGTTCCTCACTACTTTTGGAGGGTGGTCAAACACTGAATCAGGCTTCCTAGAGTGGTGGTTGATACACCAAGCACCAAAATTATATTTCCACCCCAATAATCTTATTGCTGTTCTCAGGCTCTGGTTGCCTCTGATCATAATGGTAATATTTTACAACAAGCTGATTTTTAATTTTTTTACTGACTTCTGAAACAGAACATGTAAGGATCAATAGAAAGTTAAGCCTCATAGTTTCCTCCTGATAGGTTAGCATCGTGGGGCTAAGAAGATAGCATATATCATTAGTGACAGCTTCAGCTACAGATTTTTATCACTGGCAGAATGATGCAATCCTCATTACAAAAGAACATTGTTTAATTGATCCATTTGCTCACAGCAGTCCTGTGGCTTTTTTTCCCTTACAACATAAAGGCCAAATTGCAGTTCAGCTTCAATCAAGTGAAAACATTTTATTGCAGCAGGAATAAGAAATACTCTCTGCACAATTTAATTACGGTGGTTTAAATATGAGAAAATCATTAGACAATTAATGTTACAAATGCAGCCAGAGGACATTTTAAATATAGTTAAATTAGAGCAGAGAAAGCATGAAAAGATTTTTTTTTCTAATGTACTGGCCCCTAACCTTTTCTTAGTTCTCAAATAATTCTTTAACTTCACCAAAGTTAATATGAACACACTGCATGGAATTTAAACAAAATGCATGTAGCTTCTAAATGGCTTTAAACAGGCAATCATTTTAGAAAGCGGAGCTAATAATTTCTTTCCTCACCACATGCAATCCTATGGGAGAAAAACAAAACAAACACTTTTATTTACAAAAGGTAATTATAAAGAAACAAAAAGTACTCAAGTGCATCCTCTGTAACTGACCAGAAGCCAAACTGAGAACAAGTTATTCCAAAGGTCTAATTGGGTATTGGCAAGAATAAAGTGGTTTCTGATGTGGCTTATTTCTCACCACTTCCATTTCAAATAACAGAATCTGTTGGCTTAAAAACTGAATCTCTTTAAGCACTTAATTTTTTTGCATCAAGCTCTACACTACTACCTCTCTCCAGAACAGTAAAAACCCTGGGGCCTTCCTTTGCTAGAATGTAATTTATTTCCTCCCTCTGCAAATTGTGCCAAATTTAACACTGTATAGAATATATAAGAATTTACTGAAGACCTTGGTTACAGTTGTATATCTTCCTATGCATTTTTAAGAAACAAAACTTCTTGACATCTGCAGTGTTTATATCTTAATAACTGCTCTTAATCTTATTTGGGATAGCACTAGACCATTGCCATATAGACAGAGGGTTTTTTTTTTTCTTTCTTTGTTTTGCTCTTTTTTTTTCTTTTTTTTTTTTTTTTCTCTTTTTCTTTCTTTTTCTTCTTTTTTTTCTTTTTCCTTTTCCTTCTTTTTTTTTTTTTAATTAGACACCTGACTGAATCAAGACATGAAAGTACATAACTGCATTTAACAAGTGTGGTATTGAATGGCACTAACTGCAAATTACAGAGATGGCATTTCCCTGTTTCAGCAACCTGCCAAGTACACATACTCATGTCTTCAAAGTGCACCCTAGTCTTGGTGTTCAATTAGGATGACTGCTTGTCTGCCTTTGCAAATGGCTGCATAAGTGTGCAGTCAAACCAAAACATGTCATATAAGTATGGCAATGTATCCCTGCTTAAGTAAAATAAAATAATTATAATTAAATCTGCATAAAATGTAATATTCATAGATATTTAAATATATGTTTTAAAAAGCCAACTTTGTGTAAAAGAGGCTCTGGCAACTTTAAAAAGCTATACATCTTCTAATGCTGAAGACAGCTTTTCTGAAGGTCCTTAAGGATTTTAAAACAGCATGTCTTAAAAGAATACTTCTCACATTACTGCATTTTTATATGCTTATACAATTTTGATAGATTTATATAATACCTGGTGAAAAGCATCCAACAGTTTGGAATTAGACAGTAAATTCATGAAAAAAGACTCAATAACCATTAAGCAATTCGAAGTATACGATGAATTCAAAACCGTATAGAAACTTGTCAGACTTAATTCAGTCAATAAATAATAATAACAAAATATAAAAACCCACTCATGAACTACCTCTTAGTTTTTCCTGTTGACTGCATAATAAAAATTAAGAAATCAACATAAAATTACAATTCTGTGTTTTTTCCTTGACTTCACTGATACTTCACTCTTCAGAAACAAATCCATCCATATTTAACATATCAATTTTTAAAAGGAAACATCCACAAACAAACTGAATGTTTAACTCTTATTTATAAGGAAAAAACCCTTCCTGCATAATGCTTATATATTTTTTAATTTTTGTCCAAATTTTAGGAAAGGATGTGCACATATGTACATTACCAATTCTGATGTGGATGAAATTTTAAAGTATTGAACAGGGCTATTTTAATAAGAGTTAATATAAAAGTTTATTTCTTTTCCTAGTAATTTGCATTGTGTGTATTACAGAAAGAGATCAGAAGTCATGGGAATATTTAGTTTATTTAGTATTTGAGTTGTATGTAACTCATTAAAAAAAGCTAACCCTGCAAGCAAGGTTTTCTGATTCAAAACATCATAACAAAAATTAGTCCATATATGAATCTTCACCTCACATAGGAAGCACAGAGACTGGTGAGTATTTGCAGACTGAAAATCTACTTGGACTTAATCATACCCTTTTTTTTTTTTTAGTTAGTTCAAAATATATTGATGCCATTTACTGCCTGTTCTACTTAGAGTTTTAGGATGGTGGGAGATAAATCTTTTCCCTTGTTCTGTAAAGGCTTTGCTGAGGAAAAGCTATCTAGGACTTACACAGTAAAACTAATTAATAATTCAACATTGGATTCATCAAAGGAAAGAACTGCATAAAAAGTACATTATTCATTGCTGATTTTGCAGGCATGATGTCACTTGAGGTTCCCAAAGTAGGAAACACAGAGAAAAAGAGAATACAGTTAAAGACAAAATAGTACCTCACTAATAACTACGTTCGCATATTTCATCCCTTTAAAGAATACTGATTTATTTTTTGTTTTCGTATTTTATAGAAAATCTGGTACAATTCAACACACTAGTTTCAAACCACTTTCTATATATGTGACTGATTGTGTGTGTGATTATTATGTTTCTCCTGCCAGTGATGGGGTAATTTTTTGCATGTGTGATCCTTTCTTTTATATAATGTTGGGTTCAGTACTTTCTCTTTTATAAACCACATCTTTCACATCTAGAGCAGGCAATATCAAAAAAGCAATTTCTTCAAAGTATGAGCATTTTGATTAATTTCTTATATACGGATTATGTGTCTTTTGTGTTTTCAATACCAAGCAGTATATAGCTTAGATCAAATAATGTTTTGCTTTTAACAAATATTAACATCAAAATCTGAAAAAAGGTACCAGACTGATATGAGAGTAGTTAATTATCCATAGTATATTTAAATAGATCTGGTTTTTTAGGTCGTCCTCCCTTCTTTTGGAAGTCAAACAAATGTAACTATATTCGCTAACTGTCTAATTTTACAAATGTGATAAATTTTATTACTCGATATCTCTATAAAATGTCCTTAGACATAGCTGCTACATATGCCTAATTAACACTCACATTCACAGAAGTTATTGAGGATATTTCAATTCCTTATTTTTTTATTTTATTTTTTTCCCAGACACCTTAACTAGTCCAAGTGAAAGAGAAAGGACAAGTAAATTCTGGTATCACTGAAGAACAATGCATAAACCCCTTATTTTACAGTTAACAAGTTTTAGTGCTATTTTTCCACTTTTTAAAAGTAATACTTGGGGTTTACTTATGTCTTAACTGCTTCTCCCTCAGCCTTAGAACATTACTTTTAGTAAGCATGGGTATTTTTTGCTGATGAATGTTAGCATTTTCTGTAAAGAAATGTCATCCTCTCAGGAGTTCCATGCTTGTTGCTTTACATTGCAACTTGTGGAAGTCACAGTGATAAAATTTAGCATGCAAGGTGGAATTCCAATGACTAAAATTAGGTTATATATTCTTATATACAGAAAATCTTTGGGGGGAAAAAACCCATCTTATTTGCCATATTGCAATAGGTATAGGCATTATCCAAGTAAGTAAGCAAGTAAATAAATAAATATATACATACATATCTAAAATTAAATTATTTTCCCCCATCCACTACAATGTAAGCATACTGGATACACTCATATCCAGTCCATACAGTCCTTTTAACTGTGCAGGATGAAATGTAAAGGTGTCATAGTATGTAATCAGCAAAGACCTTCAGGACATTCTTATTCTTGCAGAGGTCACAAAATGTGTTGAATATTTTCCTAGTGCATTTTTGAGACTGTACAAAAATCTAGTCCTGAGTTGTCATTGCCTTGATATTTGACAATTTAACAGTTTGCAATAGTATTTGTCAGCCTTGTTAGGTAGAGAGCTATATAATCCTCCATATTACCAGAAAAGTACTGAAAAGAAAGAGATCTTTCTCAACATATGATTCAAAGTTCATTGCAGACCAAGTAATTGCTTCACAGATGACAAGATAATTACCTGTTTTAAGCATTCATTTATTTTGGGTGAGTATTTAGTGAGCCTGAACACTATTTTATCCAAATTAAATTTAGTTGTGCTTTAGATGTACTCCTTTAGAGAGTGGGGAAATCACTTCTCATTATATTCTCAAACACACTGAAGACATAAGTCCTTTTTATGGACTTTTTATTTCAGAACCTACCCTTATTTATACAGAGTTAGCTTTATATAGCTTTAGTCAGGGCTTTTGGGCTTCAACTGTTTTTTGTTTTGTATAGACATAGTAACAGTGCAATGTTATGCAGAGAACAACAGAAAAAAAATCAGTAATACAACTATAAAACAGTGAAGAACTAACACTGGCCTCAGACAAAAAGATACAATTTGAAATCAATACAATTTTGCTCAAACACAGCCTTCAGATCTTTATTCAATGCTGCTTGGGAGGGTTCAACACTAATGTAATTATGGATAAATACTCTCTAAATCACTATTAATTATATGAATAATATTCCTTGTATTTGTCATTCTCACCTTATTAACCATTAAAAGCTTTGAGTAAATCAATATAAAAATCTGTCAGCTTGCTATACTGCCCATTGCAAACAATTCATTTATTTCAGGGCATAAGCTATTTCCACTTCCAGCTTCATTTAGTTTACTGATAATCAGAGGTGGTTCTAAGAAATCATCTCCACACCATAGGCAGTTATTGAAGGAGGAAAATATATGTGTTCATTTCCTCTGGAGTCTTGCTGGATCTACTATCCATACCAACCATCTTCAAGAAGATTGCTGCATCTTCAACTAGAGATTGCAGAAATCCATAGGAAAAAGTCAAACTCTAGTTTTGGGATAATGCTGTTGATTTCTGTTGTGTACATGAGGCACCTGCCTAGAAATGAGCTTCCACAAAAATGGAAGTTTTGGTAAACTTTTACAACAGACTGTATACATAGAGGTACCCCTGTGCTGCTGTGAACTTGCTAGATATGTGATGTTTTACTTTCCCAGGCTGCACATTTTGAGTACCTCAGCTGAAAACGCACAATCCCTCCACAATCTCATTGCTTCTTATAGAAAATATTATCAGTTCTCAAACTACAAAAGAAAATCAAAAAACCCACCCATTTAATCTGGGCTAAATAGAAGAACAGTGTGCAAATTTACACACTCACAAGAATGTTAGGAATTTGGAGTCACTTGTCAATGCAAAGTTATAACCACAAACCTTGCTGATAGATGTTTGTTCTCCTCAGAGCATATGTTTATGACTCAAGGTGGACCTTGTACTACTAGTGAAGATTCAAAGAAGCTGTGAGCAGCTTCTCTAATCTCTGAAGTGTGCTCAGGGAGCAACTAAACCCTGCATCATGAGAAATGGGATAACTTCCAGGCTTTCTAGCACTGATTTGGGGTTTCATAGGAAGTAATATCAATAGCTTAGCATCTGTCAATTTATCAATGTCAGGTGGTTTTGTGTGCATCAGATGACAACTGGTACACAGTGTATAAAGTTATGTCCCAGGAATTCTTCAATCCCTATCTGCCTTTGGAACCACTTGTGAAGTGGCACCCATGCCTCCAAATAAACACATCTGATTATGACCATCCATGTGACCTGGTAAAGGTCGGTAATTAATTACTTCCTAAGAAGTCTCTGTTAGGCATTTAGGCTGTTTCTGGCATATGAATCTACTCAACAAAATGAATATTAACCTTTAATTTACTGAATTAGGGTTTTTTTTCCCTTAAAATATAAAATAAAAAATTCTAACAATATTATTTGTGTCTAAATGAAATTATCTACAAAGGTAGAAAGAAATTACTGTTGTGAGAATTTCAGCTCATTCCTGAAAACATAAAGTGTGAAGAACAAGGAGAAAACAATACTTTACCCCTGACAGCTCTGATTATGGTGCCCTACAGACCTTAACTGCCTACTCCAAATCTTCCCACATCTTTTATTAAGGAACAGTGGGGTGATAAATACTCTGAGAGGTTGTCTTGCTTTTCTAAATACTCTATGGAAATATTTCAGTTTATGGTAAAATAAAGCCACAATAATTTAAGCCCTTTTCTAGCTTACAAAAGCAAAAGTGCCTTTGAAACTACAAATTGTTTTTTTATCCTCTATATATACATAAGATATCAACAGATTTGGGGGTGGGGACCATTTCAATATTTGGTATGCCTCATATATCCAAATTCTTCTAAAGTCTTATTTTTAATATTTATTATCACAATTTAGGGACATAGGGAAAAAATCCCCTACTTTAAAGCAGAAAGGCCACCAAATATTTGGACAGCATATTAATAAAGTAAGCCCTGTTCCACAAAGAGCTCTGCATTTTAAAAATATTTCAATATACTTGTGCACTTCAGTGAACCCCTTTGCAACAACTGAGTAACAGTAGATTCTTCTCATTTTTGAGTCTGCAGCTATTCACCAAAATATGGTGTAATTCACCCAGGGGATGAGACACCCTACAATGTCACAGTGTGACACAAAACTTACCAATAAATCAATAGAGAAGACCCTCTCATACCATCATTATAAGTACTCTTGGAAACTGAGAAATATAATTTCCAGAAAAAAAAGACAAGAAAATACTCCGTGTTTTTTAATACTTTGTAAAAACTTTCTAGAATAAACTGCAACGGTTTTAAAGGGATTCTTGTCCATAATAGATAAGCAAAAGAAAGGCAATTTAGTAATGTCTATCAAGAGTATTCAAAGGAAGGCATATACTGATAGTGAAAGTACAGAAGATAAAAATGATTCTTTATATTATCTCTGAAGGTAGATTATTCTTTAAAAAACAATTAATTTTTAAAATGAGGGCTTTTTTTTTTTTTTCATTCCCATGATACCAGCTCTTATTATTCTCCTTTACTGCTTACCAGAACTTTAAATCTCTACTTCCAGTGGACTGACATCTCAATTTAGTTTTTCAGCTTCTTGAAACTTTCTTACTCAGTTTACAGCCTTTTCTTCATAAATAATAAAAATTAAAATTGGAGGCATTCATTAACAAAAAAAGTAAATAAACGATTCCATATTTAAACACTGCCTTTCAGAACTGTGGATATTTTCCTTCTTATTATTCTTGTGGAGGAAGCATTGCTACATAAAGGACATATCGCTGGTTTGATTATGAAAGGGAACACTAATCAATCGAAAAACTTACTGCATGACTCTGAGCAAGGTAATTTGCTGCAATGTCAGTTTCCTTTCCTTTGACTACACATCTAATAATTTCATATAGGAAATATAATTGCTAGGAACAATTGTCTATTACTGGAAATATGTCCAGTACTGAGAACAAGACCCAAGCTTCATTTACGTGGCTTCATATTACAAATAAATGTGTGTATATATGCACCTGTACGCATTTATATGCATTTTCTTTTTTTACCCTCCTAGTATTCTACAATGTCTCTTTTTTTTTTTTTTTTTTTTTTTAATATCTTAGATGATATACATAAATATATTTTTATAATGAGTTAATTTAGTAGAATAACTGTGTATTAAGCTTTGTCCCCAACTGGTCACAGACAGCAACAGGAAAGACCATATCTTTTCTTCCAGTTATTTGATTTTTCACTGCCCTGGTATGGAAAATATAATACAAAATTCAAAAAATGAACAATATACAAAATGTCATTAATTCTGCAAAGGCTTTTGAAGGATGCTTTTGAGAATTATATACAGAATCATGAAATGGTTGGATTGGAAGGGACCATTAAAGATCATATAGTTTCAACACCTGCCATGAGCAGTGACATCTTTCACTAGACCAGGTTGCTCAGAGCCCTATCCAGCCTGGAACAGTTCCAGAGATGGGGCATCCACAACTTCTCTGGGCAACATCTTCCATTCTAGTGCCTCATCATCCTCATAGCAAATAATTTTTTCTACTACCTAACCTAAACCTACTCTCTTTTGACATGAATACATTCCCTCTTGTCCTTCCACTAGATGCCCTTGTAAAGAGTCTTTGTCCATCTTTCTTGCATCCATCAGTCCTGTATCTTCTTTGCATACATACAAGAACTGTGGAGGTCTCTTCACCAGTCATGGTCAAAATAAATGTTCAAACTCCAAATATCAAGACAAAATTTGCCCTTTGTCCTAGTCAATAATTACTTAGAATTATTTTCTTCTGTCAAACAGGTCCTAATATTTGTTCAAAGAATTAGAGAATGTTTATGATCACCAACACTATCATTATTACTTTTCCAATATTTAATATAAAATATGGGCAATAAATTTTTTTGTGTGTTTTCAACTCTTTATTTTCACCATGAATTATCAATGTCACTTGTATTTTCTATCTCCCAAATAGAAAAGTTAATATCATTTATTATTTTAATACCCTGGAAAAAGTGATCAAGTCATCCAAAACTGATATTCTTTACAATAAACTTCAGTATTTATCACAGAATTCCTATTCCCTTTGATTTTTATTTTGCAGATACGCTCTAAACTTATTTCATAAAAGCTGAATTCTAATACAAGCAATTTGTATACTTTTTGTTCTCTAAATATCTCTATATCTAAGAAGTGCAATCTAAAGATATCACTGCAGAATAAAATTAACAAAACACTCTTTGAAATCTAATACAGTCCAATTAAATTTGTTAGAAAGAGATTCTTCTTTTCAATGTGATATTCTTTCCTACTGAGATACAAGTCACTGAAAAAAATAAGGTTTTCAAATAACAGATTTTTCAAAGAAGTGATAACTTAGCTTTCCATATTTATGTCCTCCTAGTGAATGCCATATAAATGATAATTCATTTTCTAGTGAAAAGAAAGCTGGTTTTGACCAGCTGTACTTTAGGGACCTGAAAGGAAGAATACTTTCTCTTTCAAAAAAACCCACAGAGTACAGTCAGAAATTTCCTGGCAATTTGTGAATGAATAGTTGTAAATTTTCCAAATTCTCCTAGCAGATTTTACAGTTTGGGGGCTTTATTCATATATATATATATATATATATATATATATATATATATATATATATATATATACATATAATAGAAGTATGCATAATATATGTGCATATAACATAAATTTAAAAAATTCAGAAGGTCTTTCATTTTGAAGAATGCTTGTTTGATTGCTTTTATAATTTTTTTTTTAAGTTATTGTATTATTTCACCTTTTGTCTCCTTAGGAATGGGACCAGGAGTTTCTTTCTTATTCATAATGTCAAAATATCTCTTAGATCTTACGTACTATTGTAAGTAATTTGTATTATTGTTCTAACATCAATAAAGAAATCTACATTGATGTGGAAATTATATTTTTTCCTCAAATTGGCTTATATGAATCTGTATCAAAATCCTGTGTTTTTTTCTGTGGTTTACTGTAGAAACTCCTTTTATAGATGTAGCAGACAGAATCAGAAGTGTACAGAGCAATATATCTAGATTTGCAACAAAATAAAACCAAATATTTAAAAGAGCAAAGACAGGGTCAAGAGAAAGGCAATCAAATATCTTACCTTATTTCAAAACACATATGTTACCCACTGTTCAATGAGTCAAATGATTGTGGGTCTGTTGCTGACTTACATTAATGAAAAATGGACTGCACTGTTTCTGAGCTCAGATACATGACATCAATGTAAATGGCAATGCAGAGCCAGGATCTGATCAGCAGTGCTCTTACCATGGTTCATGTGGAATTAAATCTTTACAAATTATAGATGTTCTGTAAATACCACCAGGAATTGGTATTTCTCTGGAAAATGATCTCAGGTTTTAATATGCTATACTAGTGAAAGAAGATAAAATTATAATGTTCAACAGGAAAAAAACCAATTAAATGTTTGTCCTTTTCTTCTTTTAGTATACCCAGACTTATGAAGCCTACAACGTGAACCAGTGTCTCTGCCACAATCAAATGTGAGGATGATACCATTCCTTTGACTTCTCATGAATCTCTATCATTCACTAAGAACTGTGGGAAGAAGAGAACCACATCCTTACAAGTGACCAGTAAAATGGTATTTCTGGAAACTCAAAAAATTTAATCATATAGTCCTTTATAAAGACAGTAGGAGGCTAGAAAACAAGATGACAAGATATGCACAAAGCATCCTACATAAGTACTCCAAATTGCATCCCTCAAAGGACTCTAAACTACAATAGGAAACCAGATTGATATTGTTATTATTATCTCCACCTTTCAGTTTTTCCAATATTAACTCAACCGTCCAGCATCACTGATCCAGGCCTTATCAAAGAAGAGTAAAATAGATAAACCTTCTCTAGAGAACTGACTTGGGTATCACATGCACCTTTGTACTGAGCACCCCAGTACCTTTAATCCGTCTTGTCCTCTGCACATGCAACTGTTGGTCATTGGAAGATCTGGCCTTCTGTCCTCTGACCTTGGCCAGACTCTCTTTGGTCAAAAGCATGCTACCAACAACCTTGCTCCTGTGTTGAATGCATTTCTCTTGAGAACCTGAATGTCATGGATAGCAAACATCTGCCTATCTGAGTAGATTCAGAGTTATTAACTTTTTAAACATTTTTAAAACTTTAAAGTCAAGGAGCTTTCAAACTCTTGAAACAAAGCCATTAGTTTAGAAACAGGATGGATATGACATTACATGGGAAAAATAAATTCTTTGAGTAGAAATATTTAATGTTTTCTCTATTGACAAAGACTAAGATAAATATTAGATCTCCCTTGCATTTCTCTGTATGCTTTCTCCTCCATCAGGATGGAGACTGTCTGGAATCTAGAGCTTGAACATTCAGGAGTGCTGAGAGTCCACAGCCACCAGCAGCAGCTTCTCTGAACTATATCAGGCATCTTTTTTCTTCCCTGAATGTTCTACCTGTGATAACAGATGCCGTGACATGAAGCATTTTCTCTGCTTTTCTCATCGATGGCATGACTGACGTATTTTATAATCCTACTCCACAGAGTAGCAGATGGTGTCTATCCTTTCTCATCCTGTACAAGACTTGGTATTGCTTCTCTGTCAGTCATTAAGCTAGGATTTTAATTCTTTTTTTTTTTTTTCTTTTTTTTTTTTTTCTGGCTGTACAAGCCATGGTATTTCATACGGCAGTAGTTACTTCTCCTGCCAATCTCATGTCTCTTGAGGTCTGGACTTAGCAAAAGTCCTGAACTCTTGATGAAAATTTTATGCCAAATGTAACATTCCTGAATGATCACTGAGTAATGCTATTCTTTAGAAGAACTGACTCTCCAAGTGTGTGAAATTTAAAGGCGGGGATGTGCCATAGCAATTCATTGCAAAGATTAGTCACTCTCCTTGCCACTAAGAGCAAAGGTATCAATTAGTAGAAGGCTTGGTAACACTGCAGTGAAACCTCAGAAAATGTATGCATGGTCATCCATCTTTTCCACTCCACCTCTACACAAGATAACAGTCACATAACACATGAAAGCACTAAAATCCTAAAATTAATACACCATAACACTCAATAGAACAAGTTCATTTGGGTTCAAAATGGTGTTCAAACAGTTCTACTCAGTGTAATGTTTCTTCCTTGCTCTGTGCACATGAAAATGTGATCAAACATCTGTATCTTCCTGTGTGACTCTGTCCTCTCTTTTTCAGGGGTGTACAGACTCACTGACTCACCCACTCATGATTAATGTCATGAAATTTGCCAGGTACCTTTATCAAGAAACTACACTTACCACATGAAAATAGAGGCAGAAATTGATATCTCAAAAAGTAAAAGTAACCAGGAATAGAAAAACCTAATCATTCATGTTTTGACATGCCCATCCAGTCTGAATGACACAAAGATGAGGAACATGTGCAGAATCTGTAATTTTCTGGATATACCTGAAAGATTCCACTGCTGATTACCGAGCCACAGATCTAACTTACTGCATTTGGCTTTAGCAACAGTAGTTTCTACACTTCTCTTTTGCTGTATGCTTCCTGTTCTTTATAGTTGTTTTAGAAAACAAGTGTTTTAAAATCTCTAAATTTAGAAGCAAAAGCATTTTCCTCAGATCTTCTTGATGAAGATTAAGTCCTGCTTGTCATTTTCGATCCTTATTATTCTTACATTCTTACATGCCAGCAACCATCTTACACCATGAACACAGTCTTTAAAAATAATATTTCTTTACCACAATGAACTCCACACTAGCCACTAGTAAAAACATCATTCAAAGTCACGCATATCTTATAATTTTGTATTATCTCTCTATTGAAGAGAAAAAAAAAAAAAATGTTCCCTCATTGCATTTTTTTTTCTTTTTGTAAACTAATAGGATAATCAAGAACATAAAAAATATACAACATGCAACATCATTGCTGCTTCAACAGAATGTCTTCAATTTTCCAGATTTTAAGTTGGCTATAAGAAATTAACATTATGAAACACTGAACTTGTGCTTGAGGGCTGAGGACTGATCAGGCAATTGCAAATGAGGCAGCCATTAGGGAGGGGTACATCTCTAATCTTTGAGGGATATAACTGGAAGGCGTTCAAAGATCTGTGCATTGAAGATAGTTGTTAATACAGAAGGATATGAGACTGGATGAAGTGTTTCCATCTAAACCATTTCTGATGAATAACCAAGGTTTTGGTAAAATGATTTTCTGTGGAAAGAGTTTGATTTTCTTGGAATAGATTTCTCAGCAGAAACCTAGGATCTAACTTGAAGAAAAACTGGGTTGGTAAAGTTCTCCCCTTCTCTTCTGGCAAAAAAATGAGTGTTCTCACAGCAAAAAGGAAAAAAGGCATTTAGAGCAGCATTAAATAAATGAGCCTTTTCACAAACACCCACTAACATGTAAACACACAATGTTGTTGAAAATATGTTGTCTGTCCAAATCATACTAAGGGTAAAAAGGAAGAAGTAAACAAGCAAGAGAATTTCAAAAGCACACTGTTTTTGCAGGTGGTTTTGAAATAAAAAAAAAGGCAATAAAATAATTTTTTTCTCGCACTGAGGAAACAGAAAGGTAGGTCTAAGTAAAGAACAGACTTGCTGAGTGAAGTGTTCTATCCTGCCTTCAAAACACAGTAATATCCATCAGATCATAAGAACTGCATAACCTGCTTCAATTTTATGACAGCACTTAGCTGATGTCAATGTAGCTTCATATTTCTGAGGTAGTTCAGTTGTCATTAGTCTGTTTGCCCTATGCAAAAAATTGGTGGGGAAGGGGTGCAAAAATTTATAAGACAGGGGTTTTTTTTTTTACTAATTTTTTTTTTTTTGTTTCTTCTGGCGATGTACAATGTGTGCTGTATTTTATAACTAAGCAATGAAGCACAAGCTGTGTGGCAGCTATTCTTGAGGGAGTCAGCCTGAAAGAAGTTGCCCAAATAGCACACTTCAGTGCATCCACACTGTATGTTGCCTCGGAACAGAGAATAAGGAAGAGAGTTACGCATGAGACCAGATGAAGAAAAGCTGAGACCTGAGCAGTAAATGTCACCAGAATTCATTTGGGTGTTTGGATTTACTAGCAACTGTTGCGGCATGATCATCACTCCTTCCCCCACCCCTGCTGAAAATTATCTATCACTCCTGGAATTCCAGACGGGTGTCAGTGATTGGCAGATTCAAAGAATGCCCTCTACGCCTGGAGGGGCATTGGCCATCCAGGTGTCCTTTGTCCCCTAAGACCTCCTCGCCTGTACCTGGTTGGTGGTTTCCTGACCCCTCCCCTCCCCCCTCCCTGGGTTAAAAGGATGAGTGACCACACGGTCGGGAGGTTCGGTTAGTGTTGTTATGAGATTCAGAGGCCTGCCGGCTAGAATAAATGTTCTGGACTAAACCCTCCATGAGAACCGACTCCTTTCCTTCATCATCGCCTTAAAGCTTCTCCTGCAGAGGAAAACCTGGAGCGAGCATCCATGAGGAAGCTCATCCCGCCGCCCCCTGAGCCTCTGCGTGCCCGGACTTGTCTCTACGGTCCCGCCTATATCACCAGCTAGCCAAAAGTGGCTCTAGGGTGAAACACCACAGCAGCCACTGTTTGGCTCAGCAGCGAGGTCCAGACAAGCCGGGGAACATCTTGACAGCAATATTGGACCTTCCAATAAGCAACTGCTCCACTGTCAGCAAATATGATGTTTTGCAAGTACTCATGGCAAGAGCTAGTCACATGATAAGAGGTTTCTCTTGTTACATTCTTGCACAGGAGATTTGCTCTTTCTCACCTTCAAGATGACATTTTATAGGGATTAGGAACATAAGTCAGAAAGGAAATTGTATAATGCATTTTTTTTTCTCCCCGTGCCTGACTGCTGCTAATCTTAAATCAACAAATGTCAGATTTCAATTTTACTGAATTACTGAATCACGGACAGCACAACTCAATCTTACTAGCTTTTATATTTCTAATTCTTTCATATTTATAGCAAAAAATCATTTTTCTATACCTGCTTGACACCTGCTTTACAAAATTTTATATAATTTTTATCATAATTTTGAACATCTTAAGCAATCAGACTTTTCAAAATATCCTGATTACACCAAAGTTTGTTTTTCTTTTTTTTTTAAAAATTTTTTTTTTTAAAATTTTTTTTTTTTTTTTAAATTTTACTATTTTTTATGAAGGAAGATGACCCACTGTGATTTCAGGCATTTACTCTCTATAGAAAAGACAAGATTTCTCTGGAAATTGACCATATATCACTGAAAGAAATAAGTCTGAGAAAATATTTTATTATGCTGGAACTTTTTCAAGGACACTAATGTTAACATAAAAAAAAAATCAATTACTTCAAATAGATATGAATTATTTAGAAGTTATTCTAATAAAAAAAGTATAATCAATCAATCTCAATCCTTTGCAAATTAAGATTTTGTGTTAGAGTTTAATGTTAACTCTTTTTTTACCTTCCGTGCTTTGTAGATGTAATCCCGTATAATGAAGAAATGTTTACTGAGTCAAAATAAACATTATTTAAGTACATCATTATTCAACACAATCTGAGGAAAACATTAAGAAGCTTTCACACTTAACACCACTACTTAATTGTGCTTATAATATTGCTGTCCTAATTAATGGTGATTAAGTTGTTACTGATTCTTTGTAATATGTTTGTCTTGAGAATTTTTCCTGAAAACCTTCCCAGATTTTCTGGAGCTAAAGATTCAAAGATTTCTCTGAAGTTTTTGATGGACTTCAAGATCTCTGAATTGTGCTGATTTTTTTCTTTCCCTACACCCAGCAGTGTAATTGCAATGTTATTATAGGAGGAACAGTTGAAATGTCACAATCAATCCCCAGAAAGTATTCTTAAAGTTTAAAAAACTATGTGTATTTTCAACTGAGTTTGCAAGAAGATAAATGAGTGTTGAATATCTCTCAAAGCAGAACAAAACAAAGATGGAAAGAGTGTTGGAATAACAGAGTAAACTTTAGGCACAGACAAAGTGGGTGGTTGCTTCAGACAACAGATGAGAAAACAACCATAGCCATGGTACAAACATCATCTGTATTGGCAGCAAATCTTAGACATAAACAGGTCTGCTGCTGCCACAGCTGAGGCTGATGTAGGGGTTAGGCTATGATCCAGGGCACCTACTCACCCCACTCAGCTAAGACATCATCCTTATCGCCTTCTCTCTTTTGCAGGGCAGCAGAAGCACCAAAACCATCTTTCTCCAATTTTGTCCTTGTTTTCTAGGCAGCTCTGCCATTTCTCTCCCCTGCCTATATCAAGAAAAACCCAGGTCCGGACTAGTTTCCACTTCTCCCTTCAGGCTTGAAAAATTTACACTCTCACAATACCCTGTGGAGAAGCCTTGAGTCAAGGGGACAAGGAGTTTATACCGGAGGCACTTCTGACTGGCCCAAAAATCTGCTTTCTCTGGTTAAGCACATTGGAACTTTTCACATTAACACCTAGTAGAATCCATCTGCAAAAAAAAAACCAAATAAACAAACAAACAAACAAAAAAACCAAAACCAACCCCCAAAAACCCACCAGCACAGCATTTATTGATTAGCTAGGCACGAAATAAGGTTAAGGAGGTTAGCCAGAATTTATAAGCTATAAAATTTCAGTGGAATATTAGGTTCACACTTGGTTATCCAATGTGACTTGCATATTAAGCCAGAACCTTATACAACAATTCCAGGGCTTAGTCCAAATATTTAGAAGACCATATAATACTTTCACACAGCAAATCAATATCTGCTTCACTTTTGAAACAAACTCCACTAGTTCTCACTGACTAATGATACTTGGAACACCTTTTCACCTCCTGATCCGAAGCCCATGGAAGCCTGAATAAATACCCCTGTTGAATGCTAGGACCACTGGATTGGATCTTGAATGATGAAGTTGAACTATGGAGCAATAATTAGAGTTTCTCTGACGAAGAATTCACATTTTCCAGGTCAGAATGATGGACTACACAAAACCAACACATCTCTGTTTGACTGAAACATTTGTCTGCAGCAGCTGTATTTCTTACTTACTAGTAGTAAAAGGTTTTCCATTATAAGAAAATATGGAGTGAATGCTCAAAATATGACAGAAGCATGAGGCTATTAAACCCTTTTATCTTATATTGCATAATATTAAAATAATTCTAAGAAATTCTCTATCAAAAATAAAACATTTAATTCTGAAATGTTTTGATAGTTTCATTTTGACTTTTTCAGAATATCCTTTCCTAATGTGTTGAAAGTTAGAAAACTGACATGTTTCTAAAAGTATTTGCCTTTCTAAACAGACAAGAATATATATATTCTTTTGCATCTTAAACAGCAATTCTGCTAACAGTCCTATTTTTTATTACTTTTACTCTTTTACCTAAATCATTACTGTGAAAATGAAAGAATTACCAGCTTAAGTGATACAACTCATGCCATCATAAACTCCTTTATTGCTTAATAATACATGTATGTGTAAGTTCTTCCTTACACAAATATGAACCAGCTTTCAATGGCAAACATTCTGAAGCAATAGACAGAGGACATAATCTCTTTTTCTCGTTTGTCGCATTTTGCTTATATAGAATCATAGAACCATCAAGGTTGGAAAAGACCTCCAAGTTCATCAAAATGCAATCTCTGAGACTCTGAATCTCCTTGATAAACAAAAACTGCATTACTGATAAAGCAATAAACTGTATCAATGTTAAAGCATTTTTAACACTATTTGTCTAAAAAGTAACTCACTGATGCTGAAATAAAGCTAACCTTTTTTACAGCTACTCCTCACTAATGAATGGAGGCATACCAAACTCCAGAGCAACAATGTAATAATGCTGGACCTGAATCCACAGATGGTTATTCCTGGTCTTTTGACCTGCGTATATTTTTATGTTTAGATTTTTCCTGCAAGGGTAGGGGTGTGTGTGTTTGAAGTGATTCATAGAGCTGCTTTGCTTTGGTTTTAAATGAGTGAGGAATGAATACTGAAATTCTATTGGATGAGGGAGAGACAATTTGTAGAGGCTAATATTGATGTGATAAAAATATATCTAGTTCAATCATCAAAGCAAGTTTATTGGAGCAATATGGCTGTTATCACGCTATTTCAAACAATTAGACAGCAAAATGCATTTACCTGTCATAATGATTTAGTCTTCTGTATGAGATGCTGACCTAGAAAGCAGAAAAAAACTGATAAAAGCATTTAATTTACCTTTACGTTTTTTTCTCTGGTGTTTTGCTTTCAGTCTTTGTTTGCTCAATAATATTAAAAGTTAAACTGCTGTAAGAACCCTTTTTTTTTTAAGGTTCTGTATGTGCCTGCATATAGGTGTCATCCTTAGTCTTGCATTATTTAATGAGCATGTAAATCCTCAGTAGCCATGAATGTGAAATGCAGCAATTCAGGATCTCAGGAAGGGAAGAGGCTGGGATCACTGCCAGCCATCCATCTAAAGTGCAGCACACAGAACACATTGAGAGCAAAGGCAGTCGAGTGCCCATCTGCTTGCTTCAGAGTATTTTTCTTAGAGAGTGGAAGAGAACACTTTAGTTAAGCTCAGTAATGAACTGATTAGGCTGGTTGTGAAGCCAATAGAAATGAACAGTCTGTTGATTATCCATCAACTCATGCGCAAGAGCAAACCCACATTGTCACAACAAAGATAATTTCTTCTGTGTTTAAGGAGTGATTTGAGGTGAAAAATAGTTTTGTTTCTCAAGAGTTCCTGAACTAGTGTAGCAAATGCACAGCAAAATAAAACCACCAAAGACAAAATAAAGCAAAACAAAAAGAAATATATCTCCTCTGATCCCTTAAATAATAGACTAAGTCCTCCACTGCTTTTCTATGGAAGGCTTGGCAGAGATACAAGGCTTTAGTACAAGGCCAACATAACTTCCACTGAGACAAACAATTAGTACTAAAGATCTTGCCTGATGGTTTAACATAACAAAAAAGCCAAAAAAATCTGGTCTCACACTTTCCGCTTTAAAGCCACAGGAGATAATCAGAGCAACTATGATAACATTGGGCACTTTTCAGAATGAGAGATGGTGTTGGAGCTGACCATGTGAAATGTAATGGATTTCTATCACTTAGCTTTTAGGTAGAAGACAAAAGCCTTAAATGACCACGCATGTCAAAATCAGATATTTTCATTCCACCTCAGTGGCCTGGCATACATGCGGCTGCGTGAGCCAGCCTTTCACGTTCCATGAGGGAGGGTGGCCCCAAGCCTTGTTTCAAAGATCTCAGTCAGATGTTCTCAGTGTTCCACCTGAGTGTCTGACACAAGCACTCCTGGACGACACTTTGCAGGATATTTAAGCTGCTAAAAATTAAGTAAGTCACATTTCATTAAACTGTGCACTGTGAAACATCTGATACGCTTTGATCTGTGTTAGCAGATAAAAGATCAGATAAAAGGAGCTTGCTGAAACATATTGACAAAAGAAAATAAAGCATTTTACAAAGGCAAACCATTTTAATGGATGGTGAATTAAAAATTAAATCAATAGTAACAGCTTCCTATTAAACATATAATGCTGAATAGATAGATGTTGGGGGGGTTACTATTTTTCCACCTATTGATTATGTATTCTACTGTACCTTTTTATAGCTCTTCTTTTTTTTTTTTTTTTTTTTTTTTTCCTGTGAACTACATGCAAAATAAGAAACTATATAAACAAAAAATTTCCCACAAAACTAACTAATCTGGCTGTTGAAAAATCAAGAACAACAGCCTTCTGACATACTGGGCTGATCACTGCTCAGCTGGCAATTTTCAGCAGCAGTTCCTGTTTTACTGCAAAGATAACACCATGTTTCTTTATTCTCCCAAATAAACAGGGTTGTCAGCAAACAATATTAAAGATAAATCTCCTATACTGACTCCCTAAACTACCCACAGCCTCCCTACTGGTAAAAAACTCTGTAGCAATCAGTGCTCAGGACTGCATAAGCGATAGAAAAGTTACTAAAGACAGTGATATGGGACTTTAACTTATTCTTATATCTTTCCTTTAAAAAGCAAAAGAAGACATTAAGCATTACAAGTAAACCCTAAAGCCCTTGACCCCCATGTGTCTGAAGGGATTTGAGCAGAATTTTACCACCTTATGTTGTGAACAAAATCACTCAGCCTGAAAATAGGAACTAGAGACTGCAGCCACACTGAAAAGAAACCACCTCAAATTTTTTGAAAACTGTCTGTTTTTCAGAGAATCTATGTAGATATCTATTAATGGAGCAACATCTTAGGCTTGGGATTTCAAGGGAGTCCCTGTGAAGTTCTAAGATTTGAGTTTTAAAATGAGTTCCCCATCTCAACACTTCCCATCACCTATTACACGTCTAAATGGACAATAAACAAGAATTGGCTTCTGGCAGCTCCTTACACATTTTGCTGACTCAAGTCGATCTTGTTTAATAGTGCTAATCTTTCCCCAGGCACTGTCCAAAAAGCCTAAAATCTCTGTGCCTTTTTTAATAGCCTTAAAATTTTGTAGGAACTTACTTTCCCTGAAAAATGTTTCTCTATTATTCATATGCTGTTGCAATGCTGAAGTGTAAGGAGCTATTGATATGTACTCTCTTCAGCTTCTCACTTTGACGCAAACATTCTGCCAGACCTTAGGAAGACACAACATCTTTTAATCCTATCATTCATACTTCTAAATATTTTAAGTAGGATGAGAAATTGTTTACACGTTTATTTGATTTAATGTGCTCATACAAAATGGAGTAAAGTAGTGTCACCTTGAGTTGATATGGGACCTTTCTGACATAAAAATTAGTACTTTTCTGTCCATTCTAAAAAAGATTAGAGTATTTACAGCACATCTATAAAGTTAGATATACACAAGTGAATGGCACCAGCTACTCATTTATGGAAACCAAAGGTCTGCCACTCAGTAACTGGAAGTTAAAATTCCTTAAAAATGGGTTTTCTAACCTGCATATAGCATATACACACACTGCACATGGAAATATGCATGCAGATACTAGACTATAAAAAGTTTAATCAGATTAAATAAACCAAAAAAGGATTAATTTAATTCCTATGAAGTTAACTGGGAATTTTTAATGCAATTTTGGATTTTATCGAAGTCTTTCTTAATAAAGGTTATGAAGCATATTGCATCCTGTACATACAACTACTAACTGCTGTCAGCCATGAGACTCTTTTGTAATTTGAATTGTAATTCAAACGAACAAGGATAAAAAATTAAAAAAAAAAAAAAAAAAAAAAAAAAAAAAAAAGCAAAGCAAAGTGACACTAGCCAGCACTGACCAGAAGAAAGCTATATAAATTTTTGAACGTTACCACAGTACGGATTTGTGGATGTTCTTTAAGGACTTGTTAGGAACCCATTCTCATCTCATGCTGATTTTTGTTTTCTTGCTTTGAAAACTTCTGCAGACTGACAACAGAAGTCTCATATCTACATAGTATCATAAATTACTCTGAAGATTACAGTGTGCAAATGATATGTCTTCATATTCTTATGTTCTATCATTTTCTATCAATCACTAAACTAGAAACTGGTCTTTGACTCATGAATTGTTCTTTGTTCAATTATTACCTTAAGCAATGAGAAAAATTGAACTTGAGAAAGAAGGAAGTAAAACCCACATAATGCATATTTTTATTAAAAAGAGTTTTTTTACCAAGAATTTGATGTTAGGAGAGTGGGAAAGTATAACCTTATTTATAACTCTCAGCTTCTCTGTAACTGATCATTCATAAACAGATTCTTTGATATATTACAATGATTTTTACATGCTCAGATTCTATGCTTTTGATAATTTTCCTACTAAGCTTTTGCATTAATTTCCCATTTCAACATTTTATTTCTGTCTTGGGCCATAAAAACATAATTGTTATCACTGAAGTTGTAGCTCTTCTATTCCCAAGAGGCCAATTCACTTTACAAAGCACGTATGCTGTACAGCTTATTGGCCTACATTTTCCATCATCAAATGTTAACACTACTTGAAGGCAACTTTAAGTTAGGAAAATATCAATGAATAATGAAGATAGCTTCTATAATATGGATTTGCTGCCCAGCATAACAAAATGAGCTTTTATTGGAACCCGTTTCCCAGAGTTAAGCTATTTGATCTACAAGCTATTAAAAAAGTAGATTATGTTTTCCATGGCACTATAGGTATTGGAGAGCTAATTTCCACTCCAAACAATAAGAGGAGATGAAGTAGACAGTAGCTAATATGAATTGCTCCCCAGAAAGCAAGTAGCCCAATTTCCTATACATCCTCAATATTTCTACACCCTGATCATTTACAAAAAGTAGCAAAGTAAGAAAACAGTTTATAAATAATAGTCCCTTGAAAGCGTATTTTTGAACATAGGTTCAAAATAAGTTGCTGGAGACATACAATGTAGGATACACTCAATTTGGCTTTAGGGGGAAAAATGGGTAAGATCCATTCTTATCAATAGATTAAAATATTTTACTTTAAAAAGATTAAATCATTTTGCTTTTACAGTTGGTTTAAATCTGTGTAACACTTTGTCTCCAAAGGTCTTAGAAGCACTGGGATCTGAGGAGATGTATGTGTTTTTGGAAGTGATATGAGAGATTTATTGATACAGAGAAAGAATAGGAGCTTTTCTCAAAACGTTTCATAATCTCAAGTGTGGGTAAAGGATCTGATCTTCATGACGCACAATGATCACCATATGTTTTAAAAATAGTCATTATGAATCATATCAAGAAGAAGGATGTATGTATAGAAACAGGAGAGAATGAGTGTAGAAGGAAAAAAAGGCACAGAAAAGAAAAAATGGCAATTGATAACAGAGGCTTAGCATGGTGTACAAATTTTCAGGTGACTTTAAATCTTCTGACAAATAGCACCAAGAGAAACCTGTAAAATGGATGATCTGAATTTTAAGGTGGAGTCGATTGACTAGTACAGGGTTTAAAAATGACTTGACTTCAGGGTAAATTTGAATAAACTAAAACTTAGTTAATGTCAATGATGATATATTTTTCTATTTTTTTTGAAAGGAAATAATCAATGCCTTAGCAAATGCAACTTTCAAGGCTCATGGTTAGATAGAAATTAAATGTGGGAAATATCAAAAACAAATAGCAAATGTCTCAAAAAATTAAAAAAATACCCAACCAAAATACTGCAATAAAAATGAAACCCATAAGCATTCTGCCCATCTAGTGCAGCTTCTGCAGCAGTTATAGGCAGGAACAGTTTCAGCAAAAGATGTGGTACTCTGTATTAGTTATTTACAGAATAGTTTTTCCTTGAGTAATACTCCTTCCTATTTTTGCAATGCTACAGGTTAGTTTTTGACCATGCGGGGGGGGGGGGGGGGTGGGGGTGGGGTGGGGGGGTTGGTGATTTTCTTTAAACTCTGGACTCTTTCTTAATACTTTATGCACTTATCTTTGTATAGATAGATAGGAAAGGACATAGAGGAATCCAGCTAAATAATTTAAGAAGTCAGATTTCAGTTTGTTCCACACTTAGATCCCTTCCACATCCCCCAGTTCATAATTTCCCAATATATTTCCATAACAGCATTCACCATAATTTTCAGAACTAATCCATTTATTTTTATCCTATGATATCAACAACCACTACTATATATCACCCACTACATTTTCTACCATAAAATTGGCATTTGTGTCTAGATACAAGAGGCATTTACTTGTCCAACATAAGTTTATTATCCAAAATAGAAAGCCTGTACAAAAATCTTGGCTTATGTCAAAAGGTCACAAGTCAAGTGAAATCCTCTAGGTCCGTTAAAACAGTGGCATAAATTGAACAATTCCTCTTTTCCCTGCTGTACATTTTTCTATATTTAAATCTCTTTTCCTACTTTTGGCCTTTTATTTTCTTTTTAATGTTTTTCACTGGGGAATAAAAGCATTCTGTAAACTTTTATAGCAGTTATTTTCTGCATGCTATCTACTATTAAAACATTAGTTACCCTTTGAGAGTATAAATAGTTTTCTGACTTTTTCTGCCAACCTTGCTACACTCAATTTAAAAATCCTTACTATAACAGCTATCCTTCTTTTTAAAAGTTCATAACCTTGTCTGATGGGCCTATTTGGGGACTTTTTGTTTCTTATTAAAAAATGTGATGAGAAAATATGAAATGTAAATCCTTCATAAAGCTAGATTAATACACACAGTAAAGCCCAGGAAGACTAAACACACTGCAAACACTGTTCCCATTACAAAAACAGTCAGGAATGAAAACTTGAACAATTATAATCCCAACTCAATTAAGCACAGCAGATAAGCAAACATTTATTTTCCCCCATAAGAACATATACAAAAGCTTTCCCAGAAGTGTTTTTTTGCTTCCTGTCCAAGTCATCATGATGTTGCACATAGAACCAGACGAATCCAAACTCCTCTGCTAGTTGAATTCATGTTCCTAGGAAGAAAGCAGATAAAAATCATTTAACACTAAGTCTTTGGGTCAAGTCAAGAGGCATGACCCTCCAACACTGAAAATTGATGCCTTTCATCCAAATATATCACGGGTGGTGGTAGCCATTCAGTCACTTCTGTGCTTGTAAATGGTAGAAAAGATAGATTTAAAGCAAAAAACATGGCCAGGTGAGAAACACTGATTTAGTTATTCAGTTATTCAAATCACACTGCCAGGGTTTTTCTCTGTACATAATGTGTGTTGTTTACACAGACTTTGCTTAAAGAGCTTTAGTTCAGAAATTAAGAATGCTACCTTAATAATCTGTTTTATTTAATTACTTAGGACCATATTTTCCAGGAGAGCTTTTAACAGCAACTCCAAAATTTAACTCTATCTTTCCAGTATTAGTAAGTTAGGAAGTGATTATGCATTTGCATATTATGCACTTGGGATAGTTAAATAAATTTTGATAGAAGGCTATTTCTGCAGTTAATTTTTGTTTAATCTTGTTTCTGACCACCAGTCCATGAAGGAGTGATGCATTAGTTGTTGTTCAGATCAGCACTCTAAAATCACCAGATAAAGGGGCTATGCTTGAGCACTATAAGTAATCATTGGCTACTTTAAAGCAAGGAAATGTTTCATGCTAGTTTGACACTAGTTAAGTTAAAAAAAATATAGTCATTTGGCCCTGAGCAAGATATTAGATAATTTTTCTACCCAAATTAGGAGGGCAACCATTTCAGAACAAAAAATAATGCATGGAACTTCTTAAGAATTTAAATTTTCTGAAATTAATACAATAGGGACAGTCAAAAAATGAAGCATAAGACAATAGAGAAGACTGAAGAAAGCATTCTCAACTGTATGATTGTTATTAACATTTCACAAACATTAACATAAGGAAAAAAACTATAATACACTTTTTTCCCCCTAATGTTGCATTTCAGCTTACTAAACAAATTACTGTAATTGAAAATTAGTAGGCCGCCTCAAATCGTTATTGTACCATCTAGCATTGCCAATGAAAATTAGCTAGTAACCTTAGCCTACATTTTTAAAGAGCTTATAATTAAAGTATAACAAGAATAACCCAGAGAAAAAACAGTACACTTATAAAGAAGTTGCTGGGAATTACAGAGATCACAGTCTGTAAAGCACATCCAGAAGAACCCATCACCCTCTTTATACTAACTTCAGCGTGGATGACTCTGGATCCACAATGCACCAAACACTGTCTCCCTGCTGTTTTTTGGTTCTCTCACTGGGATAATAAATTGCTACAGAGAACAGTAGGGAAGGCAAGAGGGCACTGGATGGTGGAGGGAGCTCAAAAAATAAAAAGGAGAATACAACACTCTGAGAAGTCCCACTGATCATGAAGGAAAGGTCAGACAGGATGTTGCCCTTGTCTTTTCAGTCAGTCTCACTCTTCAACTCTCAGCATCCTCCCCTCCTTCTAAAAGACCTTCAGCTACAACAGAACTCTCTCTCTCCATCCTTTTCTTCCAAGCTCATTACTTCAAAATAAATTCTAATGCTTCAATTGCCTCTGGAGACATGAGCTGTTCCTTCAATATTCTGAACAGACAAAACCTTACATTCCTACTCTCAATAAAACACAGGGGAAATTGCTTGGGAAATGGCTTTTTATTGCTGCTTTTCACTCTGAAAACAGACTTTCTAATATATTTTGAAAGAGATACTTATGATAATGAATTTTATCCTGGACTTTTCATGCTGGAAGGTCCATATTGAGAATACATATATACCACTTTCTGATAAATGCATACATCCTCCAATCATTGCACTTTCACAGTAGAAATCTGGCATCTTTAACTCCCAACCTGAGTGGGGCAGCAAGCTATCCAGCGTCAGACATAAAGCAGAGACACATTTATGGAGTTTTCCAAGAGACTGCAATCCAAGTAATACCCTTTCCTACCTCTTTCTTCTAATCCCATATTTGCTTCTGGATTTTTCAGTATTTTCCCTCTGCCCTGACTGAAGACTTCCCCAATCCTGCTAGCAGCAGCTAAGAAGTTCTGTCTTCTATAATTAGCAATTTCTTTGCTGCTTCGTCCCTTACATTGAAGAAGTTAGGGTCTTCTTGATCACGGTGTGCAATCTGAAAAATTATTTGTAGAGACTTGAAACAGTCTAGCATTCCCTGTTGAGCTGGAATTCAGCTCTATCTTCACACTTGCAGCTACGCAGCAGATAGGATTTGTCACTGTGGTCAAAACCATTGGTACAGCAACAGTAAATGCAACGTGCTTGCTATGTTAACAACTCAGATAGGGTGAGAATGCTTATGTGAGGACCAGCCAGAGCATGAACCCCAGCCACTACACTGTTTTGACAGCCATGTCACAGATAGATCCCTTGACATTTTTGAATCCAGTAGGCTCTTTGAAGGCCGAACGTTGCTAAATCCATATAGACTGCTGCAATCGTGTGGATGGATGATTTGTAAATTTGGCAACTGTGCATTCCTCTTGTGATCTAGAGAATTTAGTTTGTTTGGGATACAGGGGGTTGATGTGATTAAAAACCAGAGAGTCTCATTTTGTGACTTCTTATCAGCTGTTAACCAGAGAGCCAAGAACTTCAAGCCAATGTGAGTAAGTCAGATTACTCAAGGATCTGTTTTTCATGACATCATACAAGCCAGAGATTTCTGCATCCTCCCCCTTACTGTAATTTTCATGACACATTATGTGGATATGTGACTCATCTGTACACAGAGAATGTGGACTAGATGTCTAATCTAACTATTTAACAGAATCAAGTGCATCCATTGAAACATGCCAAACATCTGAGGAAAAGCTGTACATAGGTGTTGTCCCTGAAAATAAGCCTTCTGATTTGTTTTAGTATAGTGGAGTCAGTTCTCATGAATTGTAAGATAAACAAGAATCACGTTTGCATTCCTTTGTGAAAAGATATCACCTGATGGACTTCTCAAGTAACCAGTGGAGATGGAGAGGTGGTAACTTCTCTGTCCAATCTCTGATCACTGTCCAGAAACATATATACGAGGTCAAAAATAAATGAGGAGACTTCCTTTCTTCTTCTCTGCCTGAACACCTGCTGTGTGTGTTGCTGTGTTTCTATCTGCATCACAGTAACACATAGGTACCTTTAAAACGTTAATCTTTTCAGGTGTCCACCAAAGTCTACCAAGTGATAAAGCAATTTTTAGGGTGCATATCCTCTCCTTTGCATAATCTTCTCCTTTCTACTTACAGACATACAATTATGTGTTCAGAAACTAGACTGATTTCTTTTCTTCTTGATATAGGATGATTACACCAGATGATTACACACGAAACAACACTAAGAGCTCCAGAACAACATCCTAAGCAGAAAATGTTCCTTTGCAAAGCATATGCATGTTTGCATAGACAAGGAATCTTAACAAGAGGTTCACAAGATTTAATTTAACAAGTTTTATTCACCATATAAAAGGCGTTTGGGCCACGGTAAGGCTTCTTACCCATATATGTGTTGGTAATGCATGAGAATGCTGGTTTTGGAGAAAATGATATACATGCAACTTTCTGTCCCAGAGGGTTTGCATCATAGAAGACATTCATTTTAGTAGTGCCTTAGGCTTTGTACATCTCTTGCACTAGGTCCTCATTTCTCAGTGTTGCAGAAACCCAAGTCTCACATTTAGTTGCCACTAGAACACACAGCAGATCTGTTTGCTGTGTATTCAAGACTGATAATTACATCTATACAATGTAGTGTAAGACTTTTTTCATATTTTTACTTACATATGTGTGAGAAACCTTTCTATAAAGAGAGAAACAGAGACAGGAAGTGCAAACCTCTGCAGTACACAGCATTTTGTATATTCATGAATCTAGGTAAGAGCTCTTGAATATTTAAAGGGTTAATTAGGTCTTCTCATACCACTTTTTTTCCTGTCTGCTTTTGTGCAATGCCAGACAAAACCCAGAGGTGAGTCTACTTTCAGATTTAGCAAGCAATATCTTGTGCAGATTAAAAAGCAATGTAAAAATTTCAGTACATAGCTGACTTTGAGGCAAGTAGCATGAATGGTCAGAACAGAGAAGCTGCTGCTGCTTTGTTAGTACTTTTAACACTTTAAAAAATATTCATTCCCTATTTTGTCTTGAAAAGTAAAGCCTATTTGTTGTGTCAAAGTTGAAAACTAGTAGCAAGTTTTGATTCTAAGAAAAAAATAAAATTGTTGAAAAAATTTCTCTGGAGTGTTTATTTGGACTCTCTTCTTTGTAAACAGAGGCTTTGCTTTGTAGAGCAGGGTCTGAAGATTTTTTGCTATGACTTGTAAACACTCAGTTAATATGCTCATAATTTATTTATAACATTTCTGTGCTTCAAATACAAGCTTCAAAATCTCTCTCTGAGAACCAGAGTACAAAACAGAACTGGTTACAGTTGCAGAAAAAGGTAAGCATCTTTAAAATATTACAGCAACTTGGAGTCATAAGTTAGTATCTAAATGTGCATCTGTCCCAATCTTCAACACTATTAGCAGTTCTTGCCCCCCTAACAAAGATAATAACAAAAAAATCAAATAAGGGAAGTGAACATGATTATAGGAGTGGAATGCTTTCAAGTGTAGAATAACTTAGTAAACAAGGACTTCCAGTTTAGAAAAGAGATGACATGAGACAGGGTGAAAACAAATGCTAAAAGACGGCACCTAAAATAAGGAATAACAGCCTTGTTGAACTCCTTGCCAGAGGACATAACAGATTCTAAATTTTACATGGACTCTGGGGAAGACTGAAAAACCTAATGGAAAAGAAATCTATTTAAATTTGCTAAATGCATCTAGCACAGTCCTGAGGCAGGGAAAGTGATCAGAGGAAGAATTCTATTTTTACACTGTTTGTACTCTTAGGTAAGAGTTCCTATATGGCAAATAGTGGAAACAGCACACTGAGTTGAATGGTCCTCTGCTCCAGTCAATTACTGCATTTTTTTCTTTCTTATAATCTTAAACTCACTCTTCCTTCCTTTGTATTCCATGGGAAACTTATTTTGCTTGCACCAAGTTACATTAGATGCCTAAACAAACTCATATCTCCACGATACCTGAAATCTTATTTCTTCCTTACTCATGTCCTGATGGGATAATTTCATTCTGGAATGACAAGCCACTAATAGAGAATCAGAAATTTCTTCTTAACTTCTCTTTTTTATTTTCTTTTTCTTTTTTCTCCCTTCTCAAACTATTAATTTGGAGGAGGAATTTCAGTGGAAATGTGGTAGCTGTGTGGCTCCAAAATATCATGCCCTAATTCATCTATGTTAAGGCATATGCTTGGGGAAAACCAGGCTAGGATACATGTCCCACGGACCTGTAATCGTGGCTCTGTTTATCAAATGGGGTAGAATTTATAACTGTAGGGATCTCAGAAGTAATTTTCTCCTACTCTCATACCCCTCTTGCTGATGGTCTAACATTAGCTACAGAAGTCTGGAGGCAAGAGAGCTATAAGATAGCTCATGCACATTAAACTAGACATACATTAGCTTTAAGAGCCAGAGAGAAACTCTACTGACTTTAAAAACTACCTATTCATTGAGTCTCTGGGGACTGAGTTCTAAAAAGTCAATATCAAATTTGGGCAGAACAGAACACCTGTAATTTTGTTGCATTGTGATTTCTCTAACATCTGCTACAGAAAAATTGCCAAGAGTAAGGAATTCTTACTTTGTATGACGCAATTCAGAATCCTGTTTTTCAGGCGTCACTATCATAAAGTAAGCCAGTGATAGGAAATCAGCAAAGCATTACTGGCTGATGTGTGTACAGATTTGAGAAAATATATGAAGGATGACTCTTTCAGTCCTCACAAAGGAGTCAGCTTTTTCACATAGGCAAGAGACATGCAGTTTTATGCAGGTAAATGCTCTGCAACTCCACTCGAAGGGTAGGCTAATTAATTAATTCTCTTATCTTTCTTGAAAGATCACTGCAAGTTCAAGTCAGGATTTTTTGCTCACATTAATTTTGTCTATTTGGCTTACTTAGCTGGTTTATATTATGTTTTCTAAATAAGACCTAATCTCATTGTTGATCTTTACTAGATGTTCTGTTCAGCTGGCCTGTACTGAAACACAAGCAGCAGTGTGTTCACACAGCAGAAACAGCAGCTGCAGTGTACTTTAAAAGAAAAAAGGAAATGAACCAATTAGTAAAAACAGCAAACTGCAACTACTTGTCAAACTACCTTACCTTTACTTTCTAACATGTGGAATGACAATCAGCTTTGATACTGTCTGATTTAAAAATTTATTTCTATTTCACTTGGGTTTCAAATTCAAGATTATTATTTTTAAATGAAACTGAGTTGAAGCTGTTGGTATTTTTTAATTTCACCATTTAGAAAAACAACAGGTATCATCCCTTCTTATACTGCTCTGTAAAACAAAATACCTCCACTGTTGGCAAGTGGATAGAAATCAGCCCCAGGAATATGCTGCCAGGAGTTCAGTACACAGCCTAAAATACTTGATGTCTCACAAAACCATAGCAGGCATGCTAAGCAAAAATCCTTTATCTTTATGATTTCAGTCAGGTCTTCAAAGACAGCTGTAAATCTAAAGCTTAGCAACCACTTGGCCTATCTTTGAATCTTTTAAACCTCTGTGATCTATTTTGCTATTTTATCAATAGGTTTTTCACCATTCAGGTACCCAAAGCACAGGAATAGGTACACAGCTAGTTCTTGCACAGGTTTTAGATAAAGATTCAATATCCTCTTTTATTTATTATCAGAGCAGGTTCTGCCATACTGCCTTGTAAGAGAACAAAGTAACATGCAGTTCAAGCACCAGTCAGTATTTTCCTTTTGTGTTTCTGATTGAAGGCTGATTAAAAAACCACTAATGGGAGCTTTTATTTATTTATCTAAATGAACAGAAGCCAACATGTAGAAACACAAGAAGTTAAATCTTTAAAGAGATCTCTTTTCCCAGTTGTAATTGGGTGGTGGGCAGTGCTCCTTTTTCAGCTACAGAAGGAAAAGAGCAGAGAGGATATGGAGGGAATATAATGCACTGCCCAGGCTGTTTTACACTGGCTGTCTTCTGGCTCACATCCCAAACCGTTATGCCACTCTCTCATCAAGATGAAGTCCTTGTCCCACACTGACATTTCTCTTGCACAAAGGAGGCTATCTAACCTCAGCTGTTACAGCCCTGCTCAGCTTCATTATCTTCATTGGTACTATGCTAATTTACAGTGGTTTTTAAGGATACATAAATATAGCCATTCAGTGTTTATTCATAGAAAATAAATAAAAACCCCAATGAATGTAAGATAAATGACAAAACTGAAAACAAAGAATACACATGATGAGACATAGTAGGATTTTGTTACATAAAATTATTTTGCTACAATCTAATTTCACAGTACTGAGGCAGGAGACCTAGAGATTTTGCCAATGGCATCCAGTTTTAAAGTATTTCATTTGAAATGCTTAAAAATAGGAAAGTTCTCATATCCATCACCGTTACATATTATTTTTAGTAGTTCATGGAGGCCCCTATTTTTTCATCTATTCCTAATGGAAATCTGTGATTAAAAAAAAAAAAAATTAAAACCAAAACTAACCCTCAAGATATTACTTTCTGAGATCTAATTTGTCATTAAACAAAAAGCATATGACACTAGCAATTGTCATTTTTGCAAAATGTGCTTAATTATAAAATTAAATGAGACTTCTTTACAGAACCATTTGTGCTGTTCTCCTTTGCAGAAATCTGAAATGATAGAACACTGCACAGCAGCTAATGTAGAGAAGTAGAATTAGAACAGGCACTTCTTAACATGCCAAATTTTTGCCTCCTTGCAGATGTCTGGAGTCTCCAGACCTCTACAAATTGTTCACCCTTTATTGAATATATTATAAAATATATCTCCCCTTTTTCCTTTCCGTTGTTCATCTCAAACTGCCACTGCCTTTTCATCTGCACTTGCTGCATGCTTCCTTCCTCCCCCACTGTCAGCCTGATTTCTGAACATGGCTTTGCACATGCCATGCCTTGCACATACCTTGGCAGATTTCATTCAGAACGAATGCACTAAGGACCTACAAGAGCATCTTTTATCAACATGGGCAATTAAGGGAGTGAAGCCTCTACCCTCTTCTATCCTCTTAAGACACCTGAATGAGGCCACATAACAGCATTTGTTTTGATCAGCATCTTAATCTGTGCCCAGCCTTTATGCTGACTCCAGCCACAGCGATCGATCTGAACCAGCACTAGAAGCTGTCCAGAAATCTGTGTTGACAATTTACTTGTCTACTCCTGAGTTGTGCTGTGTCAAACACTTAAGAGCTTGATGAGCTAAAATATTGTGTTTCTAACATTCCAGGATATTATTTTTTCTTTTACATGATTATATACCTACATCTGGGCATTTTCAATCTTTTAAGAGCATCAGTCAAGGTCATGGAAGCTGTGTGATTGTCTCAGATGTCATGACATTAAAAGTACTTTAAGGGTTACTTTTTAAATGCCTTATCATTTCTGAGTCTGTAGGGTGGCAAAAGTAAGAGACTTGCAAGACTTTATCCATGAGTTAGGAAGAAGCAATAGGCTTCCAGTTTTTATTTGTGGCTGCACAGCCAAGGTGACACTTCTGAGGGCCATCACATTGCAGGGAGATACTGGCACATATCTTCTCCTCCAGCTATGTCCTTTTGCTCTGCTGTTCTGGCAGCAGTGAAAGACATAGCACAAAAAAAATCTGTTAAGCCTTCCAATGAAGGAAAAGATCATTCTTTCCACAGCTTGCAGTATGCCCTGTGAACACAATAAAAATATCCTATTTACAGTATATTTTTGGCAATACTAAAATGCAACAAATAAGAACTCTAGGCTACAGGCTATCCTGTATTGACTGCTTCTTCTGTCAATGCATAATATGAGCCAGCATATCATCATGGTTCCTAGTGACAGAAGATACTAACCTCAGTTAGAAATACAGACCCCAACAAAATATGATTCTATATACATTCAGGCAAGAAATATTACTACGTATTGATTAAAACTACTGTTTTTCATTCTTGACACCATTTTTTGTTTGGTATCAGGGAATCAAAGAACATCATATCGCTTCATCCTGAAAAGGCAATCACAAAACAGCAGGATGAGAAGTCATGTTGTGCTTTGGTATTTGTGGTCCAGGAGTCAGAGTTCTCATTTTGATGTGAAAAGCAATTATTTCTGATGTACTAATCTCCTGGGTAAAGACCTCAGGCCACTTTTACAACCATTTTGCAATAAGAATTGAATGGTCAATGAGATAGATATGAGGTACCACTTTTGAGAATTTGTTTTTGGAGAGGTACACTTGTAAAAAAGTCAAAAGAGATTTAATCAGTACAGGCCACTTGCTAAAAACATGTAAAATAGTTCAACACTTGTTTATTTAAATTCCACATTCTCTAAGCAATTAATCAAAATTACACTTTACTGAAAGAAGAAAAGAACATCCATATTAGAAATCTGTCTGCAAATTCTGAAGGGGAACAGATACGTAAATTTACATGAGACCTTACTTAGATGAGTGCATTTTATATCAAAATGAAAGCAGAATATTCAACCTTTACTTGTAAATAAGATCTACAAGACTAAAATATGGCAAAATATGGTTAAATTATCTTTTTCTTGATGTGTTTGCCAGTGTTTTAAGTGCTATGAACAGATTTTGCCTTAGAGCAAGAGACCTGTTAAGTACCTTTTGTGGCAGTTGAATTTACAAGGGTACAAGAGATATTTGCAGATTTTGTCTACCACAGAATTACAGCTATGAGCTATTCATAATATAACAATTAAAACTGTGAACTGAATGTATTTGTTTTGATGAAGGCATTATTATTTATTTTTATTAAATAAAAAGGGTGTACATTCCATATAGATTACACAATTGTATCCCTAAAGTTGCAGCAGAGAAAGTTAACTCTCAGGCTTCTTTTTGTTGGTATAACATGACATTCTGAAATGTTTGTGGAGTTTACAACCACTGTCATATTCTGATTGCTTTCTCTAATTTCTGACTTTCAGATATCCTGATGGATTCCTTCACAAAATGCCTGAAAGTGACTTCTATTTTTAAAGCAACAGAACAAAAAAATAATAAAACATTTAATCAAACTCACTCCTGATAAACAAATTTATCTTTCTAAAATAGATAAATAGAAGTCTTATAGGGAAGCAACATATAATGAAAAAAGAAGATGGTCAGTCTCAGAAAACTTTCAGCTAAAATGCCCCATGGAAAAAAAGAAGTCCTTGATTTGCAAGGAAAGCAAGCCACAAACTAAACACCTCCCAGTAAGCTTCAAATATCAGAGCCTATTTTAAGTTCAGAACTTAGAACAAGTTCAGTGTATTTGCTGAGAGCCTTCAGCACCTTCAAATCTCTCTGCACTTCACTGCATACATTTTCTGTGAACACCATATAGACACTGCTTACTTTCCAGCATTTTGACTCTTTCCCAAAATTAGCAGGGTTTTAGGAACCTGATGCTATGTATGCACAAACATACATATTACACTAGATGATACTTGATTTTAGACAAAAGGCTGACAAGTCCCCACTACAAGAAAGACACTGAGGTGCTGAAGTGCATCCAAAGAAGAGCGATGCAGCGGTGAAGAGTCTGGAACGCAAATCTGATGAACAATGGCTGAGGGAGCTGGGGATGTTTAGTCTGGAAAAGAGAAGGCTGAGGGAGGCCCTTATCATTCTCTTACAGCTTTCTCAAAGTTCTAGTGAGTTGGGAATCAGTCACTTCTCCCAAATAACAAGCAATAGAACAAGAGCAAATGGCCTCAAGTTTTGACATATAAGGTAATTAGGAAAAATTTCTTTACCAAAGGAATTGTTAAGCATCGGAGCAGCTTGCCCAGGAACTGGTAAAGTCACCACTGAAAATAAGAAATAAAAATCACTAAGTACACGAGAAATTAAAAGATATCTTAATATCTAAGACCACCTTTTCATGAGTTTATTGCATCTGCTTTCAGTTAAAAGCTGGTTGTGTATCTATCTGGTTGTGTTTCAGAAATGCAACAAATGCAAATTGGTCATATATGTATCTGTCTGGCAAGACCCATTACAGAGCATAAAGGGGTATAAAATAACAACACAATTAATAGCAGTTATGCCAAACTGACCCTACAGATTTTTTTCCTAAACTTTAATAACATCTTGATTTTATCTTTATTAACCCATCAAGGAAATGTTAGTTTTTACCTTTCATTTTCCTTGCACCTTTAAATCAGAAAGAAAATTTCACCTACATTAACTTAAGAGGCCCAAAAGGAATGATAAACACATTTTAGCTGTTTAAAACTATACCTTTAACTTATAAATTTCTCAAGGGAAATTCTTCAAAGGGTGCTATGAGTCTGTTGCTATGCAGAGCCAGCTGAGCTAAATGCAGATGAAGCAGATTGCTGGCAAACACTCCCAACAAGATGTGAACCATGAAACCCAGAAATCTTTGTTTATTGTCTAGCCTGGCTCTTTACTAATGATTCTATTCACTTCATGTGTTAAGGGTACTAAGACATGGGTTTTGTCAGAAAAGGACAGAACACAAATAGGTAAATTCCTTCATGCTGAAATCAACAGGATCATTCATTACATAGGATTTGCAAATGTACCCTAGAGTGACTGAGAGATGCAGACATACATTCAAGTGACAGGAACTTCAAGAAATCCTAGCACATCAACAAAGCCAGGGCATCTTCATGTAGGCTTGCTTTTTTATTTCAGCAAATAGAAAGAAATTCATCTTAGCCTGGCCTGTAAATAAGAGGGTAATGAAGGTTAGTAATTAGGCTGAGGAATAGATGAGAGCTACATCCATATTTTTAAAGATCTGATTATGTGACTGGCTTAATCATGACTAACTGATAGTATTCTGTCTGTAATATGCAGCTTCTTATGTCACCTCATTTTCATGAGCAACAACATGGTCCATTTTTTAACATGAAACAATTCATTTTTACAGAAGTAAACTTTCCTTTCAAATGTGTCACCAAAGGATGCTAGCAGTTGAGAAACCATCAATATTGAATCTATACCCATCAGGTAAAGCTGCCTTCTATCATTGAAAAGCATCCTTTGGTATCAACAATTTTGTTATAGAGCTGCATTGGTTAATAGGTATTTTGTTGCAAATGAACACAAAAGAATAGCAGTTTTGAAGAAAAAAAATCAATATATATATACAAATAAGACTTTCTTTTAACTTCACTTTCCATCAGTACTCATACGGTAATTTGAAAGACAATATTTAGCTGATCAGTTAAAGTGAATAACAGTCTATTATTCAGGTATGATTTGTTAGCTTATTAAGATCTAAATAATCCAACACACATTTTAAATCTGCTCTCTTCAGCAACATAACATTTGTGTCTTCTGTTTCTCAATTCATTTCTGTATACCTACACCCCTCCCTACCTTTGAGATTATGTTTCTTGAAATCAAGTGGCAGCAGTAGGATGCAATTTATAAAGAGAACAGACTTGAAGATCCTGAAACACAACAAAAGGTTCAAGAAAATGCATCAAAATCAACATTTCAAACTAAAATCCAGAAAACATAGGAAAAAAAAGTCTATTTCTAGGCACGCTGTAGGATGGAAACAGAAAAAGGTTAAAAAAAACCCCAAAGCAAATATAATCAACAAGTCTCTTAGAAAATCAATTAAGAGTGAAAATATTAATGGCTTTCACGGATACAAGTGTGCATTTACTGTCTCTGACAGCCTGCCTTTTATCATGCTCTTGGTATTAGCTTTCTCTCAGCTTTGTACATAGCATATATTCACTTTGAACAACCTTCCAGAAAATAGCTGGAGACAAATATTGTCAAAGAATTTGCAACAAACAAGAACTTTATTTTTTAGAAAACACATTTTTATTCCTATCATAACAGGCATTTTCCATGTAACTTTCTCAAAAGCCAAAGCTGGGTTCAAGATTCAGAAGGTTAAAAAAAAATTACTTGTACAAGTAGTGACATGACCTAGGATGAGCTACAAAGCATAAGCACACATTGACCACTGCAAAATCATTCAGAGAAGGCACCGGGCTAACAACTCCAGAAAAAAACAACCAAACAAACAAAAAAAACCAACCAAACAACAACAACAACAACAACAAAATCCCAACTAAAAACATTTCTCTGCTTCACAGTTAAATATCATGTGAGAAAGACTTAAAAACCTTTTCTTTATAACTGAAAGCTGAATTTCACAAGAAAGACATAATCAGGTTCTTGCTCCAGTAAGTTATATCCCAAATATAATCTGCAAAATTAAACGAACAAAAAACCAGTTAAACCTGCAGAACTCAGCTGCAGAACATAGAAGCAGCTCAGCTGCACCTCCTGTGGGTTACAGGTCTTTGCAGAAATAATCACCTGTGTCTCTGGGTCTGATAGATGCTGCCTGTGCCAGCCCATGTTCAGCAAAAGATATCCAGAGGGCTTCGTTTATTCAACTTCATTATATGCCTTTAAAAAGAAAAATAAACACACAGGAACATTCATGGCTGCTGCAACTTGCTTACCTACTTACATTTAAGAATGGTTTCTATGCCAAATATCTGTCTCTGAAGAAACTCCTGTGTATAGTTCAGGAAGTAGAAGAAGACTACTCTAAATACACAATTTACAAATAGTGTTTATAGACTAAGTGACTGCAAATTTATGGACTGTACCATCTGTTCAATTCCAAAAAAAATGGGTGAGAAATCACCTTTTCTGTTCTAGGAATATAGCTATTTTGTGGTCTTTCACTTAATACTAAATGTACTTACTATGCTTCCAAAGACAGATAGAATCAGGTCTTGCTACAACACTTTCTGAAAGATAACAATGGTTTCCATATTCGAAACAAGTAAGAATAGCAGGATTTAAAAAATTTAAATACTTGACTGTATCACAAAATTTTGTGATATCTGAAGTGATGAAATAATATAGAAGAAGAAAGAGGATAACACGTATTTTTTTACTAACAATAGTTTTATTTTATGCAGGATGTTTCAGAAAATTTTGTTTGGACAGTGTACACACTGGAATTGCTCAGACACAGGTATCTACTTAAATGTAAGACCATACACAATTAAATCCAAATTCATCCTACTTCATCTGAGGCCTGTCAATGGGCATCTAAATTAAGGGCTTTGCCACTCCTGGCTTTTGAGCATTTAAAAAGATAGCAGCAATGTCTGATTTACCTTTGAGGGCAACACTTGTTTTCTGTTGATTCAAGGGTGACAAGACTCCTTATTTAGGTGTGAATGTTAAGTTACCTGATGTGACAAGATTAATTCAGGTCAGGTTCTTAAAGCTCCACAATACCTTTCTCAGTAAAGGCAGTAAACAAAGCATTGAATTTATAACACCATAAACGAAGAAGCTTTCTGAAATTATTCTGTGTGAATGAGATCAGACTGTCTTTGTTCTCCTCCATCTCATATAACTCTCAGCACATTGCCTGCTCAAAAGATGTATAGTTTAATTTAAAGCAGCAACATTTCAGCAACATGAAACAGCACTTTCTCATTATTAAGTATTTTCTGAGACAGCATGAGATTATCCACTCACATCCACTCACGAGAATAGTGTTCATCACATACCAGCAAAAGTCTTCTTACTAAAGAAAATCAAAGTCCTAACATTTGAAAATTGTGCTTTGGAGATTATTTTAAATATCTGTTTGTTTCTATACCTCCTTTTATGGGCTTGTCAATTTATCAGACACCCTACAGGTAGCTTTGACTAGAGTTACAGATCAATTTCTATTTTTTAAATTATTAAAATACATCTCCTTTTGTCACCAAATATCAAGCAAAATAATTTTTAATGACCATTTAATGTATTTACTTCCTGTCATTTCTTCTGCTTTGAAATATTCAGGCTAACTAGTTGATAATAACTTTATCATAGTAATGACAGTATTTTGCTCCTATTGAAATCAATGGCACAACATTCACTGAGGTCCCCAAGACAGCATTCACTTATGGTCCAATTCTGAACAGCTCACAGTTTACAGATTTGATCCATAATTCATAGTCACACTGAGATACGGTATTTGAGACTGTAAGTCTCCAGACAGACTCTTCACTTGGAAAACAGCCCCACTCATCATGAGATTTAAGCAAATCAGGTTTTAGTCTGAACCAAATCTAAAAAGGAGTACAGAAGAAGAAATGAAAGCTTATGTTTCCCTGACCATAGAACTGTTAAGATCCAGTACTTATCCTCCTGAAGAAAATTTGTATGTAAATAAAAAGAAATAATTTTGATAAATTACTAAGTCACCTAAACAAGTATCACAGCTTCTAATTACAAAGTATTCTAACATATGGAACCCAACATATGGGCCACTTGCAAAAGGGATATTTTTTTTAACTTTGATACATACATACAGAAATATTGATAACATGTTTTCATCCTTTATCTTGAACTGTGCACTTCAAATGTTTTCAGGAAATACAGTACTATATTCCAGTTAATGTATGTTTATGTTCATCAAATAAATAGTGCCTCTAATACTAGTACTTGACTGCAGGATGGACAGGAGTTTGCTACCAGTTATACCATTATATTTCAACAGAAAATTAAACCATTTTTACCATTTTAAAAAAAATCTGATCCATGACTGAGGCTTTACAATTCAGCTAACAATTTTATAAAATCTGAAAAGCATTTTGTTTTTTTAATTGCATTTTAGCACCAACAGAATAGAATTACACTGCCAAATGAGTTGTGTCATATATTTTACATAATTGAGGATCTTGTACAGAAATTAAATTCTGGATTTGGCAGATTAACTATTCAAACATAAATATGCTGAGGACCAAATACCAGTTGCATGCAAAAAAGGGTGAAGAAATCAATCTGACCGTGATACTGAGGAACAGCTCCACAGACGTTGCTCCTGAGAAAGCCTACCGGGAGTAACAGAGGCATTTAGATGTGCTCAGAGACGTAGTTTTATCCTATTTGATAGAACTTCAAATGCCAAGACCTATGTGTATCTCCCCAAGGCTAATGTCACTTACTTACAAAGTAAATTAATGAAATGCTTTCCTTGGTATTTATTTTTCTTGTGCTTCCAAATATGATTTAGAGACAAGCATTTAAATAAGGCCTGCCTTTCTAAAAAATGCATCAGAGTCTTAGCTGTGTCATAATTGGACAGTTCAAACTACAATATAGTACAAATAATTATCAACATGTAACAGAGGGAGAAAAAGGAAGCAAAGAAGTACTGAGACTAGTTTTCATGACTGTATTTCTGAAAGTGTAAATGAAAGTGTCAGAACACTTTTCAATACAATGTACCTAAAAAGACATGCTTTTCAAAAAGTTCAAACAATTCTCAAAGTTTATTGAGTTCTTAAACATTACTATATGGAGAAAGGTGAGGTTAATTTTTGTGTCTGTGTGGTGACCACTCTTCTAAATTCTAGTAACAGAAGATAATTTTACGAATAACCGTATACCCACAAAATCTTACCTTCAGCTGCCCTAAAACATCTGACAGACAAAAGACTTTTTTATTTGTTCTGATTCTAGACTGTAAATCCTGGAAATAGAAAGTAAATGCTGAAATTTATTCTGCCAAGTACAAACCGTACAGACATCAATACTTTCTTTTAACATACAATCAAAAATGGCTCTAGAGAGAAGTCAATTTGAGAGAATGATACTTGGAAACAAAAGTTTCACTAAAATGTCAATGTATTTTAATTTGTTTAATATTTCCTTTAACATGGCACTCCACCTAGCCAAGGGTGAAACACAGGTTTGAAGGGGAAATACAGCTACTGCTAGTAAATTACAGGTGTGAGTTAAACCACAAATTATCAATAGCTTTATCATGGTAGAGGCCTGTCTTTGTTACTAATGACTGTCTGAGAAAGAGCTATTTTATGTAGGTTGTAATGATCTCAAGGATATGAAATGCATACATATGGGAGGGACAAAACGCCTGGGTAGGACAGGACATAATGGTACGACTGGAAGAAAAAAGAACTCCTTTATATTAAAATCCAGCAAGGATATCTGTAATCTCTATGAAGAAACACACTGCACTTTTGACATTGCTCAATGCTTACCACCCAAATAAATAACAATTACACTCATATTTCAATATAATAAGCTCTGATTCCAGCTCCCATAAACCAATTGAAGCATATTTCAACACAATTTCACTTGTAATAAAAAAACAGATGGTAGAGGAAATAGATGTCTCTGTGATCTGATATACACATCTGCAGATATTTACAATATGCATGCATTTCCAGAGAATGGTGAGCAAGTTAAATTGGGAAATGGGAATTTTTTTTTTCCTAATAGGCACGTGCAGACAAAGGGTGACTCAGTTAGAAAATAAGTTGTGACAAAGATGCAACTATCCTATCAGGCCTATCTGTTTTCAAACAAATATCACATTACAGCATCATGTTAAAGAAACACCAATCATGATAAAAATCAGACAACTTTTGAAATAGTTTGCTGCAGGGTAACATCACTCAAGTGTGAGGTGGCTGAGGGTCAGGTGATTTTCAGATCTCTCCTCTCTCTGACAGAAGACTTGAGGTTAGCAATGGCTGTCCTTCAGAAATTCATTTTACAGACAAGCAAAACATCCCACGGCAACACAGGGCTAGAGATTTATTTGAGGTCTTCTGAATCTCAGATTGCATTTTATGCAGACATCAACAACAAGCCATTGCCAATGGCATCACATAGCTGCACTGGTCCCAGGGAAATTATGCACAAAAATCAGCAGAGAAATGTGTTACAACAAAGAAGGATGGAAGAGTCTCACTAAAAAAGAGAAAATCCTAGCAGAACCTCTAAGACAAGAGGTATAGAATAAAACAGTTCAAGAAGTCAGTATGTTAACAACCTTCAAAATTAGATTATGTTGAGGCAGGTCAAAACTACACAAATTTAACTGCTCATTTGAGGGATCTTACTAGTGTCTTAGATTTCATCCCATTTCTTTTTCTCCAGATAATTTATTTCAGGTTCACAAAGGGTACCACATTGTCAGGAATGGAGAATAAAGACTTCTCTTTTGCTAAACATCAAAACCCAATTTAAGTACCACATTACTGACATGTGGGAACCATATCCTAGAATGAGATTTTAATATCCGAGTCCATTCCAGTCCTGGACCTGTCTGCTCAAATTGTAAATAAGAAATTAGATTTACTCAAATGTTCTGTTTCCTCCCACTAAGGGGATGCTGAACAGCCCTAAATCTCAGCTTATACTTATTTTGAACCACTATAGTGACCAGTGAGACATTAACAGAATGCATCACTAAACCTGTCCAAGGGGGCCAATACCAGTCATCACTGGGAAAAGGACCAGTTCAACAAGTATAAATTCATATAAACCATCAGGCAATCATCAGATGGTAAATACTTTCTGGAATTAACCATTTGGGCTGGAGTCAAACTGGTGAGCTGGAGCTGAAAGGCTCTCTGTTCTATTACTAATCCCCTGAGCTATAGAGGCCCCAGCTGGTGCTTCTGCAAAGGTTCACACAGCTTTTGTTGAAAGGCCGCAAAAGTAGTTACAATATCTTTTTAAAGTAAAATAAATCAAAACAAACAAAAAAAACCTCCTTCCACAGTTTCAAGAACAGTTACATTTTTCTTAAAATAATCTCTCTGAAAGTAGCAGACTGTACACATTTTACAAGAATAAACAAACATATCTAATATTTATCCACAAATTTGGAGTCAGAGATCATTAGTGCAAATTTCTGCTGACCAGCAGCAATCATTCTATAAACTTTGGGTATCCTAAGTGGTCCATCAGTGAACAACAGATATCTTCAATCTGTCTAATCTCTTCATGGGGCATGTTTTGTTTCCAGGCATGAATGCTACTGGGTGAGATTTCCCCTTCATAAGGAAGATAGAAAAGACTGGTGGAGGTGGCAAATAATATTTGGTTTAAGCTAGCGGGAGGAAGAGGAATACCAAGAAAGGCAAAAATTGTTTCAGCAGTCTTCTGAGGAAAGCTCACAATATCTTCAAACTTGACCAGCTGATAATTTGTTGGCAGCAAGTCCCTGTTTATTCTCATGGCTGCTGCTGTGTTTGCTAGCCATAAATAAGACAACACAGAAATAGCATTTGAATTAGAATTTGAAATTTCTTTTCTCAGTGATTCAAACTCAGAGGCATAGCCTTCATTTAAACTACATTTTTCTTTGCCATTCTTCCCTTTAAACATTGCAGCCAAGCGTTGTGGAATATTTTTCAAGGAGTAAAGGCTTGGCTTATTTTTGTATAACATTGAATAGACCCATGCCCGTGGGTCCCTCACTACATATAATGCTCTCATTGATGGTCCTAAGATTTTCTGGAAGAATGGAAGCTTTAATGTCCAGCTCCCACTGCTTAAACTAAGCACGGGTCGTGCATTAGGATAATAGATGAGATGTCTTCTCAGTTCCCTAATATACTCAGCATCTTTTTCTTGACTCCCTCTTGCCCTGCTTCTTTGCTGTAACAGGGATTCTCTCTTTTTGGACCTTTTCTTTTTGTCTTTGCTTAATGCAGAATGCTGAGCAATTTTACTTCTGCTAGCTTCATACAAATGAATGTTTTGTAAATGCAGCTTTGTGTCTTGAACTAGAGACTGGAGCCACCCTTGGAAAAGACGAAAATTACCATTCTGGACATCAGAAACTTTCCATTCACATGGATCTACAAAGGAATCAATCTCAAATTCAGTCTCAGGAATTTCAAGATAGGGTGTAGGTATCCTGAGGTATAAAAAGTCACTAGTATTGAAAAACAGCTGTTTTAAAATTTCTGCACCAGAAGTGGGAAGCGAAGTAATGATAACATCTGGCAAAACAATGGGGTTTCCTTCTAATTGTCTGGCTTTATTGCCTTTATCACGTTCTAGTCTTGTCATGTCACTGCTCCACTTTGCACAGATGGGCTGAGTACACATGCTCCACACATCCACCAATTCAATAAGCCACAGTGTGACAACAAGTATGAGGATCCAACGCAACATTTTACCGAAGGATATGTAAAACCGCCATTGAAAAGCCAGTATGACCAAACTGACACCCAAAATTAACCCTGCAATTATGTTAACTTTGTATCCAAATGGGAAAACTACCCTATGATTTTTCATATCTTTTTTTACAGATTCAGTACCAAGACCAAACTTGGTCACTTTATTTTCATGAACTACTTTAGCAAAACCACCAAATCCCAAGTAATCAAACCTTGCCTTTAAATTCTGATACTCAGTCACAACATAGATGGTATTTTCAGTGTTGTTGACACTGAGTGAAATCTGAAATCCAGATTTTGCATTATCCATGAGTCTACAGTTAGAAACATTGACATATGGGCCATAGAAAAGGTAAACAATCCTTGTAAGCGTGTTTTTCATTGGAAAGGTGACATTTACAAACTGAGTCCATCGCTTTTTGAATTCAGCAGCTTGTTCAGCCTCCTGTATCCTAGCAACAGGACTACTCCCACGATGATCAAACCAAAACATCTTGTAGTGGGCATCCCACACATCCATCATAGCTCCATTGTACTTGTTCTTAAACTTATAGGGTATGTATTTAAAATCAATGTCAAGATTATGAAAAAAGGCACTGACTGAATTAACAGGAGAGTCTTCCTCCTTCTCAATATGGTCAACTACTAACAATATCTGAGAATTTAAGAGCAGCAAAATGCGATACACACTTTTCAGTTTCATTGCTGATGTGTAAGCAGATACTGCCTCGCCACTCACAAACATCATGTCACCAGCCTGGGAGGCTGTTATAATTTCTCCAGCTGAGTCTCCAACCTCGTCACCAATCCACTTCAGCCACTGGGCACACTCACCAAGCTGTCCCTCCCAAGGCTGGTTGCACTGGCTTGTAGGAGATGGAGCAAACACCAAGACATTGTTCAGGTGGCTGAGTTTAGGTCCATAAAGAGCCTCAGATACAAACACCTGTCCATTGGGAGCAAAAGTGAAGGAGTTCTGATCGGGATGTTCATGCCCAGGATTGAAACTTCTCCACCCATCAATCCATCTATAGGGTTGAAAGTGAGCGATATCATAGACAGCACGTCCACCAAGTTTTCCAGACTTGAAGGATACAAAGGTGTTTGTCTGACTGTTTGGCAATCCAGCCCCATAAGTAACAACTCCCCAGTTAGGAAACACATGCATTTTGGCAGTACCATAGTCAGGAGGTGGCTGAGGAGTGATTTCAGCAGCATACCATATAAATTCAGTATGTAATGTGCTCCACCTCTGTGCAGTGGATGGCACCATTGGCCCATCCTTGGGTCTGTGTTTTCTAATTTGCTGTGCCAGCCAGTTTCCAGCTCCATTCCTCATGATGAACTTATCCAAGAATACCAGCTGGCTCTCAGGACCATAAAACCAGTTGTAATTAGAATCTGCAACACCCACAGTCCTCTGGAAGCCTGGCAATAGGGTGGCATAATAAAACCAGAAGTGCATTTTCAGCCAGTTATTCTCCAAATTGTTAATACCGAAGTGGCGCTGGGCCAGGAAAACATACTGGGTTACTGACTTGGCTGTGTAACTTCCATAAGCTACTCCCTCATCCAGAGATCCATCTACAATATGATTCAGGAGAAACATTGTTTTCTCCATCACATCAACAACAGTGTGTTTCCAAATATTTGCCTGAGATCCTCTGTCCACTCCGGCAACTAAAGCCCCAATAAGCAAAGCAAGCATATTGGTTGCTTGGTGATTATGGAGAAGCTGCTTTCCCCAGGAACGAACCTTGGAGTACTCATACATTTCCTCGCTTACAGACCATATCTTCTCCAGGTATTTTTGCCTTCTTTCATTTTCCAGTGAATTATACAAGAAGTCAAAAGCAGTGGCAAATCCTGTTAGGGAGTGACCGAGTGGCACTTCATCTCCAGGTGCATTCTCAACCAACCAGTTTTTGTAACCAGCCATTCTATCCATATATTCTAGGGCAAAGTCAAATGCAGCTTTATCTTCGGGGCACAGCAAACAGTAGAACGCTAGAGGTGGCAGGTTATTACCATAAATCTCATTCCACTTGGCCGCAAAATCAACGTGCTTGGGAGGAGGTAGGTAGTATAAAGGGTTGGACAGCATAACCATCACCGCACTTCTGATGGCTCTGAAGAGATGCAAATGGCTTGTACGAGCCTTCTGCCTCAGTGCCTGAACATCCTGAGCATCAAAATATAAGCTTGGATGAAGAACTGTTCTTTTCAAATTCTGCTCAGCACTAAGACCTTCAAGTTGCTGTTTTTCATACTGATCTACATTTTCTATGAAAGTCACCCAATCAGAGTAATTGCTCACAGATTCTTCAAAAGTGAAGACATCAAACACCATTAATGCTAGAAACAGAGTATGCCCCATGAACATCACAGCCATGATCCATTAGGCAGCTCCTCTTCCCCAAACATACATTTCTTCATGAAACGGCATTCAGATATCAAACTTTCATCTAGTTTGTTAAAAAAATAATATCTTAAGGCATACTTTTATCTGTAAAGACTTATTGTATACTGTGCATTACAACAAAGGCTCAGACTACTTGTATTCTGAGATACAACATTGAAATGACAAGGCTCTTGAAAAGTTAAATCTCAGGTGCCTTGTCTGTTCACACTTTTCTCAAATACAACACTACAAGCATAAACACTAAAATCAAGGAAAAAGCAAAATCTCTAAGATATGCATATAAAGCACAGGTGGACTGCACATTAACAGACTGAAACTATCTCTTGATAACTTGAAAAGCATGATCTGAAAAGGGAGTTGGAGTCATACGTTTGCTTCTTTAAAATGCTTTCAATCTGGGCAAATTCTGCTTTTAGAGCTGATGAAAACTCCACTGCTCACAAAATGATATAATTTATTCAAAACAATGTGTTATATTTGATAAAATAGGGACTATACAATGCTTGGAAAATAGACTCCAAAATTGAAGTTATTGTCTTCAGTCTTCACTTTTTCTCAATTTCCTTACACACACTTTCCATCTTTCTCTTTTGGGATTCATGGAGGGATGGGAAGAAAAACAATAATTAAAAAAATCAACACAGATCCTCCATTAGATTCTTCTGATGAAACTGTAGTGCTTTTAACCACTATTCCTCTCTGTTTATGAAAGAGGCATCTGAATTAAGAGTAATATTGACATATTTTCAAGTATTTTTTAATCTTTTCTTCGGCTAGTGATGCCAAATGTGACCCCAATGATTCAAAAAATCCTGCTCCTTCCATTATGATACAAAAGGAAAACATGTGAAAGAGGCAGAAAGCCAATACTTTTCTTGTAAGAAGAGCAGTTTCAGGTTTCCTTTCACTTCGCATGTAGATTCTTTCTGTGGAAACAGAAACAAAAGTTCTCTGAAGCTGTGCAGATGTCAGAACATATTTAAAGTATTTTGGCTAACTAAGTGCTGCTAAGGTTATAGGAAAGATGAGTTAATTCACCTTTTCTTTTAAGAAAATCGAAAAAACAAAAGAAGGAGCATTTCCAAAGCTCCACAAAATTCACCCGTCGCAAAAGAGACATTCAGATTGGCTATTCACGCTCGCCTTATTTCACCATTTCTAGTGAAACACGAGGTCTCGGGGAATATTTCCCAGTTACGCTACCAGGAGCTACTCATGGAAATACACCTGACACACGCCACCGACACTCAATTCAGCTCGAATTGAAATAAAAGCATTCGCGTACGTACGCCAGGCGAGCGGCTCCGCGGGCGGAAGGGCGGCGGGAAGCAGGAAACCGGGCGGGCGGCTCGGCCCGCGCCGACACCGGCAGAGGGCGCCCGCCGCCGCCGCGCCCCTGCCCGCGCCGGGGCCGCACAACTTGCACAAGTTTCGGCGAGGACCGCGGGGCCGCCGCCCCGGGCGCCCGCCGCCCCGAGCCCGGCCCCGGCTTACCGCGGCGGGTCCGCGCCGGCTCCCGCGGGGCTGCGTCGCTCTGCCCCGGCCGGCGCGGCCCGGGGCGCGGGGCCGGCCCCGGCCGGGGGCTGCGGGTGGCGGCCGCCGCGCCGGCCCCGCTCGGCTGGGCCAGGCTGCGCTCGGCTCCGGCCTCTTCCCCTCTGCCGCTACTTTTCCAGCCGGGCTGGCCGCAACTTCTGGTCCCTGCCCGCCGGCGGCGGCTCCCAGGAGTTGATGGAGAGGGAGATGCGGCGACGAGCGCCCAGCGATAGGCGCGGGCAGCCAGGCAAACTCGCAGGGATGTCGCTCCGAAGGGGCGGGGAGGGAAGAAAGGAGGGAGGGGAGGAGAGAGGCGGGGAGGCGGTGGGGGGGGTTGGCAGAGCCGCCCCCGGCGGAACGGGGATGTGCCGATCCTCCGCGCCGAGCTCGGCGGCGGCCGGGCTGCCGGTCCCGCCGTGGCTCCCGGCGGCTCTTCCTTGGGGCTGCGATGGTGCCTCGCTGCTCCCGGCGCCCAGCCCGGCGCCGCTCCCGGCCGCCGATGCCACCGCCGCCCCTGCGCCTGGGCTGCCGGCGGAGCGGAGCGGGGCTGGGCTCGGCGGGAGCACCCGGGGGCAGGGCCGGGGCCGGGGCCGGAGCCGGGGGGGCCGCGCCTGGCAGCGATGCAGGCGGCCGGGGCAGGCGAGAGACCGCGGTTACCCGGTGCAGCGGGACCCGGTGCGGGGAGCGGGGAGCTGAGGAGGTACGGGGGGGGCTCGTGGAAGAAAAGCTGCCGCGGTGGGTCGTCCCCTTGGCCGGCCGACAGCGACCGCGCCGCCGCGGACCGGCCCCCGCAGCTCCCGGCCGGGGCGATGTCAGGGACAGTCCCGGCGGCGGCGCGGAGGCCGGCGAGCTCGTCAGGGCTGGGCAGGGCGTCAGCAACCCCCGCTCCTGTGGGTGACAACTTTGTGAGAGCGGAATAACTAGCTTGCAGTGCCCGCGTCTCCGGGACCACGGGGATGCGCACCATCCGCTTGTGTTTGTGGCCGTCGCACTTCTTTATAACTGCGTTCCTGCGGTGGCGCTTCGTTTTACGCGATGCGTTAAAATGGTTTTCATTCAGCTTTAGCTGAAGCCTTCTGAAGTGAAATATAAAGGCGTCACGAGGAATAAAATCCTCTGCCGGTCATCTCGGTCAGTGGTGTGCTGAAGGGCCAGCAGAAAATACTGGCCTGCCCCCGGAGCTGCGGTCTGCACATAAAATCCAAGACGTATAGCAGAGTTCTCGGGTTTGAATCGGTTTGGGTTGACGGTGATGACTTTCAGAGCCTGATTTTGTGACCTTATGTTTGTGACCGAGCTGTTCTTCTTTAGTTGAAACAGAAAGGAAAAAGAAGGGTGTTTCAGGCAGGAAACAAGGGTGTGAGATTTTGGGTGTGTTACCACTTACTGTATTTATAATCCGTACTTCAAAGGATGTGGGTTTTAATCATCTCAATAAGCATAACTTTTCCCAAGGCATAGCCTATATTCTTCTATTTTTTATTTACCCCCATATCTAGAAAATACAGTTGAATATTTAAGTATTGCTTAAGCTATTCAATGTGTAACTATCTTGAAATGAATATATGAATATATAAATGCCATACATTATGGATACTGATTCGGTTTCTTTGTGCTACAGAGTGCACCTTAGTAGGATAAATTATTAAATTATGCACATTTGCATTAGTGATGAACTGTGCCTTGAACCATCCTAATCTCTCAGATGTGCCCTATAGACTTGGCTTAAAAGGGAAAAATACTGATTATTGCCTGATCATATCTTCCCATCAGAAGAAATTTGCATAATGAACAAAGATCAGCACATAATTCCCTGACCTTGAATCTTTTACAGTTGTGTCTTTTTGTGCTACCAGGGAAGTTATTCCAGGAGGAGAGCAAAAGGAAATGTAAAGCAACAATAGAGGCCACATTCCCCTTTAAGACTGTAGAAACTGAGTGGAATACACTACAAATGAAAACCTCCCAAGTCTTCCCTTCTATTCTCATTGTACCATTACACTTTTTCCCAAGGCTGGCCCATTCCGGAACATATTAAAGTCTCAGAGAATTACTTTTCCCATAAATTGTCAGGCAATTCAGAATGAGCAGAGTATGTGTAGGACTTAGGTTAGGTTAAAAGCAAGAGTAAAGCTCTCTCAAGAGCTTTTCTCACTCCCTGGGATGTGTGCTGAGATCATTACATATACAGTGTTCAATTTCAGTGTGATATTTGTGGAGAAACATGAACATGATTTACTGACTGGCCCCATATATTCAAAAATGGTATAATTTAGAAAAAAGTCTTATTTATAAGGCAGTGAAAGCATTTGTGTGGTGTTTCACTTTTTCTGTGGCAGTTTTTTCACTTTCAGAAAGATGCACTGGCAAAGTAGTTCAGACTCATTTTTTGCTAAGCAAGTTGCAAAGCAGGAGTGTCTTTAACCATGTATGATTTCAAACAGTTTAGGCTGCTTAGTTTCTGCCATTTTCAAGTTACTTTCCTTTGAATACAATCCATCAGAGACCCCCCCCCCAAAAAAAAAAAAAAAAAAAAAACAACAAAAAACCCCAAAAACCCAAAAACAATAACAAAGAAAAGCTCAAAACTTCAACAACAAAAACAATTCCCAAGAACCAAGCTCAGACCAAAACAGAAAACCAATAGTGTTAAACTAGTGCTCGTTTCCTTTTTTTTTTTACTATTGGTAGTTTTCAATAGTCAGCAGAGAGATATATTTACTATACAATAACTCAAAACCAAAAAATTGGATACAGCTGGTATCCAAATAAGAATATATCCAAAAGGATAAACAATTACATGAAGCAAACTTCAAAGGAGCTGGATTAAGGTAATTAGAAGTAGTGACTGGTTGTAACCAACTCTTTTGCTCAAAATGAGTCTGAATTATATGGGCATTCCATCTTACCTGATTGCATAATGCTGTTTAAGGTGATCACTAAATTCAGGGTCACTTTCAGAACTTTTAATTGTGAAAATAACTATTAAAAGGTACCATTTACATTTTTATTTGTAGAGACACTGACAATCTGGCAACAAATTCCATTATATTATTACATTTTCAAATATTCTTCATAGCTATGAATAGCTGAAAAGCAAGGCTCATAGGCTATCATCAAGAAAAAGACACTGTAACAGAGAAATACATTTTGAGTCTCGGGAAAGTGACCTCACTGTCACATCAATTTCTTAGTGTAAGAAATCATGGGTCATTGTTGGTGATACACTGTGGTGTACTGCTTCAGGGATAGCATTCTGCACTAATACCAAGATCAGCCAGCTGAATGATCTTGAAAATGCTAGTATTTTCCCTGAGTACAGGCCAAGTGCTAACAGATGGAAATGAGTAGAACAGTCAGCTGGACTGCAACAAAATACTTGCCAGTGTCAAATAGAATAATAATTCAGAAGTTCATACATGAATGAGGTGCTGCTGTCAAATATGAGACATTAATCAATATTCACTAAAAGAGCCAGGTATTTAGGAAGGATCTGGATTGAGATAATGAGGTACCAGTGGTGGTGAATGCTTGAAACTTTTATCTAAATCCTGAAGTAGCACAAGTAAATGAATTCCTAAGTTTAAAGTGGAGGTTTTATTTCAGAGGCATCACAAGTTTTGGTGAGAGTTCTTGACCACTGTTTCTATATTGGCAGGGCTTGGTGTTTGCTTTATTACTCAACATTACTATATATGGAAAGATAGACTTTTCTGAATCTAAATCTACTGAAAGACATAATTCACTGTGAATTCTTGAAGCACTCGTGCACAATTCCTTCTTTTGCAACAGACAGATGAAAAAAAATAATGGAAAATAATGCAGTGGTGATGAGGATCCAGTTTAAAGCATTAGTCTCTTGTCAAAAGAACCCAATTTTCACAAACTAAACATGGGTGAAATGGATTTTTCCCTTTAAGGATGCTAATCACAATCTCTCAACTCTCAAATGACCTAATCTCTTGTCTGTTTCAGCAAACAGGATCTTTTTGTTTCAAACTAGGGCCATCCTGGGAATCATGTTACCTTTCAGTAATGTAATCACACATAGAAACTTGCACACATAAATGAATTGTATTAGAGGGAAGAAGTTAGACCCTCTGCCACACAAGAATAGCTCTCGTGTTTTACAATAAACAGGTATTGGAAGCAAGTGTATACCACATTCTCAGAGAAAAGAACATTCCTCCAAATTGTGTCTCTTGCTTGACTAAGACACTTCTTTTTGCAATAATTCTTTGTTATACAGATTCTTTGTGTAACCCCACATGACAGGAACAAATACAGACTCCACATTGTGAGACCACTTGCTTTGGAGTGAGAAGTCTAATGTTACTGACAAATACGTGACAAATAAAGGGGGTGAAGATAAAGTATGTAAATAATTGATAACAAAGTTTCTGTCTTTTGGAGATCAAGTGATTCCAGGGAAACTGCAGAGTAGAGTACACAAAAAAGAGCATGTGGTTACACTTTTTATTTTTGTAATATATTACTATTTTATTTAAGATTTTATTTTCATTTAGGAATGGTAACCAGCTAAATGCGACAGCAACAAAACACAAAAAAGCAGGCAAGGATATCCTGGCTTTATTAAAACTGAAAATTAACCTGTTTATCACACTGGGTAAACAAAGTAAAAAAGGCAGTGACGTGTTTTTCCATCCTGCAAAGCCTGTTAGTGTAGTTTTCCATCGCTGTATGACTGAAGAGGCTGAAAAGTGCCCGGTGTCACTGTCAGTGGAGAGAAGGAGGATGGAGCTACTGCCAAAAGCTGTGGTGCTGCACTCCTCTGTCCCACCTGTGTGCTCCTGCCAACCCCTTTGTGTCCAAGCAGTAGGCAGTCTCTTTGTTGCAGAATTGGTACTGCAGACTCAACGGGCAGCACAGTTTTAGGCCAGCATAAGTAGACGCTAAACTGCCCCTTAAAAATGTCAGCTGCATACAGGGGTAATTTTAAATCCATTTGTGAATACCTCAGATGCTGTGTATGAAGCAAATGGGACTATTTGTACTTTATTAGCATTTTAATCAAACAATTTTCAGTGGAAGTGGTTTAAAAGCATCAGGGATGATGCTGTGTACAGTGGTGGGATCTCAAGAAGCTTCTCAGCAGTTGGTCAGAACAGCACAAAGCCAAATTCTTAGGGTATCAAATTCATTGGAATGCACATCTACATTGAAGAAAAAGTTTCACTATGAAAACTCATCAGCAGGCAGAGAAAGAAGATTAATGCTGCAAATGTTGTATTTGTGGAAGCATTTAAGTATTCAAGGCTTGCTGATTGTGTTTTTCAACCTGCTAGATATTGACATATTGAGCACAGCATGTAGGTAAATTAATCATAACACAAAATCCAAAAGAGTGCAAGAGGAAAGAGTCTCCTTTTCATTGACCCAGTGTCTTGACAATCTCTGGAATTCTTGACATTTAACTCTCCACCGCAAAGAAAACCCAGAAAAACTAACCAGCATAAAAACTCAACACTAAGTTTACCAGGCACTAAATTTTGCACATCTGTGTGATGCACTCACCACACATAAGCATGATCAAATGTATCATGCAATTTGGACCAGATAAAAACTTAACATTAGAATCTTCTGAGGTAGATAAGGTTTATATAATATCGCTGTAAATAGGGTTCTACCCTTGGACTGCAGGTAGAGGTCACATGTGAAGAATCAATGCATGGAGGCATACCTCTCCATTGATTTTGGTATCAAAGTAACAAATATTGGTAACAAATCCCTTTTTTCATTCATTTCAGCAGAGATATTTCAGCTGTAGTTTTGCAATCCGAATGTAAGCCCCATCAATGATGTGCATGCCTTTCCACTGACTTCATAAGCTCTGTATTTGGGCCTGAATCCCAGTACCCCATCACTGGATCACTGGGGTCCTTTCACCAGCAGTTTATTAATCCAGTATTCTTACTTGCTAGTAACCATAAATTAGAATTAGCACAAAGATATTTTTAAATATGTTTAGCCTATGAGGAATATATATGAAAAATGTCCATACTGGACAAGCAGAACCTACAGAGGCAACATTTAAATTATAAGACTAAAAACATCTTATGCAGATCTTATGATCTACACCATCGCCTCCAAATTTTATGATTAAAGAGATACTAATTCTACATTATAGTGAAAAGGTACAACTACAGATCTTAACTAAGCATATTTTTGTAGTTCTATTCATTATACTAATGTACAGGCTTATATTTAGCAGCTTTAGAAGCACTGAAAAACAGTAAAGTTACAGATTACAACCCATATGGGTATGCTCAGGTTGGCAGCAGTGATTAATAGTATTTCTTGGGTTCGCTTTTTATAACTTAAATAACATGTAGGACAGATATTAAGATGATTTACGTCACAAAGAATTCAAACACTGTATTTACTTGAACAAAGCATAGTATATTATAAGGAATGTCAGACAAAGTAGCATGTATTAGTTCAGTCATTATCACAGGGAATCAGGCATGGTCTCAGGTTAAAATGGGGTATCTAGGTTTGCAGCACAGCACCCTGAATTCAAATTATACTTAACCCATTCTTCCTGAATATCCTAAGTGATTTTATGTCAATAAAGGCCACATTCATCCACCTCAGTGGGATATCTTTGCACGGTCCTACATGATTTAATAAAATTACTATGAAGTACTACTTAATGGAAAAGTGTGTTTCTACAACAATTTTAACATTGATGAGGCAATCTGCCACTCCTGTCATACCTAGTTGACTATTCCCATCTCCCCATTTTCCAAGGATTAGATAGATGTGATGAACAGGTAAGGGGACTGGTTTTGCAAAGATCTTACCTAACAAAATAAATATTAGTTTTCAGCTAGAAAGTCTCCCTCAGTTTAGTTCACCTGGCAGAGGCAATAATATATCTGAAGGTAGGCAGTGGGAAAGAACACATCTTTAGAGATTACTTTAAGGTAAACAATTTTGTAACTTGGTTGAATCCTCCACTCTTAATTCTGATGTTTTTCTTTGTAGGAGGAGGGGTCTAGGATGCTAAATATTTTTTAATGATCAAAAGAAACCTGTAAACTTTGAGTGTCAGGCCTGTAAAATGTTGAAAATATAGACTATCAAACCTTTGAAGTAAGAGCTCATTGTTGCAAACAATTTTTCTTTGTTATTGCAACTTTTCTATGTTATTGTAAAGATTAAATTCTCAAGTTCTTAGAGTTACCAGTCAATTTAAACATTTGTTTTGCTGAATGTTAAGTGATAGTCACTGGGCTTCTTTGAGTCATGTCAGGAAAGCCGTGCAGAAATATTAACATCATAATATACCAGGACATATACCAGTGACTTAGGCTGGATTATAGATAGCACAGTGACTCTCACAACCTAGAACACAGGGTTTGCATTAAATTCCTTTGGATTTCACCCAGATCATTCAAAGCCTAATTTTTAGAAGTTTCCACTCTTATTGCCATTCTCCCTGCTAATGTATTTTGGCCTGTGGGTTTCTTTTAATGTATCGTTTCCATCTGTTATTCTTTGTAGCTTTGTTTTTTTGTTTTTTATTTTTTGGGTTTTTTGTGGGGTTTTTTTGTTTGTTTGGGGTTTTTTTTGTGGGTTTTTGTGGGGTTTTGTGTGTGTGTGTGTGTGTGTTTTTTTTTTTTTTTTTTTTTTTTTTTTTTGTTTTTGTTTTTTGTTTTAAGTTTTAAATACTGCCAGAGAGACCAATGATGTCTACATAACACTGCACCTCTGCACACAGGTACCCAAGACAGTTGTAACAAGCTTAGCTAACTGGAATAGATAACATTCTCTATTAATGAAGCTGTTCCTCCTGGGATCTAAGCTGATGCATCAAAAATTAGCCTGAATATTACTTCAGGGAAGTGGATGGTTCTTAGCTGACCCATGTTAAAGAGAAGACTCTTATTTAAATTTTGGAGGATAAAGTTATGATGCAAGTTAATCAGTCTATAGATCCCTACACAGAGAGGTCACACTGAAGGGTCTATATATTAATAGCAAGAGGAATGAAATGATCAGATAGCTGAAACCTGAAGCTTGAACTTTAGTGATGTATGAGTTTTACATTATTAACAGTGTTTTTAATTAAGACTGGAAGAGTTTTTCAAAGTATATGATGGATTAGCTGCAATTGAAGTCTTAATTAAGACTAGATGTACTTCTCAAAAGATATCGTCAAATTTGATGCTAAAAGAACTATCAGGAGAAATTCAAAGGTCTTAAAATATGAATTTTTCATCATATCAGACTTTTAGACATTCGTTCATCTAGAAAAGTGGAAAAATATAGTGGACATTTATAAAGGTCATATAAATAGGTTTCTTATAATGGCAATTGAATTACCTTCTGTTCTGCCAACATAACTGGTTTGGGAAGCAGCTCGAGACCTCTCAGGAACATAAAACAGAAATTAATTTTGCTACTTCTAAGTGTGGGGAGGCAAGTCTAGTAGTAAAAGAAGAGACAGGGAGAAGTAGGGCTGAAATGTGGCAACAGAATTTCATGTCACTCTTACTGCCTCTTTTCTCTTGCCTTACTTCTGCACAGCAGTAACTCCTAGCCCATGCACTCTGATCTTATATTAGCCAACCAAAGTGTCTTTCCAGACATGTAGCATAGCTATAGGAAGAATGTAATTAAAGATCTTCTTCAAGAAGATAATTAAAGTACGGATATTGTCCTGTCCGTTCCAGTTTTACTGCTTAGGCAACTGCCTTTACTTCCCAATCCTGAAGTTGGCCCTGACAATACAAGTGACTCATCAGTTTTAGGCTGATTCAGAATCCCACCTTAGTAACCATTATGAGGATTATGAAGGTGTCCATAATAATCTGCAGTATAGCTTCAACAATTTATTTCATAAAGGCTTTGTTTTGTTTTGGGGGCTTTGTGAAGCTACAAACATCTATACAGAGGTGGTGTATGTCAAATGACAAATTTTTTTTTTCATAATACATACAATAGATATCCTTGCCACGTGTGAACAGTATTATTTTGACTCACAGGAATGAAGTATTTACAGAAAGATAAATGCACTCAAGAGTGCTTTCTAAATAGCACTACTGAAAAGCAATAAATGTAAGAGCAAAAAATAGTCATCCATTTAACATGAGATACTTGCCATCACAAATGCTTCAAAGAAAAATTCAGCAGTTAGCATATTTCTAGCATTTTTTCATTTCCAGAAGAAATGGCACTTGATAGATTTCTATCTAATTGTCAACAAACATGGAGCCTTCAGTTTCAAATATTTTTCCCCTTTGCTTTTCTAGTGCACAAAAAAATCTATCTGTGGATCATTTGTAATATATTTGCAATCACAAGAGCAGCCAGCAAACAAATACACAGACAAAGCCTGTCAAAAAACAAGATGAGTTCAATTGCATGAACTATGCCTCTCCCACAAACATGGGATTACCTCTGGCAGACAGGAAGGCTCTATAGCCTTCTTCCTCACAAATCCACATTGTTTTGCAATATACCCAAAAACTATCCAAGTTCCAGCTATTACAGCCCAGAGCTCATTAGGCTTGTGAGAGGTAGGCACTGCTGCTGCCTAGAGTTGCAAGGAAATAACTGAGAATTGTTCAAAATTTTCCTGATGTTTCTCTGTAGAATTAAATTATTTATTGATATCACTGATTGGTGGGATTGAAACATTTGAAGCAAAATATCAAATCTTCTGACACTGTGACAATAACTGAGCAAATTTCTAGTTATCCTAGTACTTATATTCCTCATCCCCTTGGCAGTTCACTTGTCAGGAGCAAGGTGCCCAACCTTCTCTTAACCTGATTCCTTAGCAACCTAATGAATAAGAAAAAAAAATATTTCAGTCTGCTGCTAAATTATCATGAGTGCTTTGAATGTAGTAGAAAATAGCACAAACCTCTTCAAGCAGTTTTTCTATCTTTGTTCTAACACAGAATAAACCTTTTTGGGGGCTTCAATATATTAGGTTGCCTGGGAACATCAAAGAGGGAAAAAATTAATAAAAATATGTATTATTTCCATAATCCAAATACATATTACTAAACATATAAAAAAATCAAAATACTTGCTTTCAATATATAAAGCATAGAACCACAGTCAGATTATCAGAAGTTACATATTTAATTATATCAAAAATTAAACAATTTTTATATTTCAAAGAAAATTCAGGATTTGTTTTAAACTGGAAAACTTTCCTTAAACCTTGATGTATTAAAATTTCTTTCTGTGTCTGAAAGCCTGCTCTAAAAAAGGAAAAAAAAATAGGAAAGGGTGCTTACAGATGTCTTCTAAGTCTAAGATAGATGTCTTAGCAATATTTAAACAGTGCAATAAACATCTCTTTCACTCTGTCAAAGAAGCCTAGGTAACAATTTGAGATACAGGTTAAGATATGTGGGTTTAGATGGAGATGAATCCCATATCTGGTTCACAGTCTGGCACTATCTGAAATCGGGAAGAATCTATTGTCTATTTCTCAGATGTAAAATTAACCTCTTGTCATTAACGTGAAGCAAATCAATGTCTATTTCAATCTTGTGATGTTGCCATTTGGGTTGTACAAAATCCTTTTAGAAAAAACATATAAAAATACAAAATATGTGTCAAGATACAAGCTGGTCTATAGCAGTGGGATTTCTCTAGCATCAGAGATTTGGTGGAATAATGCTGTACATCAGTCATACACTGTGCAATATTTTATTTGCAAGGTTTTCTTGACATACTGCAGCAAATTTATTTTAAGAGTGGAATAGTAAGAGAAGTATCCTGTCATAAAGTAGTTTGTTTTCATCCTACCAATATGAGACTTCAGTAAAAAGAAATAAAATCATGATGATCTAATGAGTTACCATCATCATCATTATTTTCAAACACAGTTTTATTTGGGGCTGTGAGATTTGCTAAGTAGCCTTCAGTGACAGCTCTATAAACCCCTATGAGAAAGAGGCAGGAAATAGAGGAGGTAAAAAAGTTTGAAAGAATTCTTTAATAAAAATGCTGAATTGTAGGAGACACTAAAATAAAAATTAGTTATAACATATACAAACAAAGCTGTATGCAGTTTAATTTATCATTTGATTGATTTAAATGTAGGACATTTTTGTTCACAACAGTCTAGGTGACAAATCTTCATTACTGTGGATTTTCTTTGACTCAATTGAGGAGCAAGGGTAAATCATAGTTTTCTCAGTATATGTGAAAACAAAACAAAAAAAAAAAAAAAAACACAAAAGAACCAGACAACCAAACCAAAAACTAAACCATCAGCCTTCTTCATAGGCAGGTTTCTCTGCTTTTCAAGTTGAGTACCACTGAGAGAAAGAAAAGTAAGGTAGCAGATTCTTCTGAAAGAGGAAGCATCTGAACCTCAAATAATCAACGAAATATTGTTGTTCATTACATTGACTTGTCCAGTCAGCTCTCTGAAGAGCACTTCTGTATTTTTTATTCTGAAATTCCAACCAAAGGGCAGAAGCAGAGGGTTTGCTATAATATTTTAAAAGTGAGTTACAACGGCTTTCCTGAAGTGGAGCTTGTTTCCGCTTATCCCCACTTATGCAGAGGCTTTGGTATTGCTGGAGCTTTGTCTTAGTAAGCATTTATTAATTACACTGCAGTTTTATAAATTTTCCCTTGCATTTTACTCCAGAACCAAATGTGCCTTGCTGTTTAAAAATTACTTCTGAAATATCCCAGATAAGATATGGTCATACATCAAAAGTTACTATAATAATCACTTTCAAGAAAACAAAATCAACAATAAAAGAGGGGTCACTATATTTATTTATTTATTTATTTATTTATTTATTTATTTATTTAAATTACTTCACCAAGATATAAACTTCTACACACAAATTTTCTTACTTTATTCCTGACATATGGTTTTATCTGTCAAACTCATTACTCTATTGTTTCCTTAGAAATTTCCCAGTCGTGCTTATACATTTTGTAATAGATGTCTAAAATGTTCTCCATAATGCTGGACTCTTGGGAGAGGGCACCTCAGATCAGTCAGTCTAAAGGTTAGGATCTCCATTTAGACAACAATAAGCACAAGAGCAGAATGATGGCATTAAGAAGATAAGGAAAAAGGTATCAGATGCTGAAAAAATGTTCCATTTTACAATTAATGTATTTTAAGGTTTCCTCTTGCATGGAATGGGTTAGTTCTTTCCTTCCCCGTCTGCCCCTGGTGCTAGAGAAAAAATAATGCTGTGGCATGGTGTGGAGATGAAGTAGTTTTTTATTCCAATTTCATAGCTCTTACCTAACCCTCTTGTCTTCCATTCCTCAAGGGTCCTATTTTCCAACATCATAACATCTGCTTTTTGTTTCTTGACCTTGCACTCTCCCATTTTCCTTCTTTCCCTCCAGGCTATTCATTTTTTTTTCCATTCCACTTCCTCCTCCTCAGCAGGACATCGGCAGGGGGAAGTGCAGGTTAAGCAGAAGGCAGAAGCTTTGTGTTTGTAGTCTTGATTTTTATTTGGCATTCCAGACAAACTTGACTCCTCTTACTACAGAAGATAAGTGCTATGCAGTTTCAACTTAATATATGAAAAATCCACTTTTTAAAATTGTTCTTTTGCTCTTGTGTTTCCCTTGACCCTATAAGCTTAGTCCAACCTTTTAATTCCCATATGAAATGACACAATAATCATATTAGACAGAGAGCACAATCTCAGCCCTGGTGAATTCCTTCTCTTTTCTCAAAAGAAAGGAAATGGTAGAGTTTTTAAATGAACTTTTTTAGCATAAACTTTTTTTAAAAAAAAAAAAAAAAAAAAAGAAAATTGGCTATTTTAGCTTAAAATTCACCCCGAATACTCAGCCTGAGGCAGAGACCTCCAATAGACACCTTTCAGTGCTGAGGTTTAAGTTCAGTGATTATTAAAAAGTGCAGATAGGGTTTTATAGAAACTGTAACCCTAAAACAATTAAATACAATGGAGATGTAACTGTTTTAGTGCAATGAATTAATTCGAACTTTTCTCCAGGATTCTTTTTCCACAGATAAAATTACATATTACTTTAGGGTTGTCCAACTTCAATAGCTGTAAGGATAAAGCTGGGACCTGATTCATTTTTGCTTGGCTTTTTTTGCTTTTTAAATGTGGATGGAAGATGATAAAAACTTGTCAGTTGTCTACAGACAAAATGCAAATTTACAGGAAAACCATTGCAAGAAACTCACTCTCTTTCACAAGGAAAAGAAAACAAACCAAAACAAACAAACCAAGAGAAAACAGTTGTCCCAACCAGTTATGGACCAGCTTTTGCTCATTGTAAGGGGATTGATTTCTACCTCTCAACATCTAATAGCAGAATAAGTAATTTATTTCAGCCTATTGTGGAGATTATAGGCGTTAGTAACAATAACATATTCTAGTGTACTTGTTATGCGTTATCAAGTTCCTGTCTAATTTTTTCACTCCTCTAAGTGCGAGCAAAGGGTCTATATTTAATAAATTATTTAGTAAACAGGTAGAATAAGACTGAAAATTGCATTATAAATCAGATAAAGGCTAAACTAAACATTAAATTATCTTTCTTCCTTGTCTTCCATTAACCTGGCTGAATACTTAGTGCCTTTTTTCAAGGTAAACACATATTTGACAAAGCAACATTTTCAGAATTTTTTTATTAAAGTTATAGTCCTAAATTAAAGATAGGCATAAACTCAACTGCTTTTCAATGTTTTTATGACAAAAAGTTTCTAATAATTTGGTAACTGCTTGGAAAAACTTTTCTTGATATAACGGAAATGATTCATAGCTGAGAATTTATGTCTCAAGCTGGTTGATTGATGGTTGATCAATTGATTTTTAAGCAAGAAAGGGGAAGCTTTAACTTAGTACATAACTTAAAATTGGAATAGTCTTATGTCAAAATACTGCATCATATTTA